>PVJL010001204.1:0-191140 GCA_004026885.1 Lyroderma lyra | reverse complement strand
ATAATTTTAGAATTGGTAGACAAAGGATGTGCATGTTTTAAACATAGTGATAAGCTACCAAACTGACATCCAAAAAATTGTAGCAATTTATACTAGATATCATTAAAAATGCCTATTGATGAAACACAAATGAGAACTTGTAAAAAATGCCTATTTCTTCATAATGCTGCCAATGCAAAGACATTTCCTTTGTTTTAATCTATATTTCTCTGATTACCAATGAAGTAAGTCTCTTTTCATTTGTTTACTGGCATTTGTAATTTTTCTTCTCTGAACTTTTTCTTGTCATTTATTTTTCTCAATCAGCTCTTTGTCCTTTTGTCATTGACTTGTAGTCATTCTTCTAATATTATGACCAATGGTTCACTGTCCACTGTGTAGGTGTTAAATATTTTTTCCAAGTCAGTTGTTTGGATTTTAAAACATTTTAATAGTATTGTCTATTAGTTAGTTTCATTTTATGTAGCCAAATTTGTGAATCTTTTCTGTCTCACTTTTGGGTTCTGTGTTTTGTTTATGGTCTATCCAAACTGAAGATTACAAAAATATTCTTCTATAATTTGTCCTAGTAGAGTTTTAAAAGAGCTTTAACTGATCTCAAGTTTGTTTTCATATATGGTATGAGATAGAGACCTATAATTTTTTTTTCTATGTGGGAATTATTTTTTTATTATTATTATTAATTTCAAGTATACAAAACAACATAATGATCAGACATCTACACCCCTCACAAAGTGATAACCCCAACAAGGGTACAACCCATCTGACACCGTATATAGCTATTATAATATCAGTGACTATGTTCCTTATGCTGTACTCTACATCCCATAAATATATATATGTATATATTTTAAAAATTACAGTTGCTATTCAATATTATTCTATATTAGTGTCAGGTGTACAGTGCAGTAGTCATTTATATAATTTATGCAGTGATCCCCCTGGGTAAGTCTAGTACCCATCTGACACCTACGTAGTTTTTACATTATTGACTATATTCCCCATACCGTATTTCCCATCCCCATAACTATTTTGTGACAACCAATTTGCATTTCCTAATCCCTTCACCTTTCTCACCCATCCCCCAACTCCCCTTTCATCTAGCAACCACCAGTTTATTCATCTGTACACACAGGAAGTATTTTAAGGTCATATATTCAGCAGACTCCTTTCCCCACTAAACAAAATTAGACTTTTATTATACACAGCATTTATTTTTAAATATGGGTCAGTCATTTATGGTTTCTATTTGGTAAACATGGATAGAATTTTAATAAGTAAACAAGGTGGAATTTGAAGTCATGTCTTTGTTCTCTAAACAAGAGCTCATTCTGCTCTATTTTAGTTGTTGAAACAACTGCAGTGACCAACCTGGAATTGAAAATCATTGGAAGGGTAACTGTTGTAACTCCTTTGCCCACGGTGGTACCAGCTGTTCCTGTGATGGTGGTTCCTTTGGCTTTTAGTTGTACTGTGAGTGCTTTGGCAATGCATCCTAGAAACATGTCCAAGATCCCTAGCTTATTCCAATCCCCTTTCTCTGTTGAGTGAATGATATCACTAATATCTGCTGGGGGGAGGGATTTCACTCCTATGATACTGGCCAGACGATTAGGGGTCACTTCAGGCAAAACTCGTCTTAGCAAGGAGGTCACCTGGTAAAAAAAAAAAAGAAATAATTGCATTTAAAGATTGGTGTTTTAAAGTTTTCCTTTTTTAAAATGAATCTAGCTGCTATTCCATGACTTCAAAAGATTTGGGAAGGCCAGAAACATTATTTAAACACTATTTCCCAAGTGGTAATTAGCACTCCAAGGCAGTAAGAAAAAAAAAAAAGTCTTTTATTTGGGCAGGATTAACGGAAACTACAATATATAATCTCATGGTAGTAAGAAAATCACTAGCCAGAATACTCTTTATCACAACAGCACATTAGGAAAATAAAATATATTTTGCTCTTCCATATTCTTGTCATAGTGAGTCAAAAACAAAAGCATGGAGTTAAAATATAATCCAAAAACCAAAGCAAAACCAAACGAAAGGCCTTACACTTAACTTGTTTAATTTTTAACAATGTGCCAAGTAACAAAATAAGCCAAAAGGTAGGTAGCATGACCAGTCAGTTACCTGTCTCTGGACTCGAGGAGAGGCTGTGTGGAGCAGGGAAAAGAGATCCTGGAGTAGAGTTAGCTGCTGAGCCAGATACTGCCGGCCCACGTTAGAGCCACTCAATGCTAAAACCATAGAGAGCAGCTCAAAGCAGTAAGCGTCAGAGGAGGCATCTTCATCATTGGGCTGAGAATTGGCATTTTCTTTGCTTGATATGGCATGTTCCCATTCCTCACGAACTCTGGTGGCTTCCATGCGAATAGCCTGGACTATGTGAGCGCATACCTATTTAAAGGCAATATAAAGAAAATGTAAAAACCTACTTGTAAGTCTGATTTACTATTCCTAGTGAAAAAAAAAAAAAGACAAGAATATCAGTTGATACTCAATACTCTTCCTCCCAATTAATTCTCCATCACACCATTCTTTCAACTCATCTTCAAAAACAATTAAGGAAAACTAGGGCAACCATGATTAAAAACGAACATATTTAAATCAACTACTATGTAGAAACTACTTATATACAAGTTACCAATGCCCCTGCCTATGGTTTAAGATATCAAACAAGACAAACTGCCCTATTTTACCACTTCTAAGGCACATTTGCCCCTACATTATAATATTTCTATTCAAAATGTGCTTTATAATTGATGGCATTCAAAATTCAACTGGCAGCAAATTTTTTTTAGTGACATATAAAGTAACAGCACATTTTATAACTGGTGGCATCTAAAATTCAATGAATTTGTTAAAAAGATAAAGCATAAATAAATTTATGCAATTTATTTAAAATATTTTCTGATGATGAAAATCAAAATAATGGGCTAATTCAAAACCAGTATTTCATGAGATTTTTGAATTTCTATGTTATTTAGGCATTCCATTCATTATATGAACAATGTAGTGCTACTCCCATCTCCTTACAATGAAAAGATATTTAATGCTGGTTTAGTTAACATTGTAATTGTTCAGCAAAATAAATCAACCAACAAAAAAAACAGTGGGAAAAGGAAAACAGGAAATACGAAGAAAATCTGATATAGCTGGGCATTTGATACTTAAATGAAATCTACCTGAAAATAAGAAATTAAAAAAAAAAAAAAAGCAGCAAGGTGAGAAAGGTAACACTCATAACAATCTTTCAAGTCACGCTGGTATGCCAATATACTCCTTCTTCTCTAGAAAAAGGCAAGATATATTCTGCAGAACCTATAAAGAATCAGCAATAGAAAAGCCTTCATAAATTCTGGAAAACGATTTGTACCCTAAAAACAAATAAAAACTGATGAAGACCATAAAATGGCTATGAACCAACCTGTTTTTGTAAGTTAGTTAGTTTACTCCTGCTGAATATGATTCCAACCATATGTTCTTTCAGGTCAGCATCTGATGTTGCCTTTACATAGAAAATGGAAGAAAAAAACCCAGCAAACTTTTGAATAAAATTTATATATTTGACATTTTAAAGTATCAAAAATAAGTAAGTGAAATTATATCAAACTTTTAGCTCTATACAGCAAAAGAAACCATCAACAAAATGAAAAGGCAATCTGCTGAATGGAAGAAAATATTTGCAAATCATCTATCTGATAAGGGGCTAATATCTAAAATAAATAAAGGATTCCTAGAACTCAATAGCAAAAAATAATCTCATTTAAAAAATGGGTAGAAAATCTGAATAGACTACTTTTTCAAAGAAGACATATAGATGGCTAACAGGTACATGAAAAGGTACTCCATATTATTAATCATTAGGGAAATGCAAATCAAAACCACACTGCGATATCACCTCGCACCTGTTGGAATGGCTTCTATCAAAAAGACGAGAAATAACAAGTGTTCATGAGGATGTGGAGGAAAGGGAACCTGTGTGCACTGCTGGTAGGAACATAAATTGTGTAGCAACTATGGAAAAGAGTATGGAGGTAACTCAAAAAATTAAAAATAGAACTACCATATGATCCAGTAATCCCACTTCTGGGTTTTTAGCTGAAGAAATCCAAAACACTAATTCAAAAAGTTATATGTATCTCTATGTTCATCGTAGCATTATTTATAATAGCCAAGATATGAAAGCAACCTAAGTGTCCATCAGTGGATGAATGGATTAAGAAAGTGGTGTGTGTGTGTGTGTGTGTGTGTGTGTGTGTAAAATGGGGTATTATTCAGCCATAAAAGAGAATGAGGTCTTGCCATCTGCAATAGCACTGATGGACCTGGAGGTTACTATGCCAAGTTAAATGAATTATAGAAAGACAAATACTGAATGATTTCTCTTATATGTGGAATTTAAAATAATTATATACATATTATACATGTGTGTATAAATAATATATTATATATTGGATATATATATGTAAACAAAATCAAGGCATAAAGAGAACAGATTGGTAACTGCCAAGGTGGGAAAGGGGGTGGAAGAACTGGGTGAGCTGTTTTTGCGTGTGTGTGTTTAAACAAATTGAAAAAAAATGATTTTCAGAGATAATTATGCTTCTATTTTTATACAGTGAATTTATTTCAAATTGAAGTCTATGCAATGAGACAAAGGATAAAGTTACAAGAAATCACTTATGGCTAAGGTGATTATAAAAAGAACAAAATTTCCCAATTTATGAAATTCAGAAAAGTACACTATCTTTTATTGGATTGCTTTAGTCTAGTCAATCTGGGTTACTCTGAATCTAATTCTAAATTGTGAACATTAGTTCACATTCTACATCCAATTGTTATAAAAGCAATTCAGGAAAATGACATTTGGTTATAAAGAAATGTGTCCTAACACAACTCATAATAAAGGAAGCTATCCGAACAGCAAGAGTAATCAAAGAAACATATCGTAAGAAGCTATGATTCAGCAGAAGAAGAGATAAAACCTGTACACAAATAAATATAACAAGAGAGAAACCAAAAACAGATACATAGAGATTACTCTCAAGTTTAGCAGAGGAAAATGGCTTTTGTTTGGGGGAAGGCATAAAGAAGGTTCATGAAGAAGACAGTATTTTAAGCTGGACTGTGAAGGACAGATAAAATGGAGGAAGGAGAAGATAAATGATTCTTCTAAGTTAATTTCACAAATACAAATAGCTGAATATAACAACCCAAGGTATAGGGCACGTTGTTACTTAAAATACTAGCTAGATCACACATAAATAATGAATTTCTTTTGGTAGTTCTTTATCTTCTTTCTAATTACAGTAAAAAAAAAAATTAACTGCACATAAACTAGTATCACAGATCCATTAAAAAACATAGATTATTTCACTGAACGAAAGAGAATGAAAAAAGGAAATAAATATTTTTAGAATACAAATAAATACATTGTATACTTTTTCCTCTCCTTCAGGCGATGACAATAGGGCTTTTTCCTCTTGTTCAGGTGTAGGTTCAGCATCTCCAGAGATGAGCTTTCCAAATACCTGTTGAAGACAGGGATGTGAGAAGAAATTAATGGCAGGAAGTACCTTTGCGAAAGCTAGAGTCATCATCAGCTGATTCTTCAGGCTTTATAATATTACTATGTTATTCCTTCTACTTTTCAGGATTATGAATGTAAACAGGAGTTTAGGGCTATGAGAAGAAGAAAAAAATGGGCCACATTTGTAGTCAGCAATCTGTAATAACTTCTACAAAATATTTTGTTGCCCTCTTGATAATTATTATTGAAATAGTATACCATGTCCTAGAGTACATAGTGAGGACGCTCACCTGAGATGTAATAAGTCTGAACACTCGTAGAGTCTCCGCTTCACAGTTCCTCTGTTGGGCCACACTGGCTGAAATCTGGCCAGCAATTTTTGTGCTTTCGCCATCTTTCCAGCCCAGGACCTTTACTTGTCGAACTCTTAGTGTATTTTCTGGGCCCTTTAATTCAATTTTGATGATGTGATTATCCCCTCCTGGAAGTTCACTTGTCACCCAACCAATGTGCCTGGAGTCCAGATCAACCTAGCAGAGCAGAAAAGAGACAGAAACCTAATACAGCCGTATCACTATTTTATCACTGTCCTAGACTTAGCACTGATAGCAGCAAGCTCAAATAACAACTGTACAGAGAATAAAGTCTACTAGGTAATTTCACTGATTATCTCATTTATACTTGCAAGGATAAGTAATACTATCGTAGCTATCATACAGATGAGGAAAGTGAGGTTAATACAGGTTGGAGGATGCAGGTCTGACTACCATATGGCTTCCAAGCACAAGTTATAGGAGTGAAACCATTACAATTTATGTGACTACTTCACCGACACTGACCGTAAGTAGAAACACAAGATTAGCAAGGAGGTTCTGTTTTGTGCATCTTCACATTAAAGCACTATTTAAAGATAAGTATTTTTGATGTGCAGTTACTTAATGTCTTACCTTTTAAGAACAATTATAACATGTGACTTGACATTTCTGATTCCTTATTTTACTATATTTCATTGAGAATATAATGTTTTCCAAAGATTAAATTTCAATGCACTGTGAATGGTTTTTGACACTAATTACTTGATAAAATGAAAATTGTTCTTATGGCATCTGATGTCCAAAAAATGATCCAAGATGTCTATATTATTTATATTTTGGATGTCTATATAAATGATATAGACATCTAAATTGATATTATTTTAGTTAACAATGTCAATTTTCTAAAAAGACCATTAAGCACAAACACTATCTCACTGAATAAGATTATTTCCTCAAATTCTCTAACAATTTAAATAAAAATTATTGTTTAATCCAAAATTTCAATTCATCCAATCAAAAAACCAAGTGGTTGATGTTCATAGGACAAAGTAGTTACAGAAGAACAGCTCTGATAAATTTCATTACCACAAGGGAGTTCGTAGAGAATCTCAGCTACATGCCCAGATAAAACCTAACTTGTTTCTAGAGTTGGTTTGTAAATCAACTTACAACCTGGATGTAGCTGCAATATTTTAAGGGATAGATTTTAAGGCTAGAGGACAACAATGTATATTTTAACCTGAAGTATGGGTGAATTAAGGTGTTAACTGTGAACTGGATCTGATAAAATTTAAGGCACCCTGAATCTTTGTAGGGGAGCATAAGGCAGGGTAGAGGACTGCAGGACAGTATAATCACTCATGACTAGCAATTAGGATAATGATGGGTAAGATGTGTAGTATAGGGAGGGTTGTAACTGTTTCTGTATATAGACCACTTGTCAATCCAGTATTTTTTAAATAGATGATTTCCTATAATACTTTAGTAGCATGCTAAAATTAGAATTCAAAAGTGGAAACGAGAAGAAGAAATTTCTCCCTAGGTAGCAGAACATTTAATGACAAAATTTTAATTACCTGTTTTATTCTGCATAAATCTTCTATTGCTCTGCCAGTTAAGAAGGTCATTGAAGTAACTTTATTCTAAAACAGACAATTCAAAATAGTTATTATGCCATATTCCTGTTCAGAACTTAAAATGATTTCTTACAGCCTATTAATATCACATCAACTTTTCTGCCTGTCTTTAATGGTCCTTCCTAAATGACCTCAGTCCATCTGTCCAACCAACTACAGTGCCGACAACTCTAGTCTTTTGTTACTCACAAACTCCATTTTAAATTTCACATTTTAACCATTCTCCATGGGTTCTGAGAGAGTTGCTTGGAATTCCCTCTTTTTATGTAAACTCTAAACCCTTAAATTCTCTCTGTTATGAAGTCTTTCAACAACTCTTGCTTGTCACTTCTGTCCCACTCTTATTGCTAGATTCTTATTGCTCTGGAAATAAAGGAAAGGAAGGCAATTAATTAGTTTATACAACAAATATTTGTGTCACAATGTACCCAGACTGCCTTATGGACTCTGAGAACAATACATGAGAACAATATGTCCTATTCCCTTCAGATCCTTGCCAAGCTAGGGAAGCAACATTAACACACAAAATAAATATCAAACAGAAGTTCAACACATTTAAGTTCTGAAGAGAGTCATGCTGCTACTAGAGCCACAGGCCTTAAGGTTGAATAAATTTTATGCATAGTACGCCAAGAATTATATTAACATTAATTCCTTGGAGAGTTGCGCACTTTAAGTACTATAGGCTGATGCAATTCAAGTCGTCAACAACTGCTGTCTACAAGGCACTGTGTGAGGCAGGCTGGGGACACAGAGGTACATATAAGCCTCAAGGATGCATTTAACTTAGAGGAAATTTCTTAAAGGAAAATCAGATGTCGGCTTACATAATGAAACTTTAAAAAATGAATACTGTTAAGATTATCTCCTCTAAAAGGCAAAAATTGCAAATTGATTAGAATCATTGTCTTCAGGGAGAGTATGTCCTAGCTTAAGATGTACCATGAACCAAAGACAACTTTGTACTGAGCAGTGAGTTCTAGCCAGAAAAATGTTTGAATTTGTTACACTTGAATTTCTGATAAGATAGAGTAGTTGTAACAATGGAAACTCTTGGGTCTGAAGAGAAGATAAGCTTATAATATATTAGCTAAGTCCCTATTTCTTAGTCGACACCAGGGAAGAATTGAATCTACACTGATGGACAGGAGCTGGGGGTGGCTGTGGATGGCAAGGAGAACTCTGACTAAAGACTGGACTTCTATGGTTGGCATTTCGTCCAGGTTACCTGAGATCCAACCCTACCACTGCAGCTCTTCATGGGAAAGGAAATACACAAATAGGAAGGGAGGAGCTTGGCAACTGTCCAAGAGGATTTATTAATACTTTATCTGCTAGCAAGCCACATCTATTCTGAAGGAAAAAATTCCAAGAAATATCCTTCCATAGGTATGTGGGTGGAAACATGGGGGTTTGGCAGTGGTGCTTTAGTCTTGGTTCTTAACACTCAAGTTAAAATAGGACACCTTTTCTTTTGTTTAGTGCCATTTTCAAGTGCTTAATTCATTTGAAACACATGGACAGGCTAGGGATAGGGAAAATATAAAATAAATTATGGTTACTTAGGTTAGTCCAGGAACTCCCTTCATCCCCTCCTTGATGGCTGGGGGTGAAGTTTCAAAACTGAAAGCTAATTACAGTATCACTCAAAGTGTATCAAGCACCATCAGAAAAACATAAAGAGGAACACAGAGAAAGAAAAAAAGTAAATTTCATAGAGGAGATATTGGGAGAGGATTTCTCTGCTGGGGAGAATATGACAGGCAGAGTTTAAGGGGACGACTTCCAGGCCAAGAAAATAGCCTGAACAAGAGCATAAAGGTAGAGAATTATGGAGTAGACACTGATTTTGCTTAGCTTTAGCCATGATATATTTGTAATCATACCTCTTTTTAGTATTGTTATTCCACAGTCCCCCAGTCATATTAATCTGTTTTCAGACTTAACTAGGGAAATATAAAAATGCTGTTTGGTTGTCAAAGTTCCAATGAAAATCTTTTTGCTAAACTCAGAAATGAGAGTGCAAGATTACTAATGGTCTGGAAAGAACTAATGAGCCACAAAATAATTTTCCTCTCTTACCCCAAGATCTCGGGAATTGTCCACGTGAACAGATACATAGCGGGCATTGATTCCTTTTACACAGTTTATGGTGATGTTCTTAGTTTTGTTTTTATCTTCATCTCCTGACTCCCAAAAGGTTTCTGTGGAACCATCTGTCAAACTGCCAATCATGGCAGGTCGGCTTGAGGTTTTTATGTCAACAATGCTAGTTAAGTCCTTTAAGCACATTACTATGCACAATTCCTAACAAAACAAATAAAAGTAATTATAATACTTAACTGGAAATCTCCCATGATAATTAAACAGCATGAGATAAGAAATAAAAGTAATCATCCAACTATTTGAGTAACTGTCAGTTTCTCTTTCAATATACTGTTGAATATTAATAGGATAATACAGAGTAACTGTTAAATGACTGACCTGACTCATAGCTTCAAAGCCGGACTGTATACTGATGCTAAAGCTCTCTTCACTATCTCCATCATCTGATTTTGATAAAATGTTGTTAATGTGATGAAAGACATTGCTCTGATGGAGGAACTGGTGATCAGACTGCTTGAATTTCAGACTCCAGCATCTAAAAAGGCATAAGCAATATATTAAATAATTCTTCCCCAGGAATTTCTAAGGAATTCCTAAAAATGTACTCAGTAGCTAATATTTCAAAACATCGTAATGATCCAGGTATAAAAATAGAAATTTTAAAAGTTCAGGAACAAAATAATCACTACTGGCTTTTTTGTTTTTCTAATAAAGATAATTTCCTTGGGACAAGGTAGGTTCCAAGGAAAGTTCACTCATTTTAAATATAGAAAAATGAGATACATGAAAATCAAGGCTACCATAGTAAAAAGGGACCAAATCAGTTTAGTAGACAAGTGTTCACTCCCCAACAATTACAGCTTCTCAAATTATTAGTCTCACGATTCTATACAAATTCATCAGATTATAATATATCTTATACTTCAAAAGTCTAGTGAGGAAGAAACAAAATCTCCACTGTGCTGGTCTTATCATTAGGGATGTGGGCAGCCAAAAATAACTCCATCAATCTATTTCTTATAAAAATCAATGGAGATTTATTTATATGTGTAGTCGCTAGTAGATCTAATAACAAGGTTCACAATGTAGATGTACTGCTAAAATCTCAGCAGGTTCGGACTTAAGATTCTTTTCAACTCAAAATCCCATTTTGATTCTGTTTTTGAGATTTCTTTCTCCCTCTCCCTTTTTGTGACATTTAAGAGTCTACTCTTGGGCAGCACTCAGACAAGTGATTTGGGTTAGGAGAAATAGGAAAGTGAGGAAGATTGTTACAGACTGTGATAATTTACGGCACTAAGAAGTACATTATCCACATTTTATAGAAGGGCAAACAGGTGTGAGCTAAGAGGGACAATTGTAAATTACGACAGTAATGAGGGAGGCATTTTCATATAATGTATAGGAATTCTTTGTATCCTTCTAATTGAAGAGATCTTCCAAGCACTTTGAGCTTTGAATACTCCCCAAAGTCTCTTCTCCAATGCACCTGGAGTACTTAGACATGAAATTACCTTAGGGCCATCTGTTGTAATGAACTGCCACTGGGGAGGGACATCATAAGATCGGAGATGGTTTGAAGTAGGCGGTGAAACGTATGAGGTAAAGGGTGAGCAGCTTCACCTGCAATCACTATATCTGAGAGTGGGTGTTCACATACTCTCGTATCTTTCTCCTAAGACAGAAATTGAAAGCAAGTTCATCAGTTTACGTGCAGAAAGGAATTTCCTCCACAAAAGAATCCTATGGATACTTAAAAGTAAAACTTTCAAGGTAGTTGTGTAACAGAAATGTAAACAACAAAACCAAACTGTACCCAAAACATACATTAAGATTAACTAATTATGTCTGTATTATTTTTAGGGAAACGTGATAAGGTCACTTTTAATTAAATCACCAAATGAATATCACATATATCTATTCTAGGGTACTCACAGATTTATCAGCAAGGTGAATCTATATGTGTATGCAGAAATAAGCTGTTCCTCTCACTTGAAAGCCTCACCTAAACTGCTGAGCCAAAGAGTTGTGAGCCAACAAGCACTTGTTTTAATCCAATCAGTTACACGGGGATAGATAGTTGTAGGTGTGTGACAATCTCCCATGGTAACTATGGATTTTTTTCTATTTTTCCTGTAGTTAAGTCAATCTTATTTTTTGAGGTTATATTTTTAGGTATACTTATGGTCAGAAGTAATCTTTTATCATTTTATAGAGAACCTCTTTATCTCCATTAATACTATTTCTTGAAGTCTATTTTCTTTGATGTTAAAATAACTATACTAACTTTATTTTGGTTGGTATTTATCCAGTCCCTCTTTATCTTACTTTCAACTTTGAATCTTCCTGTATTCTTCTGTTTTATATATAATGCTCATAAAAAACACTTAGCTCTTGTTTTTTCCCATCTATTCTGACACATTTTGCCTTTTAAATAGAGATTTAGTCCTCTAATTCTACTCCAGATATGGTAAGGAGGTCCACAGGTCATACAGCTACAGAGGTAAAAACAGGGCCAGAAACCGGGCAGGCTTCCAGTGGCCTGGTTCAATGCTTTTCCGTTATGCAGGCTGCATAAAATCCAAGTCCCTTCTAGCTAAACATATTTGAAGTTCATGGTTCTACACAGTATCATTTTTACTCTCTGCCATCTTACAGCAAAGTAGACTGATATTCTATGTAATAATGTTGTCCTATTTATGCCTTCTATTGTACTGCAATAACATATATCTTCTAGTTGATTGCTTCATGAAAATAATGCTTAGTGAGAAATTAGAATTGACTGAGCATTTCTGATGAAGAAAAATATTTTACTGAATACAGTTAATACATTGCTCATAGCATTGAAATTTTATTCTTGCCTTTAGATTATATAATCTGTTCATGATCGCAAAATATTGTACTATCTGAAGGCGGTTCTACTCTCCTGTAGAAATATGGACAATTAAAAAAACAAAAATCTCACTTACTTGTTCTGCACTTTCTTTATTTGTTTTATTTTCCTCATCCTCTTCTTCCTCTGGTTCCACTGGAGCAGGAGTCAGCGATGCCACAAAATGCCATAGAATATCATGAAGAGAAGTTGTTTGGATGACATTACACAGAAGCCAGTTGAAAGCCTAAATAAAGAATGGTTAAATGAGTCCAAGAAAAAAAGAAAATGTAAGAGTAAAAAATACAGGGTTTTTCTTACTCAAAAACAAAGTACCTCTATAGACTATGTGTTTCAAGGAAAGATACTAGGAAGTCTGACCTTGATTTCACTGAAAGCACACTGAACTTGAAATAGTCACTAATTTGGTCCTAATTTTTAAAAACAAAATAAAAGGGAAAAGAATACTTAGGAAATGCAATACCAGTATACTTTTCAATCCTTTTTTATTTCAAAAATTTACCTTACTATTAATTTACTCAAGTACATTCTTTTCCAATTTGCATTTAGGATCAACATAAAATGTTTCTCAAGCTCTACACAAGCTACCATTTACTTAAATGTAATCATATTGTTCCCATCAATGAAGTGGCAGGTTATTTATCAAACCATGATACAGGAAAAAGGGTTACTATATATAAGTCTACGACATGTTGCATGCCTACCACTTCCAGAGAACAGAGATTCAGATAGGTAATTATTGTTAACTATACCTCAAAAGCCCCACTCCTCATCCTCTTTGCATAATTATTCTAACTGAAATAACACTGTGATTACAAAAAGCTTTTTTAAAAAGATAGTATCAGGATTCAAAGAAAGCAGGGTAGAAAAAAATTCCTCCAATGCTTAAATATAGAACTCCAAATTCATTTATATTCACAAACTTAAGAGTTTAACATTGATGTGAACACTTGATATTTTCAGCTGACTAATATCTCTTAATTTGTCACAGTTTCTGTTTGGTAGAAAAGTCATCATTAAACAGAATCATCACATGATTTGTCTGATCAATGAATCAATAACCCCATGAATGTATTCATACCTCCATAGCAAAAACTCGACAAGCAGATTTCCTTAAGGCCTGTTTCATTGCTATTTCAAGACCTTCTAGGTCATGGTGCTGTATAACAAAAGCTAAAACTGGCCACTGGAAATTGCGTTCTCCTTTGGAAAGAGAGCTGTGGGCTGAGATTAGCCGGGAAAGTTCAGGAGATGGATGTCTCAAGAGGGAAGATCCAACTTCTATTAAAAAAAATAAAGGTATTAATTTTCATAGACAATAGATATGATTAATATATCTAAGATATTACTTAAAATAATAGTATCTAGCTTATTCATTTTAGAGCATTTTTTTTTTTTGCACATGACATGAAATCATGACTTCCAACTTCCCTGAGGCTCAGAAAGATTAGCTATCTTACTTTCCTAAAGGCATCCAGCTATTAAGTTATAGAGGTGGGTTTTGAATCCAGGACTGAATCTATAGTTCCTGGTTTCTATAACACTAAACCCTAAGTGATTTATTTTCTCCTGAAATGCAACCTGTATCTCATCTCCATCATTTTTTGTTTGTTTGTTTGTTTGTTTTTCGGTATGTGGGTAGCTCCCTGACTGGGAATCGAACCCAGGCCGCAGCGCTGACAGCGCCAACGCCAAAGCCTTAAGCCACTACACCATCAGGGAACTTCCCTCCATCATTTTCTAAAGGACTGTTTTATAACAAAGGTGCCTCAATAAGAGCTCAAAAATATTTATTAAATGCATCTATAAATCACTGGAGGATATTCAATAATATATGTCTTGAAGATTTTCAGTAACACACAAAATCACCTACCTATAAGCACAATGCCAGATCTTTATTTTGGTAACTGATCTATCTACCTGATAAATCATGACTGTATTATTTTTTTCTCTTGAGTTTCTTTCTTTATTCTTGAGACAGAATCAACCAGCCCCAACTTGGCACTGCTGACACCAATTGGTCCAGATAATTTAACTTTTTTACTGATTAAGAGTTACTTAAATCCCCAAATTTTATTATTTATTCAGAGTGGTACAAGCTGTAGGTGCTATAAGCTTCTAGTGGGAGTGAGAAGATAAATACGAAAGTATAAAACTATAAATCATTGGAATTGCTGGTTCACTGATGTTTACTGGAGTGCATAATGGTAGCAACATTTGGCTTAGCTACCTAATGAAGATTTTAAAAGTAAAGTTATTCTTGAATAATCACTGGATGATATCTGGGTGTCTCTTCCAAATAACAGGCAACGTTTAGAGAGGCACACTTATAACCACGTCACATAGAAGGAATGTTTACCACAATTTAAAATTAACCCATTCCTTTCCCTTCAAAAGGTATATTTTAAAAAGTATCTGCAAATAAAACCTTTTGGATCACTCAATCATTCTTTTACTCTTCATCCTTACCAGTGTCGCCACTGTTAACTCTTCTCCTAGGAATGGCTTTAACTCGAGCAGGTAAAATAGAGTGCTGTTTATCATATTCAGAAGCAACAACTGAGTATGACCTTTGGAAGACAGTTCTCTTTGCGAGATCAGTGTCAGTGATGGGACTAGTTTCCAAACTACAGATAAAACAAGATGACAGATAAGAAAAAGTAAATGAAGTGAAATTCCATTTAGTTATAATACTGTAGACAAATATGTGAACCTGTATTTCATGTGGAAAAATGCAAATTCAAAGCCAATGTGACATTCTCTTTTAAACATAATTTGATTCTTCCAAATGCAGTAACATTTTAATTGATTTTTAGATTTTAATCTTAAAACTTTTGGTTTCCTTAAATATACTTTGCATTTTAAATGAAAGAAAGAAAAGGTATCAAATGTTCTAAGCTCCTTTCAGAATAAAAAAACACTGTGATGAAAGTCATGGTATCAGGAAGAACAGGCAGGGATATTAAAAAAGCACTGAATAGAAAGAAAATGGAGATATACATACAGAATCCTAATAATATGGAAAGTGAAATGATTCAATTTTCTTTGGTACTTCAGTGTTCCATTAGGTTTCCTATTCTTGAAAAGTACGGCCCAAAGCCTCTTCTAGAGCATGGCCAAACCAAAGTGTATTGAGAGGCAACAAACTGATTTTCAGCATCAGAGTCAAATTATACTTACAGTTTATATAAGAATTCAGTGATTTTCTAAACTATAGCAACATTACAAAACACTTGAAAAGTTATTAGGATGGTTATATGAGATTTCCTTTATTAAATTTTATAAAAAATAAATTTTTTTCCCTAAGACAAATTTACAAACTATTCTTTTCTTGCATTCTTTCTGATTTTGCCTCATCCCAAACCGAGACATTTTTGGTCACCTTAAATTCTGGAGTTGGTTCTTTTCCATCATTCAAGACAGGTTTGAATCCTATGGCTCTCAGTAAAGCTTATATATTTTCTAGTAAGTGACCAAATCCCTGGATATTTTCTTTATTCACCACCTCTCTAAATGTATATATATTCTTGTTTGAATACACTATAAATGTTGTACATAACTGACTGGGGTAAGGGTGCCTGGATATCCGTTTGAACTTTCATTTCACTACCTTTACCTAAAAGTTTATGCCACTTGATTTTGATCCTAAGGGTTAATAATAACTTGATGAATTACATTTATTAGACTAGTCTCAGAAAGGTTTCAAAATATTAAAAAAATCTATCTCCTGTAGAAACACTTTTTATTACTTTTAAAAATAAAAAAGGCTGTAGTGCATTCTTTGGAGAAAATTTCAAAAGCAGCTCCAATAAAAACACTCTGATGAATAATCTACACAGTTAGGGGAAAGAGTTGCAAGTATTTTCAATGGAAAAATCTCATTTAGATATCTAAGTTCTATTATGTTAGTATGTAATTATAACTGTACAGTATTAACACAGTTAATACTGTATCTTATAAAGAACATTCTTCAGCAATGGTATTCCTTTCCAATTTGTTTAGTTATTCATGCCTGAAATCTTGATGCTATTATAAACTTATCGTTTTCTTCATCCAGTTAATCAATTAATCACATTGATTTTTCCTACAAAATACTTCCTTTATCCATTTTTAAATAGTTATTGTCAACATAATCTAATTCCACAGAGCTAGCTGAAATCTTGGCTAAATTTATCAGGTTCTCAACTGACACTGTGAGACTATCTGCATTCTACATTTTAATCATGTAATTCTTCCTCTGAAGTCTCAGTGGTACCCTACTTCTCTATGCATTATATTTATATGCTTCTATTCAGTTTGCAAGGTGCTGTTTACTCTGATACTACCATACCTAAGTGGGGGAGAGGGGTATGAGAAAATTCTGAGCAATAAACCAGGAAGATCAAGATTTATTTTCAGTGCTACTTCTCCCATGAAACCTTTGCAATAACTCAAAGTGACCTAGTCTGATTTACAACAGCACTAAATGACAAAATGTCATAAAACAGAATGTTTTATTATAACTTCAGTAGTTGATCATTCTCTCCAACTAGTTTGCCTCTGCTATCAAGGACCTTAATCTATTCACATACGCATGTTTTTTCTTACTGCTCTAATAGTTAGCAAAGCTGACTCAATGTGTTGAGATGTAAGGACATAGAAAAGAACTTTCATAGCATTTGTTTCTAGCTCAAAGTCTTTCTTCCCCCAAATACTGGCTATTCAAAAGAGAAGAGAGAACTTAGATACCTTGGTGGCATAGACTTCATATTGCTCTCTGGCTCTTCAAACACGTTAGGACTTGCATCAGGAGTTACTGATATGTATGGGGCAGGTACAGATGTTGAACGTAGATATCTCATTTCATCCTGGAATAGGTTGTCATCTTGATAGCCAACAAAATTTTCATGATGATGCCTATAGTAAATCAAACCCAGTAAGTTAAAGTATGATGGTAATATAGATACTTTCCATTTTTAATTGCCTTTGTAACAGTAAAAGCACGTGTAAATCTATAAGGGTGAAATGAAGTATTAAAATAATCATAGATATAAGTAGGAGGACATAAAATTCTGACAATTTTAAACATACATATTTCAGGTCCTGCAAACATTTGAAATCCTAAACTGAACACATTTTCTTCCTTTGGAGAACTTTTCTGTCTTCCAGTGTTGTGATGTGTGGTCCCACCAACTATCTAGACGCTTAAGCTAAAATATCTCAGTGTTGTAGCAGGCTAGACCTCAGCCATGACCAGTCTTTTAGGCCTACACATATTAGATATCTTCTGACAACCATTCTCTCTTTTCATTCCCTGTCATCCCTGTCTTGTTTTAGGCCCATGGTTCTTATGTGGACTATTGAAACATAGGAAGGCACTTTTTTGTTAGGAA
The DNA here is from genome assembly GCA_004026885.1 of Lyroderma lyra. Taxonomy (NCBI): domain Eukaryota; kingdom Metazoa; phylum Chordata; class Mammalia; order Chiroptera; family Megadermatidae; genus Lyroderma; species Lyroderma lyra. Next base: position 173,288 of record PVJL010001204.1, on the reverse strand, counting down.
CATATATGAGACAAAATGGAGAAAGATTAGATACATGAAATGTTTCATGAGGTGGGGGGAGTGTCCATTCCCCAGAGAGCTAAAAATATAAAATCCACAATTATTGTATGCCAGTATTTTTACATGTTTTACAATTTGATTCTTTCCTTTTCAAACTTGGACAATGAGTTGTTAACCTAAGTCTACCAAGTGGTCTGACTGAAGTTAAAGCTTTGGTGCATATGGCATACCTGATGATTTCCACCTTGGTCTCAAATGTATTTAGTTTCATATTTTTATTTTTTATATTGAAACAGTAAGTACAGAAGTAAAAAAACATACCAAATCTGTGTAGCTGTGCTATACAAGGAAGATAACATTGCCCAAATGGAACTGCTGGTTGGCAAGTCATGCCAACATGCGATACTTAGAAATCTGCATGGGTCAGCTGATGAGAAAAACGTGACTCTGATGTACAGTAGGTTGTTTCAGAGTCAGTGTTTAATGTACAGACGTACAGTTAGCACCACCCAAGCCCAATACAGAAAAATAGCGTACTGTTAGTAGGCTTCTCCCATGTTCATTTATGCCTCCTTTTTATTTAGTTTCCACATCAGTAACTGAGTGGTCTAATAACTGCAAGCTACTTCATGCATTTCTCTGTTTAAACGTCTTCCACGAAGTCCTCTATCTATGGGATAAAATCCCACTGTAGCACGGACTAGAGGGCCCCACAGTACCTGATCTTGTGTTACCAGTGGCATTTCATGTTTTCTCCCAGTAGCCAATGCTTTAGCAAGCTGGTATAAATGTGCAATGCTGTTTCATCATTTGTACCTTCACACATGTGATTTACTCTGTCAGATACCACTTTTGTCCCTGCTTGATTAATTTCTATTTATCCTTTAAGATTCCGGTAAACCTTCAGATCCTCTGGGAAACCTTTCCTAATTTCCTTGGGAAGAGTCAGAAACTCTCCATTTTTATGCTTCACCAGCATCCTGTATCTATTTCTATTCTAGTACTCATCACATAACATTTAATTTCTTCATTTATGTGTCTGTCTTTCCACCACAGTATGAACACATCGAAGTCAGGATTTTATTATAATCACTTTGGTGTCTTCAAGGCCTAGCACAAAGCTGGTAACCAGTTGGTACTCATTTAAATGCTAACAGATGAGGAATTTTAAAAAGGCCTACTATAGGAAATAGTTTCTTTCCACTTCAGCATTTCCTGCTATCGACAGAATGAAATCAGCCCACTGAAGAGTAAAGGATAGCCAAGTCTTACTTTCCAAGACATATATTGCATTAATAATAGGGCAAATCGACATAGTATTCACAGGTTTCTAAAAAAATACCTACTACCATAAAGTAGGTACCCTACCAGTCATATGTTGGTCAAGGCAATTCATAAACGAATTCCTGGACATTTCTTTATTGTACACAATATGTAATATAGTGTGGGTATTCCGAGCATATTCATGAACAACAGCTGTTACTTCAAAGTGATGAAATAAAACCACCAAGTTTTATTACCTGGCTAACGTCTGCAGGTAGAGACAAGGCATTTTAACAGGAAGGTCCTCAGATATGCCCTCTTTCACGCTGGGAAGTTGAGACTGGAATGGCTTGGCAGGGTGGTAACACAGAATGCTTGGCTCGGCCGCGCTGCTCAGGGACAGCAGGAAGAGCGCATTGGCTTTGATCACCTGGTGAGCTTCCATAGTGGGCAAGGCACGAGGTGTCTTGACTTGCATTGGCTTCCTCCGAGATTGTTTGACCTGGCAAAGAAAAAACTGCAGCGATCTTTTCCTATTTATATTCAAATTCTTAATTTCTTAACCTAAGTATGTTGAGTCTCTAATAAAAAATGTAAAAACACTTGTAGAACCATTTAAAAATAATAACTGATCGCCAAAAACAATATCCACTTCATGCTTCTCCTGAACTGATTGAAACTACTTTATATTGACCATAAACTATTTGTCTTCTTTCCTTGGGAAAATTAAAAACCTAACTAGTAAAATCTAAATGTAACTATTTCTTAAAAAGAGTAAATAATTTGTGTGGGTATGTATATATTTAGTAAAAATTTTTAGTAAGGTGTGCCACTAGTGTGAATGATCTTGAGTCTCCATGAGTCCTATGATATAATTAGGGATTAACAAAAAGAGAGTGGAGCTACAGAGTAGACAAATAAAAGGGAACAGAAAAAGAGGAAGAGAGTTAAGAGAGAGAAAGGTGAAGAGGGAAAGCTATTTATTTGTGCAGAGTAGTAACAATGAATAATTAAACCATAAACATTTGTCAATAAGGCATATAGGCCACAGATTAGCTGCCCTGTGTTATCCCAAGATATAATTTCTTTCTGTAATGAAAACAGCTGGCTTAGCACAAATACTAAATTATAAATTATTCCTGTTACAAAGCTGATCTTTAGTGTCAACTATGTGGAGCTGTGTGATACATAATCATAAAAAGAGATTTTTATAAGGTTTATTCTTATCATTACTACATAGCCAGAACAGAATAAAAATACCTTTTCCCTTGCAGCAGCCTGTTTCTCACGGAGGTATTTTTCTCTACAGCGATCACACACCAGATACCAAGTGCTCCCTCCTATGCCACCATCACCACAGTTACCAGCCCATCCTCCACAAAAGTGCCCAATGCTGTTGTAACCTTGTCCACCAGCATATCGGCCACAACCTTGAAACAAGAATAAAAGTAAATATCTAACACTTAAAGTATCCTTGGTAGTTTGATCATTGCCACTTACACAATTATGACAGATTTACCTTCTCAAAGTAAGCAAAATCCTAAAGCAAGTATCTAACTTCTTTTTTTTTTTTTTTTCAGGTTATTAACTATATCATAAAAATAGCATGCTTGATCAAAAAGTAATCAAATAAATGATGCCTAAAATACATAGGCAGACGAAAAGAGATATAAAATGTGGGTACATTTAGACCTACTTAAGTATGCCAATAAATTAAACCAAACAGGTATAAAATGTTCTGGAAGAATCATGTATTTTAGGAAATGATATATTTTACTGAAGGTTTCAGGTGTAATATGTAAAAAAAGAAATGAACCAAACTAAGAATAAGTGAATTTTGGAATACTAAGCAATTGTTATAGGAATCCTCACACTATCTAAAAACCGTTTTCTGTTGAAACGGTTCATATCACTTCCATGAGAAAATGCCCAGAGACATCAGGATAATCTAATACTAATTTGCAATTTTGAGCAGAAAAATCATTAAAATCAAAGGAGACCTAATACTGGGATCTTTCCTGAGTGATTGGACATGTCATTACTTCTACTATATGAAACACATTAACAGTAATCTTTGGGCAATGCATAAAAACATAAAAATAAAGAGTATTTCAGAACGTTAACACATTAAAATGAAGGCTTACCACCATAGCGATAGAATTTCTTTACCTATTTTTCACAAAAACGTATATGGATAACGCACTTTAAAAATTACGTTATAAGATACTATAAATTCCAATTAGCTTCTCTGTATTTTAACATAATATATAGAACAGTTCAAGTTAGACGTTACCTAGTTCATTTTTTCATGAACACTACTTATATATTCAATAAGATAATTTACCTGGGTGAGCCTGCCTCATGTGATACGTCACTGGGTATGGATGTGACTCTCCACACAGCTCACAGATGGTATCTTTCTCTGGTCCTCCTACTGCCAGCTGGGCCATCTCACCAAATAAATTACCCCTGGGTCGAACTTCTGCCTTTTCTTTTTTCTTTTTTTCTTTTTTGGCCTTCTTATTCTCTTTTTCACATTCTTTCTTTTTAAGAACTGCACAAGAACCAGGACTTGGAAAAATCATATTCTGGGAAGCTGCCTTGATAGTAGCCAAAGAGATGTCTTCCCAAAAAGCCACTAAGTGTTGTAAAGTTAAGGGAAGAGGAGATTTAGACTTCATTGGGTGATGCACGGACATTTCAAAAGTGGCTTCGGTTTTCCCATCCTCACATTTTTCATGCAGAGGTGGTTCCTTAAGCATAGACAATACCTTATTTTTGTTGATACTACCCATTTTAGATATATCCGGTCCATGAGGTGCAATATTAAACATATTCAGCGCAGATGATATTTCCAATGAGTGTCTATTTTTTAATTTGGTTTCCTTTTCTTCTGTAGGTTGTTGGCTGTTTAAACTACTTCTTATAGGAGCATGTTCTTTGGAAAGTTCAGGATTAAATTTTAAGAAAGAAGAACAAGCCATGGCATCATGTACTATGCCTTCGTGCCATAGGAAAGAGGCAAAGACTGCTCTGGCACACTCCGCCACGGAGGGAGACATGGCTTGCTTGGCTGGCTCTAGAGGTTTAGATCCATCTCCCTTGAAGAGAAAGCTAGACTTTTCCTTTTTGGGCCTTGTGTGCCTATTAGCACATTTCCTACTTATTTTGGGGGATGCTCGCATGTCCTGTTCATCTTTCAGTGGGGCTTTTCCTATGCTGAAATGAACTTTATTTGAACCTTCATCCACACTCTTAAACTCACTGTTTTCATCACAGGTGCTATCTGTTAGGCTGTTGGTTTTTAAAGTGCTTGAAGTGCAGACTTCAACCACCTCACTGTGAAGGTTTTCTTGTACCACATGGGGAGAAGGGGCTCTATTTTCAGATCCAGGGGATTCTTTGGAATCCTTTGGTATTGGTTTTGGTTTTGGTGATGTTGATCGTCCTCTTAATGGTTCTGTGAGGGGCATTTTCTTCTTGCGGAGGGTATCCGGATCAAGTGTATAAGAGTCTGATTTGGAACGCTCCCGAGGAGGATCAAGTTTTGCCTTAACAGGAGCCGGGGTTTTTTGAGGTAGATTCTTATCATGTGGTGAGGAGGGGCGTGGAGAACTAGCAGCAGATGGGTTAGACCTATTGGCTGGGAGAGTCTTTGGCTTAGGAGATGATGACCGAGAACCTGGTCCTGGGGATTCAGCTCTGAAGCTAGAAGCCATCCTCCCATCCGATTTCAGTGTCTGCAAGGTGTTATGGTTGGGGGACAATGACCTACTGTGGGAATCTGATCTCAACTTTGCAGCATCAGATTTCAACATGAGGGATTCACTAGCTGATAAACCTTCTGTCCCCCTTGGCTTCTTCTGATCAGCAGTAGTCCGGCTCATACGTCCATCAGATTTAAGTGATCTGCTGTGCTTGGAGGACAGTTCTGATTTTCCTGATGTGCAGACTGGTCTGGAAGATGTTGAGATAGTCCCTCGGTCACCTGTATGGTCCATTTCAGAGTAAAACTTGTTACCAAAATGATAATTTACTGATAATTTATCCACTAAACACTTAAATACAAACATAGCTAAAAAATTTATATTGCTTGTCAGAAACAAAAACAATTGAAGAATAAAGGAACAAAAGAGAAATATTTCTCATCAAATTTCTATTTCATCACTATACAACCATGTGCACCAAAAACAACTTTCATGGATGCCGAACAGACATGCCCCAGGATGAATTATGTCATGTCTGAAACTCAGCCTTAGTACAATAATTAATGAGAATTTAAATTCAGTGAGTGACTAGAAAGAAAAAAATAAATAATTTTTCTGGAATAATAAATTATGAAAACATACGTATTTTCAAATGTAAAGTAGTCAAGTGCAATTTCTAGTAGAGTGATACCTCATGTCCTTATGAGGGTAATGGTGCAGCTCGTACTGAATTAGGAAACTGAATTATAAATAGATACACTTATCATTTTCAATCACATAAACAAACAAATACATGAGGCTAACAAAGAGCTGCTTAGGAGGCTCTATTTTAATGATTGGATTAGAATAGCTTATTATTACCATACAAATGCCCAAAAGTATTTCTTAATTATATGTAATTCAGGAAGTCTATTGTTTATAAACAAAGTATACACTGAAGGTTTATTTAGTTCATGAAGTTTAGCTGGGTAGAGCTCAAGCTTGTGTCTTCTCGGAAGAAAAGCATTCTCAGAATAAGCGGCACAAGTCTGAACTGCGGGTGCCTGGAAATAAGGAGTCAGGAAAATAGTACAAAAAGGAAAACGCCCCACGTATTTCTGAGGCAAAGCACTAGGCATGTCTACGAGGGCACTTTTCAAAATTTGCTGTGTGTCCTGCCCCTCAGTCAGTGTGCCCCCGTGCGGCTAGTTCATACTTTCCTTTGAGGCCTTGGCGCCTGGTCGTCTTTGCTGCTAGTAAGTGGTGCAACCTCCAAATTCCCTTTCCTCCCTAAATAAAAACTCCTAGTCTTAAATTGATGTGATACTAGTTAGTTGTTAGGAGGAAAACAATCTGATTACAGTGATTCGTGTGGTATGAAAAAACTGAAAATCCATAAACCTTGCTATAAGTATATATTTTTATAAATGGTACCTAGTAAATTGAGATCGGTTTGTTCACTGGTTGTACTGCAGGTCTTTCTTTCTTATTTTTGGAAAAAGGATGTGAACAAATTCGAATGACCTAAGAGAATGCTTTCTGGATTGCGTGTGTGTGCGTGTGTGTGCAAGCACACATGTGTCTGTAGTCACACTAGTAATCTATCGGTCAAGATGGTACTGCCATAGAATCTGCCCTCCTAACGAAAGGTCTGCAAAGACTGGTATTTTTGTCTATTACTCTTCACTGATGTAATGTCAAGAATGGATCCTGGAATATAGTAAGTGCTCAATAAATACTTGAATATTGAATGAGCAAATGAATTCCCATTTTCTTAATGTTTTTCCTCTTGTTAGTCCCTAATCTGCAGCTTCGCCAAAAATCCACTTTTTATAATTATGGCTCTCAAAGATACAGGGCAGAGGTGACAGTAGCCATTCTTGTGTAAGGGTAAGATGCTTGCAAATTAAATAATTCTGTAGTAAAATAATGAAGTATGGCAAATAGTTTATTTAGGGCAAGTTGATGAACTGAGTATTTAATTGCAACATGCCAGTGTTTAGAATAATTACTCTCATTTTTGGATGAATAAAAGTAACTATTAAATATAATGCTCCTCAGTTTCTTGCAATCTTTTATTATTCTATCATGAATTTCATTTATCATACATGTGTTCTTTTTATAAAAGCAGTATAAGAGACTGGGCTAAATTCAGGGGAAAAGTGGTGAAATAAATCACAATATAGAAAAAAATTTCAGATATTAAGGCTGTACTGGTAGAACACAGATTAAAAGAAGTTATAATCTTGATAAAATGTGTACAAGTAATAAAGAAATTGCTCCTTATATTTTGATCTAGTAATAAATTCATACAGCAAATTTTATAAACAAATATATTAGATTTGGTAGAATTAAACATCAACCTAGTCCTTGCAACTAATTTTAAATATGTGGTGTTTGGTGAATCTAGACAAATAAATAGTAAATCTTTTATATCTGACATCCCACTTTCTAAAAGATCAATTTGTAAATTGAGGGAGGTTTCCTTTCTAAATTAATGGTGCACAATTCCTCATTAAAAAAAAACAATAACTCTGAATTGCTATGACTTGTTGAAGAATGTAATCTTTCAAATGTCAGGAACACTACTTGTCATATCGTAGCAGAAATGTTAAACAGAGAGGGTTGGAGAACGTAGGCATCCGTATACCTTATTTCTACACCTCTATTAGTGGTGAATATTTTGTTATGATGTGTTAAGTGGTGAATATTGGAGTATAACTGTGACAGCAGCAACCTGTTGGAGTCCAGGGACATAAATAATGGAAAATTATTTCTTCCTGAAATTTATTTGTCAAATTGTAATTAAATCCTTTAGAAAAATTTACTTTCCCGAAATATATTTCTTGTATTTAAAAAAAAAAGTCAAGTTTGTAAAGTGTGGTAAACCTGTATGTTAACTGATGTTTTTCTCCTTCATTTGGGTTTCAAGAGTTTAAGGCATGTACTATGTATTACTAAAAATTGTCATCTTATTGCTCCTTGAAATACCAATAACATAAACAAATATTTTGTTAAAAATCTTTAGATCATACATAATACTTTCACTTTCATCTTAATTTAGTTTAATAATTATATTTATAATATATAAGTTTAAGTGATAATAGGAAATTACTTTCTAACCTCAAAGAAATTCGGACAAAAAAATGACAGACCAGAAATTTAGTACATTCAAACAAATTAGTAAACATGTTAAACGTTAAGTGTTAAGTATTCATTCATTACTGACTTGAGTAACTGTTTTCATGCCAAAATTGTAAATCATCAAGTTAGATTATATTATGCTATAACATAATATAATACTATACTGTAATATAATATGCTATAATTTGTAGTAAATGAGGGGTGTCCGCAAAGTATCCAGCCATATAATACAAAAAAGAGAGGCATTTTATGGCTGTATTTTTTCCCAAACATCCCTTATATGTCATGTTATGTACCACTATATAGTGTAGAAATTAGGTTCTATAATATCATTTATTATACTGTAATATTATATAACATCACTGTCAACTGTACGAAGAAATGCAAAAATGTTTTACCCATTTCTAAGAAAAAAGAAAATTAGTAAATACTTGAAAGACTTATATAGCATATTAGCCACTGCTATAAAATTTTTTGATAAAATTTTCTTAAAGTACAAGATGTTAAAAGTTTAAATATTACTTTAAGATGAAAATATGTGAGTAGGCATCTGCAGTATTTTAAAAGACTAAAAGCATATTTTTTAATTGCCTGAAATTTTATCAGTTGTCAATACAGTTTAAACATTACTAAGTTTAAACATTGTAAACTAAGAGATTAAGAAAATAATATAAGGAAGACTCATGCTAGACAGGTAGGTATGTTAAGTGCACATGTGTGTATTTATGTGCCCTGATAACAAAGTTAAACTAAAAAAACCTTTAACTTAATTATCAAAATGTTTTTCAAAAATACTAAAATAGAAAAATGATTTTTACATTATGTAACAGAAAAATGAGTTTAATACTAACCAGTCACGTAATATACTTGTATATTCTTATAGATCACAATATGCTTTATGACTTACACATATACCATCTTGTTCAGATAATGCCTCATATCAGGCATTTCTATATACTATGAATTTATTTGTCAAGACCTGATATAGTCTTGAAATCAAATTAAGAGTAATAATACTTAATCTACAATAATACTTAAGCTATAGTAAACATGTGTATCAATTAGGATAGTGAATACTATAATATTGAACAGAAGTATTACAAATTACCCCGAAATATCAAAATTTATATAAAGTGATAAACTTTAATCTTAAAAAATGGAATGGGATGAAAATGAGTGAGGTGAATTAAAACTTCTTTATTGAAACCTCCTACGTTCATTAAGAATGGCCCATCCATGAATGCACGCATACCCACCCTTCATTTTGTGAGACAGAGATGAGAGAGCAGAGGCAGGCCCAGCTACACCATAATTTTTGTAAATGCGCTCACGAGAAGCAAGGTTGCGAGATGGAGATTCTAGAGTGGAAAACATTGGCAAAGAAGCAGCACAGATTCAATGGAAAAAAAATTTAGCAGAGAATGCAAGCAGAAACAAAGCATTTCAAATGGTATATGAGACTATTAACTGTTATTAAAAAGTTTATATTCTGCTAAATTTTTCAACAAGTTTATATTTCTCTAAAATTAAAACTGAAAACAAATTAATTAATTTATATTAATAATGATAGCTCCGAAAGTGTTAGTTTAAAAGTTAAGTAAAGCTCATAGCTCTGATAAATAAAATTTGTGCATTTCTTATTACAGTAATATTTCTGTAACTTGGTTTCTTTAATGTGGTCCTCATTTACATATAAATAAAATTTTATAAGTAAAAACATCTTTTTGGTAAATAGCTGAGAAATAAATGTTACTTATAGTTTAACCTACTGTTAACTGGGTTTTTATATGGACACATGATTATGATTTTTCCAGAATAGATCCAAGTTGACATTTATGATTAACTACTTTTCTGAGTCCATCTTCAGTGAAAGGTGTTAGTATTAATCCAAATATTTAGTGCTTGTTTTGTATGTCCTATTAATGAAATATCACATTTTGTTTATAAAAAGTTTTATAACACAAAGCAAAGAAAGCTGACAAATCAGTGAAAACGTTAGACACATTCATGATTTACCAATGAAGTACTTAATGTCAAATAATTTATCTTTAAAAAAAAATTAATAGAACCTTTAAAGTTAAAAGCAGATGCTAAAAAAAACAAAAACAAAACTCTTATCTAAATCTAAAAAAATCTATTTTATTTAAAATTTTAACTCACGGCGATTAAAAGTAATCAATTAGCTGAATAAATTCAGTAATGAGATAATATTCTTAATACTACTGAAGTAAAATATTGGATACAACATATACTTTTCTCCAAACAGAAAAGTAATAGTTGACTGACTCTTTACTATGGTCAAGTTTAAAGGTGAAATATTCATAAAACAAAAAGTCATCCCATGTAAGGTACTGAGTATCATGTGTCAGACAGTATTCTAGGCATTAAGAATATCATGATTTGCAGAAATAAAGTTGATGTTCTCATGGAGCTTGCCTTCAGGTGAAAGAAGAAATGAACAAAAAAGTATATACTTGATCAAGTGGTGATAAACTTGGGAGTCATAAGCATGCAGATGTTGGCTAATATTCCATGCCTGAATAACACTACTTAGAGTAAGGTCCAGAAGAAACCAAAGCCCTGGGACATTCCTAGGAATACAGAATAGAGGAGGATATGGAAAAGAGAAATGGAAATGAACAGTCAATGAGGTAGGAAATATCCAGCAAGCAAAGGAAGAAGGTGTTTCAAGAAAGAAAGTCAACTTTGTCAAATACTGCTGATAGATGAGGAGAAATGAGTCTTAGAATTGACAACTGAACTGAGCAAAGAAGTCAGAGACTGACTGAGCAATTTTTGTGGATAAGGACAACCTTGCAGTGGATTCAGGAGAGAAGGATAGGAGTGGATGGAGAAATATGACATATATGCCATCAAATAATCTTTATCTATGTTAAAGCATGTTAAATTTTTAATATTTTTTGAGCATCCTTCTTTTAAGTCTATAAAAATCAAAAGGTACCAGTTACTACAAAATAAATTCTTATTCTATTTAAATCGCATATAATACAAAGCCTGCAACCCTCATTGAAAATACCAGTTAGGAGGTGACAGCTTTTGATAAGAGTTAATTCAAGTGGAATTCAAAACGCCAATGTAAGGAGATAATCTTATGGCTTAGTCGCTAAAATCTATGAAGACTGAGATTAGTGGGACAGGACGAGGAAATCAGAATACTGTCTTAACTGGAAGCACTCATAAGTGTAAATGTGAAAAACTACAAGATACTCGTAGGATAAGATGTTAGAGGATGAAAGACAAACTCCTGGGAAAGGTTTTAAAGCCAAAATCGCCTTGAAGTGTTTTTCAATATGTTACAAATCCTAGAGAGATTGAATTCCTAGGTATGATTTGGAGTGACTAGGAATAAATTGTTTTTAAAGTTTAAAGGGTAATTGTTAAATGCCTAAAGAAATGAAGATGTGACTGCCGACAACACCTGCATTATGCATTTAATTTTTTTAAAATTAAATATACCTTGTTTAAATATACCTCGTTTAAATATACCTTGATATAGTTAACTGTTTAAAATATTTATATTAGTAATTTTAAAAGAGATGCAATCCTTAAGAGACACATTGATAGTTAGGCAATTATCACTGTGTAACAGATACATCCAGAATCCTAGTAAATATATCATGAGAAAAGTGAAATTATATGAATGCTAAAGGAGTTTAAGACGTGGAATAAAAACTGAAAATTATTACATAAATGTTAGTATATTAAGTCAATTATAAAAGAATGAAACCTATAATAAAATTTCCAACTTAAGGACAAAACAGAAATAAGCTTTTCACTAGGATATAACATTAATCCACATGATAATGAATGTAGAAAGAAAGATGAATGAAAGTACACATATGTAAGATAGCTAACCCCCCAAATATGATGTATCTTTAAATGACTTCTAAACATAACTGTAGTTGTATTAAACATATTCGTAATATATTACTGAATATACAGTAAACTCCTCCTAAATATGATTAAGGCAGCGGTGTCCAATCTTTTGGCGCCCCTGTGCCACACTGGAAGAATTGTCTTGGGCCACACATAAAATACACTAACACTAATGATAGCTGATGAGCTAAAAAACAAAGGTTACAAAAAAATCTCATAGTATTTTAAGAAAGTTTATGAATTTGTGTTAGGTTGCATTCAAACCATCCTGGGCTGCATGCAGGCCATGGGTTGGACAAACTTGGATTATGGGATATAACATTAGAGAAAAGCAAATATGAGGAGAGACCCAAAAATCCCAGAATTTATAATATTTATAAAAATTATGTATTTATTCTTCCATGCTTAAACTTTAGTCACCTTCAAAGTACTTTCCATTTGATGGAATATACCTATCAAGACATTTTTTCCACTGCTCAAAAATGTTTTTGAACTTACTGATTTTGATAACCTTTTAGTGCTTCTGCTGTTTTTTTTTTGTTTCACCTCTTCTACACTGACAAACATTTCCCTTTGAGGACTTTTTTCACCCAGGGAAACAAACAAAAAATTTGCTAGGGAAAAGACTGGGTAAATAGGGTGAGGCACTGAGGTCATGCCATTTTTGGTCAAAAACTGCTGAACACTCAGTATGGTGTGGGCAGGTGTGTTGTCACACTGCACATTCTCCGTATAAAAACCCATCATGAAATGGGCAAAAGCATTGAAAGAGTCTCCAAAACATTTTTATTAAGTCAAATGCAGCCTTTCACAACAGCACTAGCTGGTACACTGATGCAGATGGGTTTCTAGAACACTCACCTAGCGTGGGTAGCCTATACTACAGGGGGCCCACCCTTCGGAAAATAATTTGCTAGGGGAAATTATTGTTTATTGGGGGGGGGTCTCCCCTCGTAATTTCAGAATTTGTGATGGCTGAGATAGAAATATTCAGGGCAAAATTTGATGTGTATGTATGCCAGGCCTTGGAAAGAATAACTTCAAAAAATTCTAAAAAAAAGATTTTATGCATTGCTCTTTGAGCAGTAACTTGAGACAAATGAGAGCTGGGGATACTGTCAGAAAAAAAAATCTGGTCCTCTATAAACTGGTTATTAGTTATAAGGGAAAAAAGAGTATCTATACATCACAGAAATTAGACATTTTTGATCAGGTGATTAACATTAACCATAACCATGTGCTGCTTTCAGAATAAAACACTTACATAGCACAAAGACAGCTAAAACCGAAACCAAAACAAAAAGGCTGTTGGAGAAAATACAATACCTATATTGGAGAAAGAGGAAAAAATGTAGGCACCAGCTTAATGCCTCAAACACAGGAAACGTATTAACTACTTTTAACTATTAACTAAGAGGCATTGTTCCATTCTTTCGTTATTATGGGTGTGTGTGTGTAGGATTTTTTGTTTCCATATTCTCTAACAAACAGAACAGACAACTAGAACCTTCTCCTTGTGATAATGTGAATTTCCCATCTGGCAAAAGTTCATCAGGGATTTTGCTAAGGGATTTAAGGTATAAAATAAGAAAGTTAGACTAAACAACTTCCTGGCTTTTCCAACTTTTAGTTTATGTAGTGGGAAAAAAAATTACTGGAGTGTGTTAAGAGTCTCTCTTATTTGAGTCTTAGATTTGTCAGTTAACTATATAACTTTGAGCAAGTCACTGAGAATTCCCTTATCTCTAAAATGATAGCTAGATGACTTCTTAGGCCCCTTGAACATCATAAATTATACCATCATTGACGTAATTCTTAAATAAACTGAAGAAAGTGGAGAGAAGAATGACAATACCTAATGCTAAGAGATGAAAAGTCTGGTTTAAAAGAAAAACATTTAGTTCACTATGGGAATGGTATTATGGTGTGTTCATATGTTCAAACTCATTAAAATCTACACAATTATACCTCAATAAAGCTGTTAAAAAATTTAGTTTTAGCTTTGCTAAGCCTAAGTAATAAAATATACCACAGTGTAAATTTTAGAGAAAAATCAGAGATATGGCAGATCTAATATGAAAATATAATTGAAATACTTTAAAAAGTGCTTTCTAAATTCATTTGCAAAACTCATGAAAATGCTTTAATGATTAATTTCTATTAAAAATGTTTACATGAATGAGATGGATTTCTTTCAGTCTTCCTGGAGTATGAGAGGGAAGTGTTTGCATCAAAAGTTAATAGTGGTATCAGCAGATAATATTTACTGGGCATCCATTTTCATGGACAGGGTAAAAAGGGCTCAGGTGTGTCAAGTAACTAAAGCTAATAAGTGGCTGGAGAAGAAATTGGAACTTAAAGCCTTTATATCACTACATTTCTATAACCTGAATAAACGCAGGTGTCTTCATGTATGTAAGCATTCTGAAATGTAAATAAACATGCATGAAGATATTCAAGTGGATTCTTCTGTTACATTTGGCAAATTTTTTGTTTCATTTAAGCATATGACCTTGCAGGTATAATAGAAAAACTTTTGTTGCAAGGTAACCTAGAGTTTTCATATCTGGGCTTGAAAGTATGATATATTTTCACATATGTCATATGTTACATTTAAAATCTCTGAGAAAAGAGTAAATTGTCTTAATGCTTTAACATTTTTCTACCAAAAACAAGTAAACTATTTAGGTTCTTGTTAAGCACAGTTTAACTGAAATACAGTTTTTCAGCTTGAGGATCTTGGTCAGAATTCAATCCATGTATCAGACATCATATCATCACATTATAACCAGTTTTAGTTACTACTGAAATTTTTTTTCTTCTTTGATGTTGCACTCTGAGTAAACACTGGCATATCTATCATAACAAGAAACACATGATCTTACATTTACGTTTTACACTAACGAAGTGCTAATCTTAGGTAACTACAGTCAATAAATATTCCTTGAATGTCTATGCTGTGTAAGACACTGTCAGGGGCTATGGGTCAAAAAAAATGTGCTTTCAAAAAGAATAAAGAAAGATAATAAAAATAAGGAAAGCAATACTTGTACAACAGATACCACTTATTGCCAAATGCTTACCAGGGCTAAGAACTACAGATACATTTTAAAGTAAGTAAATTATAGGACAATAAAGAAAAAGTCTATGTACACACTTCTCTCCCATGACTGTATGCTCATACATGGTAAGAGAAGAAAAACTTGTAAATTTTATTTCTGTAATTATTCTATTTTACTAGAATAACAGGTGAAATATTTGTGTGTGTATATATAGGTATGTATATATTTATAATAAAATAATTTTGCTAATAAAAAATTACCAAATTAATTTAATGTGCCAGATTATTTCAAATTTCAGAAATTAATAAAAACACTATGTTTCAGGAAAAAAAAATACCCCTGAAGAATTACTGATAATAATGTTAGAAATCTAAGGTACAGGTGGCATAAAGGGCAGTTTATGTGTATGTCTGCAGAGCTTGTGTACTGAGCTGGGGACTTTCTGAGCTATGACATTCAGGAAATCTTTTCCTTTCAAGCCAAACTATAGTCTTAAAATTAAACAACAAAGGGAAAAATAACCAAACCAAATAAAGTTAATGCTCTAGATGCTAAAACTAAATGAAGCAGAAAAATTTTAAAATATATACATTGAATAAATTTTGCATTATTGATCAGCAGGCAAAGCTGAATAGTTAAAAATACGGCCTTTGTAGTCACTAGAACTGGTCCCATGTTCTGGCTACCTAGCATCTTACTATGTATGTTTCTAGGACAAATCACTTATCTTCTCTAAGCCTGTTTCCTTAACTGTAAAATGAGATAATTCACATTATCTCTAATGATGGTGTACTGCTTAAGGTATAGTGTTTAGTAGAAAGCAGTGACAAGGAGTATAATAAGCAAAAATTAGCAAATATTATCTGTTATACATAATGTTTTATTCTAGTATCAAAAAATATAAAACAAAATTAAATCTTATTTTACTAAATAGTAAAGGAAGTTCAGTATACATAATCCACTTTCTAAAGCAAACTAAAATGCTGGTGGGACAGATAGCAATGAAGTTCAGGAAAAGATAACTTACTCAGGTAATTTTAACAGTGAGCACTCTGCCACATTTATTTATTTATTTTTCTGCCACATTTAATTTGCCTGATAGGATATGATTAATATAATTTCAATATGTTTTCAAAATATTAAAACTACTTTTAGATTTCACAGCATTTTTAGTTATGCTAAAGATGAAGACTTCTGGTTTCTGGAATTTGGAAGTCAAACTTCTGTGATATTCTGCTGAGAATTAGAGATTTGTTAAAAAAAAAAAAAATCTAAGTAATTCCCATTGCTGCAGTGTAGGCAAGTAATCATTCAGAAAATTGGTAATTGAGACATTCTAGGCCATAATTTGAAATCTGCTCCAAAATGGTGATAAAGGAAGTGGTGGTACTGATAATATTTAGACACAATATACATAAAATTATACTGACACAATGTCATTTTGGAACCTATTATCATTTGAAAGAGACAAAACTGATTTATATTTTGTTTTGAAATATTTCATTAAATAATTTGGAAAAATAAAAGCAGTAATTATACTTGTTTTTGAGAAGATTTGTAATGAACCTTTAGGTTGAACAAAAATGTCCCTTATTCCTTAGTTTTCTTGTCTGTTACTACTATGACATTATTAGAGTAATTTCTGTTTAAAAATTTTATATATAATACAAATTTTCTGCCTCATTAAAGTTTTTCCCTTTTTGTTTTCCTTGTTCTTACCTTTAAAACTTCCTGCAACTTGGGTACATCTAAGTGTAAAAAGTCTGTTGCTCCGTAAAATCAGTAAACTAAGTCTTTACTTCCCTTTCATTCTTCTATAATTCTTATTAAGAAGAAATTACTTCACATACATAACACTATTATGTTTCACTGAAATTCTTCTTTTAAGAGACATTGAGTATCATATATGAATAGAAATAATGATTAGCTAGAAATTGATACTATTTATATTTCCCAACTAGTTCATTTCATTTTTTGAACTTGCCTAATGTATAGTACAAATCTTTAACAGTTTACACTCTCCTGCAGTCTTTACCTAAGGTATGTGATTATATCATAGTAAATAACATCATTTGCTAACTATATACTACCCTGGTTTCTAATAAAAAGCAAACCAGCTGGTATTCCCTTAAGTAATCCCAGTAACAGGCTTCAAAGTAATTTTGTAGAAAATTAGACCTCAGTGTGAATGCACATTTGTTAAAGAAGTCATGCATTTGAATCCAAATAATGGGTGTGAAAGCTGAGACTTTCATAAATTATCTCACTCAGTAAGCATATTTATATATTACATAGCCAACATGTGAACTGAAGGCAAAGAAGAGCATATTGCTGTCATATTGCAAGGAGCTTTGAAAAGTTTAAGTGGGAGCCTCAAAAGGTTATTAAGAAAAAAGAACACTCAGTTAAGTGCAATTTCTCTGGGTGTATTTTCCATATCAGTGTGAATTACTACCATGGATAAAGGGCTAGAACAATCCTAGAAGACAGAACTGGAATCAAATGATCAGTTTAATGTAGTAAGTACAAGAACAACAAAAAAATAAAAGCAAGAGAAGAAACAACAATGTGAGAAAATCTGTAAACCTAAGTTGCTATATATTTTATGGATACAAAATTCACCTAAAAGAAACAAACAAACCTGCCCAGTACGGTCTCTCCTCCACCTACTGGTATAGTGAAATACTAGGCTATTCTTTTGGGGCATCTCTAAGTAATAAAAATCCAATGTTAAACACTGAAAGTTATCCCTAAAATTGATGCTAAGCATTGTCATGTTCATTATAAAATTTTAAATCAAATGTTTTTCTTAACATGTTTGATAGCATACATTTGCTAATATAGGAATTAGACTAGAAAGCATAATAGTAATATTTTAATAACTACACTTAGAAAAAGTGAGATTAAAAATAAATATCTTAGCTGCAGATTGTCTTAGCCCAGAATAGCTTAAATGTTTCAAAAATGTGGGAAGGGATAACATCCTTATTAAATAAAACCAGTCCAGTAACTGATAACTCAGAACAAAGCTTCAGAAATGGCTTGATGAGGCAGGTAAGACTCACAGACTTACTCTGAAGCTGAGGCTGCTGGAAGGAAAGGGGCTGTCCGAACACAAATGGGCTGTGGACTAGGGAAGTGGGAGGTTTTGCAGCTTGATCAAAGATGGAAGGAGCTGGGAGATTGGGCCGTGATTGAATTGAATTCAATATGGCACTCAGTTGGTCACCTGCAGTAGGCAAAACAGTCAAAACTACAACTCGTTATTAATTAACATCCAAAATGGCAAAGCAAATGGTGCTTTATGACATTCACATAAAGTTAAACACTAAATAAAACTATGCCAAATCAGAAATGCGTGGAAGTTGGTGGTTGTTATCCTCAAATTAGGGACTAAATGTTTCTTATTGTTTTAATAATGGAAGCATCCCACCAAATCTTGTATTAACAGCCCAAATCCATTTGAATTCATATACAACATCTAACAGCAGCATGAGAGAATACAGTCTATGAAGAATCTATGACAGGTTGATTCGGTATCATACAAGTATAAATGAAGATCTAAGTAAATGATGTCTTGTGCACAGTGCCTGACAATGAGTAATATCACCTTGCCTCATCTGCAATACACTTCATGCAGAAAATAGGAAATAATATGAGGAGTTTTTTATTTTTTAAATGTAGCACTAAAGAAGGGCAAAGTATATGCATTAACTTAGTGATATATTTACATTAGTTATAAATTAATATTTTCTTTCTTAAAGTTGCTATTGCCAAAGAAATTATACATTTTTAAAAGCATTAGCTCTTTTACTTGAATGTATAATATAAAAATCTATTAATACATATAAATAAGAAGGAATATGAGCTACCTAATTTAAATAGTACCTGAAATTTAAATTTTGACATTTTTCCTTAAAATCTAACACAAAAGACATTAACAGAAAAATACTGGGGGTGCCAAAAATGTATACATATTTTAAGAGTTGTTATCTATGTATTACTTTTTGAAGTTGAACTGAATTACAGTAGCAATGTGTAGTATGACATTCACTCAAAAGATGGCGTTAATCAAATGAATGCTAGCATCAGGCAGGCCAGTCAAAGAAAATGGCGGAAGTACGGATGTTGTTCAAGGAGTGCATGACCACTTGAAAGTAAGTGGTATTTAAAATTCAAGAACATTTGAGTTTCCCCAATATTCTCCTTACCTAACACCTCTTGACTTCTATCTATGGGGGACCTTAGAAAACCAGCTACACTGGCGGTACTTCAGAAAGAAACTGAAATGACCTGTGCATGGATACAAGTGAACACTTTGGTCAGCGCTGCTCAAGCAGTAGCTTGCTGTAATCAGAAGTGTCTGGATGTTTATGGTAACCACTTTGAGCACCTCTTGTAATCGCAGAAGCCAAATTTGACTTGTATTCTTCTCTTGTTACAGGTATATATTGACTATTACAATTTTAATACAGGTTTTTCCTTTCTTAAAATGTGTATACATTTTCGGGCATCCTCTGTATTTTTAAAAAATATGAAATAATATAACTAGATTTTATATATATAAAATAGTTTAAATGATATTAAAGAATAGGGAAGGGAAACATATCCAGACATATACAGAAACTGGAAAGCAGTACCTTTCCTGACATATTGCTGAAATATAATAAAATTTCATAAATGAAAATTTCAAACGAGGCACCAACAAGGAATAGATTTATGTGGAAAGAACTGTGCACACAAGCTACATGTGTTTACTTACAAAAAAAACTAAACCTGCAGGATACATAAAGGATTTTAATGATTATGAAGAATTTTATAAAATGGTTTTTTAAAAAAAGAGTGTGCAAAAAATAATTTCTTGATCTTGGATAGCATAAAGAGTTAAGAACACAGGAACTATTTTTAAAGATAACATTAAATTGTTAAATAAAGGTTAAATATACTTAGTCAGATTAAAGTTTCTTAGTATTTCTTTGATCCATCTAAATGTTTTAGAAACCTATTAAGAAGCACATGCTATTTTTGAGCATGTGCTTATTAATAGGCTTTTAAAATATTTAGATGGAGCAAATATTAAGTACGCAAGAGTAGTAAAATCACAGTTTTAAACAGTAATACGTAATATGTCAACCATGTTTGCATCTCTTTAAGTTGTTCTAATAAATTATATTTTAAAGACTAATTTAAAGTGATAGTCACCAGTACAATTTAGACACTTTAGAGACTGAAAGCATACAATTTGAATTAAACATGGCTTTAAAATAGATTACTGTAAAAGTATACCTGTGGTAAGTAAACACGGAGATTTTAAGGACTGACAGGTAGAGAAAGGGACATGAAGAAATGCCAAGAAGAATTTGTCCTACATATGTATGACATTCTACTTAAGTTAGTTGAAATCTGAGCTACCAGAAATGAGGGAGCATATAGTAGTATCCAAACCTCTAAAACAGACCAACACAGTAGAGTAGGGAAAGTCCAAAACAAGTGTGTGGCCAGGATTTCTTCACAAAAATATTTTGTGGAAAAGTAATAAAGATATCAAGCAGAAAATAGTTTTATTTTAAATTCAGTATTTCCTCTACAATAATATAATTTTGTATTTTGTAGACTATTTTATTATTTCATTTGTTCTGCAAGTCAGATATAATGAACTGTATTTCTTGAAATCAAATCCTGTGCCGTACTTTAAACAACACTTTAAAATAAAATTATTTTCATGTAGGCTATCTTCTCCGCTTACCCATGATCCAACTGTATGCTACCTGCTAACAACATGGCTGATTTTGATGATTCAGAACATGATTGTGTCTGAATTTATACACAAATAAAATTTTGGATGATATTCAGGTATACATTATTTCAAAATAACTAATGTTTGCACTGTCCATGCTGATGGTCTCTTCCATTAATGCACCCAAAAAAGTTATAAATTTTATATTAATATGGCTTAGGACTTTTGTTTTTGCAATGCTCTGGCTTGATTATACTTTATCAAAACCAAACACATCATGTCATATAATTCTAAATGAACTAAGATAACTTAGATCTTCAAAACCACACAAATTTAATAAATTTCATGTGTAATACTACTTAAAAATATTACTTAAATACGTATTTTGATTTTAAGTGGATCATTCTGGAACATTATTTTTGCTCATTAACGTTACTCTGATGCTAAGGAGAAGATACAAAAACGTTCTTTTACCAGATATAGTGATACAGAGTCTTTATGATGTGAATTCAAAATGTGTCTTTAAAACAGGAACTAAGAAGCAAGAATTACTACTATAAACTTAAACTAAAACTGGTAAAAACAGTAACTTAAAAGGAACACCTACATAAATATTTTGATTATTAGTTTTCTAGGAACAAACAACAAACTTTAATAAAGTTTTACGAGTAAACAGTAATAAAAATGGGTAGAAGAAAAGGTATGAAAATATTCAAGTTAGGTAAGTGAAAGGCTACTTTTAAACACCTACCTTTATTATTTCCAAGTCCATAATCAAATCCTTGGGCACTGCAACTTGCCCCTTTATTAAAAGCTTGTACTGAGAAAGGGCTCGGAGGAGGAGTTTGAGAATTTTGATCCAGAAGAACTTGTTCTACAATAAAAGGCACAGCTATAAAATTAGTTTCTTATGTCCCATTCCCTATTCATGGAATAAAGAGAAAATCAGTAAGATTTTATGATGGTCAGATTTTAAAATAACCTCCATTTAGATTTGATAAGTTTACCAAGTAGGTAACTGACACTGACCAAGTATATGACAAATTTTTGTTTTCATTTATCAAATACACAGTTAAATTTAGAAATGGGATATGCTTTTAAGGAGTCAATTTACTTTTATTGTGGCAGGGTGTATCACTGAATGTGTATTAGTATTTCTGGACCAGGAACTCACTTGTAACAATTTATACAAAGGCATTTTATAAAACAAAAATGGATATTCTATAAGTCGTACAACAAAATATGTTGCATAACAGTATTCAAATAGAAAAAAAAGTCTTCCAAATGTCTAAGTATACGGTATCAAAGGAAATTTTCACTTGTAAAATATTTTAAGTTCTGAATGTAAGATTTATGGAAAACTTAACTTTTAACTTATTTTTGCTTATTATACAAGGATATTTTACCTAAATCAAAAATCATAAACTAGGTCATGTAGTCAGGGCTCTTAATATATCCTGAAGCCAACAAATATATCAGAATTTTTATTTCAAGAATGAAATTATTTTATCTAGTTTACAAATGGCAAGAATGCAACATATGAACGGTACTCTGTTAATCCCCAATTAACAATCAAGTAGCTATAAGATTCCATCTGATGTAATACTAAAAACTCTATACCATAATTAATTAGCCATATTAATGCCAGCTAAAAAAGGCAAATAAAATCTGCTGAATGAATTATAAAAAGGAGAAAAATGTACTTATTCCTTTAAAGTAACATTATAAAAATGGAGTGTTTAAAATATATCTTTTAAAAGTCAGTATTCCTTTAAAAAGAAAAAGGAACTAGAAGAACATGTTATTTTCTTCCACCTGAAAATCAGCATTCTGCTGTACCAGTATTAATGTACCAGTCTAACCCTTTATGAGCATTCCTACACTTTTTTCAATAAAATCAATCATAGCACTTCCCTGATGCAATGCTCCTCAGTGTAAGATATTTCAGCAGTGGACTATTTCTTCTAGAAAATACCCATGAATAGTCATCCGAACAGAAAAGGCAGCATCGCTCTCCCTCTAGACTCGGAAAGGGCTAGCACCAAGTGTAAAGTCTGTTTTGGCCATAGCAGTAACTTTGCTCACTTGCTTTATCTATGATACCAAAGGCCAAGAAAGAAATTTTACAAAGAGGAAAGCTTTTGTTTTACTTATACTATTTTATGTAAATAAATTACTATAATGCCAAATCTTATTTCCATATTAAATACAGTTACATACTAATACCAATGAGCAGACTATTTGGATACTATATTGACTAATCTTAGTGGTTTTAAGGCGCTATTTATTATTTCATTCTTTATTACCCCAGTTTTACGTTAAAAAAATTAAGACTCACCTTTTATGACTATATATGTACACACACACACACACACACACACACACACATCAAAAGAGCAAGGGATTATTAAGTAATTATGTTATTTGTTCATTTGTACTTCATTTTGAACTTATAAAGTATCCTCATTTTGTAAATGAGAAAAGTGAGGCTCAGAGATATTAGGTAAACTGGCCAAGGTCACACACCTGAAAAGCTGTAGAGCTGGCATTTGTACCCTGGCAATTCACCTAAACCGTTCTCATTATTATTTAACTATGTTGTATATAAAACTGATCTCACTTTAGCTATTTTCATTTATATTTGAATATTCCCAAATAATAAAAACATTTAAGAATTCATGAATATGTAGTAAATATACTGTAATTTGTAGCAAGTATATTATAAAAGGAAAGGTTATTTTGTAAAATGTCTGATTTATATCAAATAAAGCCTTTTCTGTTCCAAGATATGATGAAGAATAGTTCTACCATTTCAGAACATCATTTTCTTACCATTTCTTTAGGTAAGAAAAGTTTCTCTGTAAAGAAAAGAAAGGAAATGGGTTTTCAAATTGTGTTCGATGGATTATTGACACAGTGCGGTATGCTGTAACGAGCACATATTTTGAAATATAAATGATAATTCTAGCTCAAGTCTTACATCTGCCACGTATTCAATTGCATAACCATAGGTAAGTCATTTTAAATTGTATGAGCTTTAGTCTACTTACCTGTAAAATGAAGATTATATAACTTATTTCAAAGGCTTATTGTGGGGAAAGAGGGGAGAATGTTTAATGTATAATATTAATAGATCTACATGTACTTTATCATTCATGTAAGTTCCAAAACTCTTTTGAATCTATACTTATGGCCATATTACCTCTTGGATAATGAGTATTATAAATTATTCTGTTATGGATAAAGACACATGTCCTGTTACTTATCTGAAATTATCCTATGATTTTGGGATTTGGTAAAATATTCTATGCTTGCTTATTCATTTACTTTGATGTCCTAACTAATATTTTTGTGACACAACCTTTAGTTATAAAACTTGGTGAGCAACTAGTTCCTGCAAAAACTGATTCAGAATTAGGATAAAAACCTTGTGCCTGTTCACAGGGAACTCACAATCTGGGTATGAAGAAATAAAAATTAACTTCAATACGTATCAGTTTTATCCTAGTGGTGAATACAGTTCTTTAGGAACACGGGAAATTCTTGACTCTGTCAGGATTAGTTAAATAAACTTCACCTAAGTGATGATGTGGTTTGAACTTTGAACAAGTTTTTGCCTCTAGGAAAATGAAGAGAGTGGGACAAAATAAAAAATCTTATATTAAATGAGATCATTGTTGAAAAAGGTACCATGAAGCTGAAAGTTGAAACTCTAACAACAAAATAGGAAACCCCTAAACGATGCTATGCATTTAGTCAATGCTTCTTTCCTGAGACAAAATTCAATTGAATGGAATTGCCTGAGAGAAGTACTACGATTGGTGGTTTGAAAACCAAACTTCCATGTACTGGTAGAAAGGACACAGAAGAATGGTCATGAAAATTCATACTAATGAAATAAAAAGGATGTTTTTAAAAAGAGAGATTCATATGCCTCACATTTTCTTTAAATTCTCTTCTTTGATGGGCATTCATTTAGTTCACATGCTGCAAGTTTTTTTTTTAACACATAGTTTTGTTTTTACTTAAAAAATAAACACAGAAAAACCTCTTTACAATAAAAGAAATACATTTTAAACTTCTGCATTTCAACGGTTAATTGGAATAAATCACAAATTGAAGCCAACTTGCCATCTTCATGTCGGAGGTACTGGTTTCCGCCTCTGTCTCTAGCTAAGGACCACGCCTCTCCTTCATCACTCTCACAGAACTCTACCATGCTGTTCTTATCCAGCTGCACCCATGTACCTTCAGAATTGGTTACCTAGTACATAACAAAAAGCGTGGTTGATTGGCTTGATTCTTTTAGGGCATTCAGGCTGAAAACCAGCAAAAAGTTTAGAGTTTGAATTGTGTAGTCATTCCAATAAACATCTACCACGAAATTAGTTTCTGAAATTAAGACCAGAGCCTGAGGTAAGACAGAAATCAATAAAAGTTCTGTAAAATACTGCTTGTTTATGATCTCAGTTGAAATAATAATTTTTAAGGTACACAGATTAATTCCTAAAAAATTTTAAATAATACTCCAAAACACATGGCTTTCTCTTTCTCTTTTTTCTTTTTTTTTTGGCACCTAAAACGTCATAACACAACATACTCCATTATTTAGGTTGGTAGTGCCTATAACGTAACTTGAAAGTGACTCTGACACTGAGAAATAGCATGACACACTACATCTTCAAGCCCATCAGCTGAGGCAAATGCCACAGATGACATTAGAGTAATTTTATTTGCTCAGGACTTCAGTAAGACACATGAATGGGAGCAAAGAAATGAAACCCTTTATATATATCACATCTCCATAACAATCCATACAAATATTTTAGAGTGCTTTTAATCCATGTTGTAGTACATTTGTAATAATAAAGTTATATGCAAATACCAAACATTTTATATGTACAATACACATCATTTTGTTAATATATTGTTTTCACAAAAATAATTATGAGAATAAAATTATTAGAAAAGAAGCACAGAAAAATTACATTAGTATTTTCAATGCAAATAAATAAAGAACATTAACATTTAAAATCCCGGAACGGAAATGGAAACCTTTGGAAGAAAGAGACGCTTTGGTTATATTATACTAAAAATGAGTATCTTAGAAGTCATGAAGCTACAAGAATCCATACCTCTCCCACTGCTTTGACTTTGTTTCCCAGAACTAACATTCCAATTGGGATACCTCTAAGGTTAGGGCAGCTTCTGATGTTGTGGCCAGAGGGTCCCGTCTTCACTACCTTGTACATGCCTGGCCCTCCTCGCAAGAACGGCACATCTTGTTCTTGCATTGTTGCTTCCTGTGGGCAGCAGGAGTTTATGTCTTTGAAAAAGTCATCAGCATTAGTTTTAGGCTCCTGAAAATATGAATAGGAAAAAAATAAATAAACAAAATACAATCTAGTATCAGTTTCAACATCTTCGTATTAATAGCTTTTACAACAATTCTATAATACTGTCAATTAATAAAGAGAATACATATCCAAAGATAACTGAAGTATTAGTCAACACCACCATTAAAGTACTGTTCAGTTTTTCAATGCTGAATAATAGTTAAAATAAAGTTGAAGAGAAGAAAATATAGCAGGACAGCAATTGTACCCCTGGCTTTTGCCCACCACAATTTGAGAAATACAATAGTATTTCATTTTACTTTTATCTTTTAATAAAATATTTAACAGTAGGAGGGGGAAAATACAATTTTTTACATGAACCAAAAATGAATCATTTTGATCATTAGTATTGCATTACTGTATGTTGGTATGGGTTAAAAAGCCTAAATTTCATTTTACTTTTGTCTGTAGCATTATTTATAAATAGAGAAAACAGATGCAAAGACTCTATAGAGATTTATCAATGAACAGAGATAATGATAAAGAAATGTGCATAAAATATAGCTACATCTTAATATTTACTAGTTATGAGTGAAATAAGAATGTTTACAAGATTTTAACAACTCCCACTTTCTCAATATAAACAAATAAAAATATCTGGCTAGATTTGGTAGGCCATTACTAAACAGTGATATGTTAATGCTAATAGTAGAAAAAGACGATTATACTTTTTACTATAGAGGACAGATTACTATTAAAGATGCATTTTTATGTAAATATGTGTTTGGATATAAAAGGTACTTGTAAAATGAAAAAAGAGAAATGTCTTAAATTTTGTTGAATCTGAATGTTGTGATGAAATTGTTTCCTATTTGAATGCAATGGGAGAAATATAATAACCTTCCTATGTTTGCTCTTCTTCCAAACTAAATGTAAATGTTCCAAATGGAGGGTTCTTCCATTGTCATTATTACGGCTTTAAAAATTAGACTTAACCTGCACTTTTACATACAGTAATATATACTCTACAATTTGTTTTATATTCTAATAAAGTAAAAGATGATGATCATAATGGGACACATTCAAGTATGAGGTTAAAATTAATATTTATTAATAGTAATGCTAGAATAAAAATAAAAAACACTAACATGTTATACAAGATAAAATATGAGGGCTGTCTGGAAAAAATCCAGACACAAATGTCTGTTTTTCATATTACCTGGCTGGATACTTTCTGGACACCCTCATATTACTAAACAGTTCTATCCCTATAAACAATCTGGTAGTAATGGGTATACAAACATGTCTATTATATAGTAGAAAATTAAAAATAAAAATAAAATCCTGATGTTAAAAAAATGTGGACTCAAGAATTCTGTGTACCTGTGATTCTAATTCAATACATAGTTGGCCAGGGAGAATTTTAGAGCCACTATTAACCTTCACATAAATATTTTGTAAATTTCAAAATTGATGATGGTGATCAATAATTATCAACTTTCACTTACACAAATATGTACAATGGATAATATTTATTTACTATGCAATTATTATACCATATTATCCAAAATTCTTTAGCTATATATTGGCAATTTAATATAAATGAGAATTTTAAATACTTAAAAAATGTAGATTTGATATATAATCTAAACCTTAAAATATCCATTCTATATACCACACATGTACTTGTAAAAGCTTATATACGTGCACAAATTCATGAACACAAAGAGCATTTAAAATAAAAATAGAGAACAGTGTCTAACTTTAAATTGTGCTCCTACACTCACAAGGTTTTTGGTAAATATTTTAAAATGTCCAGTTGTCAATGATCAATTTTAATAAATACACCATGCTATTTCATAGTTGGAAGAGGCAACTTAATATTTATAACTGATTTTTTAAAAAGTTACATGGTATGACATCAAAAATCGCAAGCAAATATAACAGATGTAGTGAAAAAATAATATCACTGGTCTTTAATGATACATCTAGAGAATTTAGTTAAGAATAACAATATTTCTACCTTTTGATCATTCAGGGTAACATTGAGAGGTAAGTCTTGGCAAAAAAAAAAAAACTAATAATAATTGCAAGTAATTCATTGAAAGGCAATATATGAGAACTTCTATTAAAATACTTAATATTTTATTGAATAGTTAAATAACAACATAAATGAATAAATATAAAAAAAATCTATCCAATTTTTTTATACTAAATAGTATAGAAAGAACTGATAGACATAAAATCAGAACTGTGCTTTTCATTCTCAAGCCATCCTAAAACATAAGTTTTATTCAATACAGAGATGCAAGACCTGGCACCAGCACATGGAAGTGATGAATTACAATGTTGTATTTTTCTCCCTGCATTCCCTGCCCATTCTCAGATGAACATTCCAAAGGACATTGTGGAGGATAACAAAAGCTCCATAGGGTCGGGATTCTCCCAACTAAATAAGCTAGTTTTGAAAAAGCTAGACTTGGTTGTAATTTTGGGGAAGACAATAAAATCAAACATATTAAATTTGAAGTCACATAAAAGTTTAACTGAAACTAGTAATACATTCTTTGGCAGAAGTAGATAGAAAAGGATTATGGGGGAAACTCAACTGCAGCACTTTGTATATATCTTTTTGGGTGAAAAAAAGTATTAATCTTAAACAAAGGCTTCAAAGGCTATAATGTAAATTTGTTATACATGCTGAAATACCTGAATAATGTATGTTCCTTACATTTAACTCACCTGGGGGAAAAAAGCTTTGGAAGTCCATGAAAATACGTCCAAATCCCTGACTCCTTGGCTAGCATTAAAGATATTCTGAGCGACAAAGTTTAAGAAAGAAAAATATCAACAAAGAAAGGGAACAGGACATCAGCTGCAGAAGACGCGTTCACAGTAACATCATTGCTCTGTACGCTAGCAACAGCACTGAAATACCATTTTACTAAAAGGGAACTGAAGCCACCTGAGTAAACCACACATCAAGGAAATACCGATACGTAAGTTTTTGTCAAAAGCTCTCCATGGATATAGTGTGTCATGCCATTTACTGAAATTGAGCCAGACATTGATTTAAAGCTTAAGAGAGTCAATGCAAGAAGGAAACCTTAAAACTCCTTTAACTGGCAATGTATCTGTTCTAAAACAACAGTCTGCAGTTTTATAAAGGAAATGTGAACAATACAGATTGTATAGATAGCTCAACTATTGTCATAACTATTGTCATAATAATAATGGCATGTAGCATATGTGAACAAGGTATCGCGTTTTAAAGTACAAAAAGAAAAATATCAACAACTAAAAAAAAAAAAATCAAGCCATTTTTCAATTTTCCTCTGTTCTTAAAAAATCATTTGGAAATGTTACTGAAAGCTGTTAGCAAATTTGTTCAGAAAGCATATAGAAAAAAAAACACAAAACGATCTGAATCTTTTGTCAAAAGCAGGCCTAGTTTTCTCCATTTCAAAGTTTAGAAAATGCACAGAGCATTTAGTCATTATGTTAAAGTTTAAAAATATTTTGTTAACTAACCAATTCACAGTAACTAGGTCCTAGAAAAACCAACATTTTCACAAAATCGTCAAAATGAAAATTTAATGATACACATTTTATACAGATATATCATGCTATTGAATATATTTATCTGATCTGAAATTAAAATCTTTCCAGTGAGCAGCAATTACACAATTTTACTGCTTATGGAAGTACTACAATAAATGGTTATTTTAGACAAGAAAGAGCCTATTCAAATGGTTAATAAAAGCTGTCATCATTCAAGATACAAAGGAAACAATTCCCAACCAATTATAAGCCATTTTAGATAATGAGAATTTGTTTAATATTCTCTAGTTCTGTAGTTTCCTTAAGTGTATTTGCATATAAACAGATGTAGACACACACCCATATACATACACATATGCTAATTCACAAATTTAAGACACGTAAGAGCCATAAAAAATGAGTTTCTAATAATATGCCTACAAATAAATGTAAAACAAAGTAAAAGCTGAAACTAAACCTCCCTTCACACTTAAAAATGGATAGAAGATTGGGTCCTTCTTCTCTTTAGGTCAAGTGGAGACAGGTTGCAAAGCATTTGAAATGCTGTTTTTTGAGGAAAAAGATATCCTCATATATAATAATTAGTGAATTATTTGCTCAATGGTTTTTTCTCTTTCTCAGAAAATGGTGGTACAGATCTTTGACATAAAACAATACCAAGATTTTTAAATAATTTTTATTCTTTAGTATAATTTTTAAAGTACATATTAAAAGCAATGTGAAAAGCAATTTAGATGAAATTAGTGGCAGGGAAGCAATGTGGTGACTGACAATATTTAAAGCTTGTACTTCTATTTTACTTGAGTGCTTCCAAGTCTGAATACATGAGTTAACGTGTATAAGGGTACTTTCAAGTGATGGAACTGCTAACCACGGTAATATACAGCAACCAAATCCATTTTGTACATGTTAATTTCATGTGGATTCAAATCTGCACTTTTGGGCATTTGTTCTGAATTTATAAAAAATTCTTAGTCTGGAATTCTCAACAAAATGATGGTGTGAGAGGCACCCCTGGAAACCTCCTGTGTAGATTACAGCAAATAAAACATCCAGAATTCAGCTAAGGACTCCCTACGTAATGCATAATCACAGCAAAGAGACCCAATCGTCACATCAAAGTACCTGCAGGTGGGCAGAGTGGCAAACAGAGGAGAAATAAAGGGGAAGTGCAGAGACATGGGCTATAGGTGGATCCCTGCTTGGAACTCTACCTCTGATGGAGGGAGGAGAAAGGCAGCAGGTGAGCATTCCAGACCTCTCTCAGTCCGTGGGACAGAGAAAAGGAGGCCCAGAGGTGGGGGCCATGAGATACCGCAACCACCTCAGTTTGGCCTCCAGGAGGTGCAGACTGGGTGCGAGACATGTGGTGGCCCAATTTCACTCCAGTTCCAGGAGATGGGGGAGCGACGGGGGTGAGAAGCTGCAGCACGAACTTGCTCCAGCCAGGAAGGAGGAGAGAGGGGTCTCCGCGTATACTTTTGGGCCCACAACCAGCCTAGTCTGAGGTAGAAGCATACAAGGCAGCTCACCCCAAGGCTCCAGCAGAGACCTCAGGACAAATGGAGAACAGAAAGGCCTAAGCCCACACTGCCCTCGGGGCCCTGCAGCCCCAGGCAGAAAACAAAGGCATGAACCCTGGCTGTCCCTACTCCTCCAGACCTCTGCCCTCCCAGTATTAGCAGTGAACCCCAAAGAAACTGCAGCAGTAAGTGTCAGGTTAAGGAAAAGAATATCTATGAACAGAGAGACTACCAGAATGAGGAAACAAAGAAGTGCAGCTCAAAATAAATTCAAAGAGCAGAAAATCACAGTAAATAGGATAGAGTTAAACAACCTATCAAAGACAGCTCAATACAATGATTATAAAAATGATCAGAGAAATTAGTGATAATTTCAGCAGAGAGAGAGAGCAAGCATAAACAAAGATAATGGGCAGAAATAAAGATTACAATAACTGAAAGGAAGAATGGAACAAAAGGAGTCACAAGACTACATGAAGTAGAGGTGTGAATCAGTGATTTGGAGGTAAAGATAGCAGACATCCATCAGAACAACAAAGATAAAATGGAATCCAAAACAATGTAGCTATAAGATATCTCTGGGACAACATCAAGTTTAACAACATTCACATCATAGGGATACCAGAAGGGGAAGAGAAACAGAAAGGGGTTGAGAACTTATCTGAAGAAAGAATGACAAAATTTTCCTAACCTGGAGAAGGAAATAGACACACAAGTCCAGGAAGCACAGACAGTCCCAAACAAGATAAATCCAAACTGGCCTACACTGAGACACATCATAATTAACACAGCAAAAGTCAAAGACAAAGAGATAATATTAAAAGCAGCAGGAGAACGGCAAATAGTAACTTATGAGATCACCTACATGACTCGCAACAGATTTCTCAACAGAAACTTTCCAGGCCAGAAGGACTGGCAAAAAATATTCAACATGATGAAAAGCAAGGATGTACAACCAAGATTAATGTATACAGCAAGGCTATCAATCAAAATTGAGGGACATATAAAGAGCTTCCCAGACAAGAAAAAGCTAAAGGAGTTCATCACCACCAAATCAATACTACAAACAATGTTAAGAGGGACTTCTTTAAGACGGGGGGTGGGGGGGTGGGGGGGGCAAAAATTGTAATTAAAAAATGGCAATAGCTACGTAGCTATCAATAGTTATGAATGTGGTTATCAAACAGAGAAAAACAGATAAGTTGATGTCACTTACAGGTGAAATCCAAAGAAAATAAACAAGTGGAACAGAAACAGATGCATAGA
Source organism: Lyroderma lyra (assembly GCA_004026885.1). Taxonomy (NCBI): domain Eukaryota; kingdom Metazoa; phylum Chordata; class Mammalia; order Chiroptera; family Megadermatidae; genus Lyroderma; species Lyroderma lyra. The sequence continues at coordinate 140,813 of PVJL010001204.1, read as the reverse complement.
TACAGAAAACATCTGGTTGGAGGAGGTGATATAAGGGGAGGGGATTGGGATTTCAGTTTGGTGGTTACAAAGTCATAGTTATCGGAATATAGAGGATAGCATGGGAATATGGTCAATAATGTGGCAATGACTGTGTGTGGTGTTAGATGGGTACTGGATTTGTGGGAGTGACGGGAGGAGGACTGGAGGAGTGTGTGAAAGGGGGAGAAATTAACCCTACCAGACCGCTGTACCGATTTTTCGGTAATTTCCGAATCGGCTGCTAGACCGCTGTACCTAATTTTTGAAATGAAAGGTAGACCTATTTTCTACAATGTCTCTAAGTTCCATCTTATTCTAACTACTTGTTTGCATGTAAGTAACATTTTTCTGTATCATGTTGGTTTTTTCTCTTTAATGCTCAGGAGCCCAGGTATAGGGGACAGTTAGGTTCAGGGCCTCAGGTCTGGTAGGATTAAGTAAAGATATGAAGATCATAAAAATATTAGTTTCTCCTAAGTCTTAATTTCTCACTATTAAAATATATAAATTAGCTTTCATATTCTGTAATTTCATAGATTAATATGAGCACCACTATATGTATATATGTGTATGTATATATATCTAGATATATATACACACACACATATATATATATATACACACACCTACACACATATCTACAAAAATCATTTGATTCTGACTATTTTAAAAGCAAAGAAGTTCCATTAAGAAAATTAGGTAACTAAAGCATACTAAAAACCTAACTAAACTAATGAACACCAAATTGCAACTCTAAGCTGATAATCTTTCAAGGCAAGAAGAGATCAAATAAATGAATAATTGTGAAAATACATGGCTAAACACAGCAAATGCTCATGTAAAAAAAAATAATTATTTTGCTGTGCTAGATAAGCAAGAGTTTAGAATTGCCATTTTTAAAGTGAGAGAGGCAAAATATCCAGAAAAATTACACATAGCACATATACAAACCATTACAATGTTATTTTAACTGCCTAAATTTCATCCTGTTAAAGAAACTGAAACACCAAGCTACGGTGTGAAATGAAGCTTTTAATAACCATCTAGGATAGCACACTTACTAAGTGCATTAAGTAAATACCTAGTATTGACTAAGATTAAAAAACAGATTATGTATACACACAAATATAAATCTATTAACAACAAAACCAAGAAATTTGGGATATGTTAAAGCTGTGACAATCAGGCATCATTTGGTATCCCAAAAGAATGAAATTAGACATAAAATGGAAGAAACAGTTACTAATTTTAGCAATTATTCTGGGTAATGCTATAAGAAAGACTATCAAATGACATTTTCCCTTCATCTCTCCTTCAAGTCTTCAGGGCTCCAAAATTCAGAAAAATCAACCTATTTTCTGTATGTGGACACCAATCAGCCTAAATAGGTAAGAAGTTGTTTGTATAAATGCATTGAGATGTTCAGAGACCCAGTTGTTTCTGCAAGAACTCAGATAATATGGGCATTATAAAGATATCAGAAATACTTCTAATGAGTTATTATTTACTTTCCTTGATATAAACTTTCTCTACCATTCAGCCTCTTTCACAATGCTGAAAGAACTCATTTTTGACAAAGGGTTTACAGAACTGTATCTCTAAGTTTCAAATCGCTAATATCTTCTATCCTGAAAGTAAACTTGTTTTCCAAAAAATTTAAGATTCATTCCAGGCAGTCATTAATGTCTCCCATTAGTCATGTGTATAACTAGTTCTTTTTTACTTATATTTTCCCTGATGGATCAATCATTCTACTAGCTTACATTCTGTTTCCAAATCTTCAGAATATTAATTTTTAATCAACATACTCTAGGTATGCCCTCTCAGTATGTCACCTTTAACATATATCATGGTATTCATTTTCATTCAACCATTAAGGCTATGAATATTCATATTTATTTAATTTGAGAGTTCTAGACAAAGTAATATGATTTTATAGGTATATTTATCCCTTTTATAACTGTATTAATCCTTATCCCTCCACTAGATTAAGGCAAACATAAATGCATGGGCTTTAATCCTATCAACTGGAGTTCTGGAACCAGCTCTACTACTTTCTACGTATGATCTTGGGAGAGTAGCTATTTTTAGTCAGTGGAAAAATGAGAATGATAAAATCACAGGGTCATACTGAGAATTAAGTGAGAGAATCAAGGTAAGGAACATATGTGTTAGGAATTATTTTAAGCAGCATGACAAAATGCCAGGCATTAGAATTTGTATTCGACAAATGCTGGAAGCCTACCATAAACCAAAAGTAATACTTAATACCCTCGAAGAAACAAATATGAGAAGGGGTCCCTAAGGAGCTTAACAACAGAAATCAGAGGTAAATGGACTAAAGGCAAGAAAAAAAACCCTAAACGTTATGGGTAGTTGGAGAAAGAAGTGTAAGTCTTTTCTATCTTTGCAGACAAAGTGCTAACTGAGAAGAGAGAGGGAAACCTATTAAGGATAATTTCCCAAGTACTTATATGCTTCCTATTCCTAATTCTTTGTTTCCTCATATCAATTAGCAGTTCCATAACTCTGGACAGTTGATTTTCTGTCTAGAAACTACTTCCCTTTTCCTGGCAACTTTTCTTTAAGACCTCCTCAAATATCAACTCCTAAGTGAAGCCATTCTATAACTCATCACAATGTAACTTAATTATTTGAATACAGTATGTCTATCACTATATTGAGTACCTCAAGAGCAAAAACTGCAAGCCATCTTACTTCGTTTGTACCTCTCCACCCAATATCTACTTCCCAGCTTAGTATGTGGTACATAGTAAGGGCTCAGTAAATATTTGTTAAATGAACGATTAATGAATTAAGATACAGCATTATTGGAAAGTACAGAGAAAAAAAATGTCAAGAGAAATTTTTGAGCTTGGTCAACAAGGAAAATATTAGATAAGTTAGGGGGGAAAAATGGAAGCAAAAGCATTGTAGACAAATGAAACAACATAAAGACTCTAGGTGTTAACACTGAACACAGTATTCTAAATAGGTCAGGAAGTTCTAACAGACCATGAACACCTCACACAAAAAAGAGAAACTGTATCCTTCATATTCATCCCTATTATTCCCATTAATTAAAAAATATTTTTAAAAATAGTCATAATTTGAATGTCTAACACTATTTAATCTCTAAAATAAAGCATTACTAAAGTGCTAAAACAGAGTTCCATTTGATCTAAGTTAGAATGCCATTATTTCTTAGTAATGATGTTTAACTATTGCTAGGCAGGCTAAAATCCTTGGCTAAAGTATGATTTATAATGAAACAAGAGTTCTATAATATGAGTAAGTAAATAAGATAGTACGACAAAAAAATCACTTTAAAGCTAATTCTAAATACAATTATTTATGGTAATCTTTTTAAAGTAGTTCATCAAATATTTAGTCACCATTCACATTTCCAATTCCCACCCCCTCTTTCCACAGTTTACTTGAGTCAGGATCCAAATAAGGTACAGACATTTATGTGAATGCAAAATGGTTTCAACCAGAAAAGACTTAAGAAGTAGATGTAAAGACTGCTGAAAGCAACTTGTTGGTACTTCTGCATCTTAAGTTAGTGGCACTGATCCTTGGTTAATTTTCATTTCATTGTAAATCTCCCAGGTTTCATATTCTTTATTTAGCAGTGTTTTTGCAATTACAAGCCAGAATTACAGTTGATTTATTCACAAATGTACTGAAGTAAAAAGGGAGAATAGGTGTCAAGTGTTTTTCAGCAGTAAATGTAGTAAGAGATGCAAAGAAGTAGCAAGATGCATTTATTTAGCTGTATGAGTTCCTTCAGGGGACAGGATGGAATTATTACTCTCTCTATGAAGTATCATTATTCCCTCTATGCCCTATCATGTTTAGCCCTCCAGAGTAAGGTACATATTACAAACTTATTGATTGTAAAAAGGGCTGGTAGACCCAGTCCCTACATATGAAAACCTTGGACAACTAACCCGTTGTTACTGCCTATGCCAGGTTCTGACTCTGTGTGGGACCTCACCTCATACCAGTATTGAAGCAACTTCCTATCAGATCTGTTTGAAGTTCTAGACTATTTAATTTTGCTGTATTGTATCCCCCTGTCATCCTGAATCACCACATAAAATATAAACCCTTATGTCATCTACCTATTCTCTTCTTTTTATACACAAACTGCTCTATGTTTCTCCAATATCAAACTATCTTATTCGCCTCGTAGTTTTGTTATATCTAATGGGACCCTTTCTCCAATGGTAAAAAACTCACCTTCATCTTTAACCTCGCAGGTCACAGTGTGGTATCATGTTATGTGTGTCTTCCTGTCAAGGTGATGATCACCCAAAGGCCTAGCCTTTTAGTTCTTAGTCCTACGCAGTTCCAATGCTTATATTTTCACTATGGCTACCCTCTCAAGGCCACGTTAATGGGCCATCTCATTCAATAAAAAGCTCTAACTACGAAACTGAATTCAGATATTCTACTTTATAACACAAACTGCCTATATACTTTCAGCTCTTTAACTACAGTGCACTCTCTATATTGTTCTAGGATTTTATTAAGTCCCTTAGACACATTATTTGTCCTTTCACATTTCTAAACTTAAACTGGATCTCAGCTGGTGATCTCAACTGCTTTTCCATAAGCATCTGGAATTCCTTTTTGTCCCCATTTTTCTGTAATAGCATCCCAGACAATTCCAGTTAATGCTATAACCTGCTGTCTTGGCATCTTTAATTATGGACACTTGGGCTATGCAGGAGGAAGTGTATCCAGAATGGATCCTCCAATGGGTAGTTAGCAGTCCAATAATCCCTAAACAAGTAGTTTAACACCAGATCGCTCTCCTATGTCAATCAAACTTTATTCTAAATTTTTACATTTCTGAGCCATCTAACTTAACCCATGTGTTTCAATCTCAACTGATGGCTTTCCTCTCTTCTATTTTATGGAAATACCATGGTCTCCTTCAACCTCTACTCTTCCTCTCTCCGTGCCTAAAAAACTATATGCCACCATACATATGCCCTCCTCCTTCACAGAAATAACTCTTCGAATATGGCCTTAATTCCATTTTCTCCTCCTTTTTCAGTCTTCGGATTTTTTTTATCTACCTCTGTAATTTACCCCTTTCCTATTGGTGCCTTTCCTTTGAGTTATAAAAATCTCAAGTCACTACCATCCTTAAAATAAAGGAACCAGAAAAATCTTAGCCTTCTTAACCACACCAGAAACTTTGAGTTACTCATATTAAAATAGAACTGTCATTCTTAAACATAAAGGCTAAAGAATACCAAAAACCACTTACTTCATTTTACTTTCTATCTAGAATATTCTGCATCTAGATGTTTCAGATAATTCATTGACAACCTTCTCATTCACATTCCTGTGAAGACTGATTAACAACTATCTTTATGGTTCACTCCACTTAGCTCTCTCTTACCTTTGTTATTTCTCTTCTCTGGGGCCTCAAGAAGATGGTCTACTACAAAACGTCCCTTAGTTGGGGTTTTAAAGCATCAAATAACAGAGCGCCAATGTTCCAAAGTGAAACCATGGATTCAGAACTTCAACACATGGCACTTCTTACTCTTCCTTTCTACTTCTATTTATTCTCTTGCTTTATCTGTGTGACTACCTTGTTCTCCCTAAAGCATCTCCTCAAATGAAAACACAATGGAATTAGGAAAAAAATTTGGAGTGGGGGAGGTAGTAAAGATAATATAATATAATGCCTTATTAGGGACTTAAAACACATTACAGTATACATTGGTGAAAAAATTTTCAACTGTAAACAAATGAAACAAATTGGATAAAATTATGTCCTTTAAAATACAATTTTCATAATCCTGAGGAATACTGATTATTATAATTGAAAAATGGTTTCACAACCAAAGTGTCCTTTGATAGATATGTGGTATTTATACACAGTGGAATATTACTCAGCCCTAAGAAAAGATGACATACTGACATTTGCGACAAGATGGATGGACCCTTAGATCATCATGCCAGGCAAAATAAGTCAGACAGAAAAAAGCAACAACCACGTGACTTTATTCATGTGGGATATAAAACTGAAAGCAACAAAGAAACAAAAACTCAGGGACACAGTCAATAGTTTAGTAATTACTTGAGGGCTCTGGGGGCAGCGGGGAGAGAAAGGGACTCAAATACACGGTGATGGAAGGAGAACTGACTCTGGGTGGTGAGCACACAGTGCAACAAAGATGATGCACTACAGAATTGTATACCCGGAACCTATGTAATTTTACTAAAAAATGTCACCCCAATAAATTTAATAAAAATAAAAAATCCCTCACCCTCCAAAAAGAAATAAAAAGAATGGTTTCAAACCATTTAAAGCCAACTTTTTAGCCATATACAACAGAGAATTATTATCTCTCTTCTAGAGTAGTACCTCTTTTCCACAGGGTCAAAATCCTTTCATTGCTACATACAGATAAAAATTTGAGGAAAATTTAAGAAGATCTGGTTTATTTAAAACTTTATATTTAAATATAGATTTGTCACTGTTTAGCTTAACCTCAGGAAAGCAGTAGCAGGCCAACGGGCTCCAAAATTTTTATCACACATCTATTAGTAAAAAAAAAAAAAAAAAAAAAAAAAAAATATATATATATATATATATATATATATCTCCCTATCGTACTACTTTAACATATACTAAAGAATATAAAAAATAATGAGAGCAATAAAAATAAATAGAAGTTCCCTTATTTTCTTTCCCAAAGAATCATCTTGTATAACTGTCCCTTTGGAGACTATTACTCTGGTCTATCAAGGAGAAAAATAAACAATATATTGAATGGTTTGATGTAATAAGCTAACTCTATGCACTGAGTTTTTAAGAAATTCAACTGTTTAAAATACTAAGTTTTTTTAAAATAAAAATTTAACAGTGCTGTTTATTAGCTGTGTCATATGGAGTACATACATTTGATGGTGATAAAAAAAACGCAAAAGCATACTTTCTGTTTAAATTATAAAGAGTGTGAGTTATTATCACAATTAGTGATGTAGCAATCTTATGTACGCTGACTCAAACTATTCTACTTCATTTGTCAAAGAGGATCAATGAATTCTCAAGAGAGTAGGATTTAGCTTCACTAGAACACTATAGCACCACAGGTTTACACTTGATCTTAGCCAAAAGGCCGAGAAGCGATCAGCACCACAGGTTTAAAAGCCCATCTTATTTTATTATCTACGCCAAGAAAGAAAAGATACAAGCTTAGACAAAACACAGAGAACTAATCACAAATATCAACATAAAAAACAAGTATGTTATACATGTTTGAATATATAATGATACTGAATTTATAAATTTTAGTTTGCAATTCATTCCAAACTGAAAGCAAAAAAATATGCTACCTCTCTCATTCCCTACCTTTTTGAAAGGAATTTAGCAGGCATCATTTTAATTTACGACTTCCTGACCATGACAGATAATAGTATGTATTAAGGTCCTTATCCTTGCTAAACTTTAATTTCATTACACAGAGGCTCTCAAGGATTCAAGCATGTTTAAAGTAAAAGTTATTTAGTTGTGGTTACCTCAGAACTGAAAAGCCTTAATTAAAGAAAGCCCTGTAAATGAGGACAGAATGTACCTATGATGCTTTTTAAAACCACCTTTTACTTACGTCAACAGGGACCAGAAGACTCTTGCCAAGATGTTGATTGAAAGACAGGCACCAGGCTTCAGTATAGCCATTCATGTTAGGAACATACTTCTTTATTGTTTCATCATTCAGTCTCAGCCATACACCATCATCATTGTGGATCTATGGGAAATACGCAACAAAACAAGCCATGCCCTCCTTTAACTCCTATGAGGCTAGCAAAGGCTGAAAGGCTACAAAGCAAGTAAACAGAGGTGGTGACTGAGATTAAGTACCTAGTTCTGCAGAAGGTAAGTATGAGAGAAACTTAAGGAAAAAAAGCAGCAAGAAATGCCAAGCAATATGATAATTCATGTGGTGAGATTATAAAAACAGTATCACTTAGGAGTAAAACCTCAAAGAAATCACACTTTATGATAAATAGTTTAAACATAAAATTAGATGTTTCCCAAAAGAACATAAGTTTTCCTTCCCCTCAAATTTAGATTTTAATAATTAGAAGTTACTTGGCTGTATTAGTAAAAAAATGTACTGTCAAAGTTAAAGCAATACAGTAAACACATTTAAAAACAAACATTTAGAAAATTCAAGAAGCAATGTACCCATTTTCAGTGTGTACTTGTACATGTTCAACTAATATGTTAACTGAGTTCCTTTCATGTTAAAAAAAATGTTTAATTACTTTTCTATTGATAAAGAAAAAATAAATGTTTGAAACACAATCAATACATTTTGCCACACAATTTTCTAAACACTGTCCAAAGTTCTTAAAATACATGCCAACAGAAAACTTAGTAACCTTATTACTGTGCAACAATGCAAAAACTTTGTCTAAAATTTATTACCAGGAATTTCTTCATAAGTTACCTCATCAATAAAAGTGATAGTTCCATTGACTTTCACAATGCCTATCTGTTCACTCTGCAGGGAAGGGTGGCTACGGATACGGAGCCCTGCACTGTCCTTGGCCACAAATTTTCGAACCTGAGAAAGACAAAGATAAATAGGAAAAATCATGGAATAGAGATCTTATAAGTAACGAAAGATAAAATTAAACAGATTTGAAAGTATTACTAATTCTGAGAAAGTTTCCAAAATTATTCAGAGCTAATTTCCCTGTGCAAATAACAGTGGTTCATTTATAACAATGGAACTTTTCTAAATATTAAAATGTACATTACTGAAAAAAATTATAGTATTAATATATATGTATTTATAATTTCCTCTCTAAATTTTGAAAACATGATAAAAATGAGAAAAGAGGTTTTTTTTTTTTCTTTTTAGAATGGCATAACATAAATTCTTTACCAATGTTCTCTCTTTTTTTTTTTTTTTTTTTGCTTTTTGGTATGTGGGTAGCTCCCTGGCTGGGAATCAAACCCAGGCCACAGCACTGACAGCGCCAGCGCCGAAGCCTTAAGCCACTACACCATCAGGGAACTCCCAGCCAATGTTCTCTTTTTAACAAGTAGTTTACTAAAATTCCTCTACTTACTCTTTAGATGTTAGGAAATTAATTTTTCTTAACTTTAACCTTGCTAACTTTATACACTTAATTTCAGTAGCCTTTGTTAGTTGTAAATAATCAATAATAGAAATCACAGAAGGCCTATAAATTATTATATAGTAGTATACAATGAGTCAAAAAAATACAGGTTCTACAATTTAGAATTACTATGAACTACTCAACAAATTTATTTAGGGATATTTAGGATTCAAATACGAGGCTGGACAATTAATTTTGTGAACTCATCCTAGAAAAGTGCTACATACCTCATTGCTGAATATCACTAGGGTCACCTTCTAAGTACGCCCTTTGTGAAGCTATGCACCAATGCCAGTGCCTCATCCACCCTTTAAAGCAATTTTAGAACTCTTTTCTGAAATGGCCATCAGAGATTTCATAGAACCCAAAATCTGACCATTAAGTTGGCAAGGTTATGACACCTTACCAAGTTGTTAGTACAGTGCTGCCAATGTAAGCGCATGGTGGCAAGTTCGTGAACTTAATGGTCAGATTTTGGGTACAATGACAGGATGATAGCTCTGATGGTCATTCCAGAAAAAGAGTTCCAAAATTGCCTTAAAGGGTGGACAAGGCGCTGGCATCAGTGCATAGCTTCCCAAGGGGAGCACTTAGAAGGTGACCATAGTGACAATCAGAAATGAGGTATGTAGCACTTTTTCTAGGATGAGTTTATGAAAGAATTGTCTGACCTCATACTAAAATCAAGTAAAATATCAGATGTCTGATGGCCACTTTGAAGCATCAATAAAAAAAAATGATTCAGGTTCTGATTTCATTCTACTCTAACCTTATTTGGTTGAGGTTCAGTCTTTGGTTTGACCAGCTGAGTTCCCGGTGGTATCATCCCTTTTGGTGGGTCTTTTACTTTTACTTCTAGGCCAGCATCTGTAAGAAGAGGAAGGGAACTGTAACATTTGAGAATACGAGGGAGAGAAGATCCTTAAATCTAACCTTATACACATTCACAGGCAATTTTAAACAATTACAACAAATACTGGAATTCTATCTTTTTAAGGGGATTGTTATTTATAGCTAAAAAACGCGAATAGTTTAAAAATGGCTCCGAGATTCCAAATAGGTGTCTTTAGGGGTTCAAGGAAAAGAGGAGGGGTTCACATTCTTTATCTGGAACACATAAAACCATAATAAAAATAATAAAAAAGAAGCCCTTGTATGATTAAACATTATCTCACAACGTCAGATCAGAGCATCACTCCTCATCTATACCAATCACCTCTTTGACTCACAGGGCGCACAGTAAGGTGGTTAAAAGCTGGGGTTCTCATGTTACAGTGTCCTTGCCTACAGTCAAGCAAGGTCCCAGCTCAGTGACACTTTGATCAGCTTGGGAGAAAGTTGCCTTAGAAAGATAGGGAAGAAAATGGATAATTCCAAGTAAATATGAATCTTTTTGTTTAGTTTCATTAGAAAAAAACCAAATATATGTGGATTTTTCTTGTCTTCTTTGTATCAGTTTCCTTCACCCCATTATTAGTGAAATGAAGTCATCCTTGACTATTTCCATTTCTGAATCCCTGTAATTTGTACCTCATGAGTGCTGCTACTTATGTCAATTCATATGGTTTTGTTTGCCTATTTTATCTTGCAATCATCAGCGAATTGTTAACACTTGACAGGAATTGTCTCACCTAAAACATTTTGCTCAGATCAAGGAAACGTTTGCTGAACTGAAGGCTCTATGAATATGCTGAAATAAATAAATATGTGGAACAAAGGCTGAGGACAAAGGCCTTTGGAATGGTATAGATGAATTTGATACATCTGACTCTACACAGTTAGTTAACGTTAATGTATATTCTATATAGTTAAATTTACTTTCACTGTAAAAACAAACTACTTACACCAGCATTTCCCAAAGGGTGTTTTAGTGGAATGTTAATCAGTATTACTTCTTTCTCTACCCTGGCTCCCTCTTCCCCCAGATGCAAGGGTCTCATGTAAGGATTAAACAAACTTAGAAAAGATTAATTTCAGGACTTCTTAGAATCCTGAATAGGTTGACATAAATTGTATGAACAGCTAGGATGCAACTACAATATACTAGGTTTTCTAAATCTACCTGATCATAGGAACCCTTTTTCTTGAGGAGCCTCAGGAAAGATAGTGTTATAAGGAATTTATATTGATAAACACTTACTAGTTTTCCTGTTCTGCACCACCAGGGAACCCCCTCATAAATAGTTTTAAAATAAAGAAAAGAAAAAGATTAATACCCAAAGGAAAAGAAATATATTTTTCAAAGTCAGTGGTGGAAAAATAAAATTAATTCATTCAGCAAGCATTAAGCAGCCATTATGTGCCAGGCACTGAGCTAGAGTGGGGGATCCAAAGATGAATGGGAGGGTCTCCACTTAGCACCAGGAAAGGAAGACAGATACACCCCAAGGGGAAGAGGAGGTATGCACCCCATTACACAGCAGCATGGGTCTCATACCTGACCATCAGTCACATCAGGGAGTGGAGAGAGGGAGTCAGGATGGTATAATGACACTGTAAATTATGAAGTTTTAAGACCTATGAATGTACTAATTCAGCACTCATTATAAAAGAAGAAATGAAGCCCCAGATAAGTTAGGAAACCTGTCCACATCTACGATACAAGTTAAAAGGCAAACTAGAACAGAGAGATGATTTTGATCCTAATTCCTTGCACGAAGTAACTCATAACTTAAAAAAAAAATACCTATTTCAATGCCATCAATGGTAACATGAATAGTATAGAGTCCAATAGCCCCTGGAGTCCAATTTGCACAGTAAGTACCATCATTATTGACACGGATCAGCATATTCTCACTGGGTCTGAAAGGAAGACAAATTGAAAATTTTACTTTTGGTTAAATCAGACAACATCATTAAGTTATATTACCAAACATTTAATTTCCGACTCCATTATTACAACGAATGGCAATCCTACTGCCCTGAATAGTATGTTTTCCTACTTTCCAAAGTGACTGAATTTCATTTTTCTTCCTTAGTTAAAATCTCTATCAACTCTCTTCCTCACTCTCAGCTAATCATGACAACACTTTCCTCAGTAAGAAACAGAAGAGATACAACTTTAAAGTTGCAATCAGATTAATAACCCTATTTTTCTCTACCCTCTCCTATTACAATGGAAGAAATATTCTGGGTCTTATTCAAAGCAAGCCCCTGCATTTGTGCTGTGAATCTCATTCCCTCAGCACTTCCAAGCTGCAATTACAGGACTCTCTCTGATTCACTATCAATTTCTTCCACTTTTACTGGATCATTTCCATTTCTATTTCATGTCTAAACAAGCTTTAGACCCTCCCACTTAAACACCTCCTCTTGATATTACAGACCTTCAAATAGGGTGTCATATCTCTTCCAATTTATATAAAAACTTATTTAAATAATTGTTTATAATCATGCTCCCCCTTTCCTCATTTCAATTCTCTTCCACAATTTATTCTAACTTGGCTTTTGTTCCCAACACTTCATTGCAACTGCTAGTGTCAGTGATCAATGACTACTACGTCCGTAAATTTAGTGGTCACTAGTCCATCCTTAACAACCCTCAACAACTCTCAGTAACCCTCGATAGCTGGCAGCTCCTATTATCTTGAAATGCCTTCATTTGACTTCTGCAACATTCTCCCGGATTTCCTCTAAACTTACTGGCCACTTTTTCTCAGTGTTTTGTTGACTTCCTCTCTTCTGACTAGGCTTCAACTATGGAATGCTCCAGGTTTGGGTCCAGGTCTTTTTTCTTTGAATAGCAGTTCTCTAGTTGATCATTCATCTATCCCTCAGTTGTAAATACCATCTCTCTATATAGATGTCAAAATTTATTTCTTCCCTTAATTTCAAACTGATATTTCCAGTTGCCCTGGGAATAGCACTATTTAGATAACAAAGAGGCATTTTGGCATCTCGACTGTAATATATCCAAAGAAGAACTCATTTCCCAGTCAACCCACCACCCAACAAAACAAAACAGAACAAAAAAACACCTGCTCATTTCTCAGGCTTTTTGATCCTTGTAAAAATCATGATAATCTATACCAGGGGTCAGTAACATTTTCTGTAATAGTATTTCAGTCTGTCATAAGAACTACATTGTAGTGAAAAAGAAGCCACAGACAATATATAAACTAATGAGCAAAGCTGTGTTCTTCCAAAAACAGGCCAAATTATCTCTGAGGCCAAAGTTGGCCAACCCTTATATTGCTATATACTTTATACTGCTGATGAAGCCAGAGAAATCTACAATCATTCTTGACTCTGCTCTTTCCTTCACCTCCTGTTTCTATTCTAGCAGCAAGGCTTTACCTTCTAAGGATATTCCAAACCCACCCACTTCTTCATTTCCACCACTAACTTCCCCCACTCTGAGTCCAAGCCACATAATAGTGGAGCTCACCTCTCTGTTCCCACGCTTGCTCCCCTGTAATTCATTCTCCAGAGAGTATCCAGAATGATCTTTTAAAATTACAAATCAGACGATGTCACTCCCCTGCTTACATCTGTCTAAATAAATTTTCTTAGAAGAAAAGTCAAAGTCCTTAAAATAGTCTACCACTCCCTACATAATATGGCCATCACATAGTTCTCTGAAATTGCTCTGCAGCTCATTAGGTGAAGGAGAGAAGAAAGCAAAAACAGAAAAACCAAACTAACCAACCCTTAACAAACAGATTTATATATTTCGGATATTAGTTATTCTTTATCTACTACCTTAGTATTATGAGACATATTGGCAATATTATAGTTGAATATAAATACATTCTCCCTGCAAATCTATATATTATAAAATTTGTGGCAAATCTTCACTAGGAATTTTAAAATTCTATAAAATATTTATTTATAGAAAATAAAGATGAAATGCAGGATGATTTTAGTTGCAAGCAGCTGACAACAGATGTTTTGGACATGCTTTGAGAAAATGATCCTTACCTCTTAGGAGTTGGTGATGCAAAACGTAGTTCTTCAAATGAGTAATTTTCATAAACCTTTAAGAAAGAGACCGGTAACAATCACAGGTCTTTAGAAACATTCTTGATTAATGCAGTAATAGGACATTCAATAAATGGTGCTGAGACAAATGGTTATCCATATAGGAGAAAAATAAAAAAACCAAATTACCTACAGCACACCATTTACAAAAAACAAAATCTAGGTATGTTATAGACCCAAATGTAATAAACAACACCATCACCAAACTTAGAAGAAATTTGAGTGCATTAAAAATTTTAATTTCTCTAAAACAAAGACACTGTAAAGAAAGGGCAAAGATAAGTTTTCACCTGGGAGAAGAGGATTTGTAACCACATAACCAAAACAGGAAATAAATCCGTAATACATAAAGAATAAATCAATACAAAAGAGAGAAACAACACACAAAAAAGGTGAGTAAAGGCAAGTCACTGAAGAAGAAATCTGAAAGGCCAATAAACATTTGAAATTTTTCAACTAGACTGGAAATCAAGAAAGTGCAAATTAAAACAACAACATAATACTGACATCACAGTCATCAATTGTGTTGGTAAGAACCAAATGCTGATGAGAACACTAAGTACCTAGCACTTTTATCCAACATTTAATATAGCTGAATACATGCATGTCCTACAATCCAGTAATTGTACTTTTAGGTGCCTATCTTAGAGAAAAAAAACCTCTTGCTCATGTACAAAAAAAAGACATATATAAGGATGTTTATTTTAGTACAGTTTATAACAGTGAAAAAAACTAGAAAAAACCTAAGTACTGATCAAGAAGAGAATGAACAAATTATGAAAGGGTAATACATTGGAATACTTAATTTAGAGCAGTTAAAGTAAATGAACTATAGCTCTACGTCTAAAACTTAAAAACAAAGTTGAGCAAAAACACTGGCAAAATGATATGTGCATATCATACCAATTTTATAAACCTATGAAAAATATAAAATGTGTGTTCAGTAAAGTGTAAACATATATCTGGGAATGAGAACCATTACACGGAAATGAGACTGAGGAACAGTTTACAGAGGGCTGCAGTTATGCCTGTATCAACAGGTTTCTTAATAAAAATAATGAAAAGATCTGAAAATATTACGGTGAAATGGAAAGACAAAAATGAGCTTGTAGTTACATGAAAATGTGAACTTCATCTTTTATTTTTCTACCCTGTTCTCTTTACGCTATCTCCGCTAGCCACCAAGCCCTACTGAGCCTAAAGATCTCTTGAAGTTATTCTGACTGACAACTCGTGAGTGTAAGGGGTCAGCATATCTCACCAGACTAAGTCAACAGTCTCCTAAACAGGCTTAAACCAAAACATGCTTCTTGACTATCTGTCCAATTACATTCTTCATATTCTACATGATCTTCATAAAACAAAAATATAAATGTGTCATTCCTCTAAATGAATGCCTTGAACGACTCACCATTTCACTCTGATGATGGCAAAATTTCTAACTCACGCTTCAAATAATGATCATCTTGATAACTTAGACTAACATTGACTCTGAAAATTACTAAAACAACTGGACAAAATATTTTTTAAAAAATCTGTCTAAAAGCATTGGGAAGTTAAAAAGCCTAAAGTCAGAAACCAAAAGAGATAAGCCTGGTATGTGGGAGAACCCCAAAACTGAAGGAGGTTTAAGTAAACCTTGAATTCATAATGGGCTATTGATCTAAAAGTACTATAAATTGAAAACAGTTGAGCAACTTTTGTCGGAACCGAACACCATGCCCAGCCATCTCAATTTCTGATTGGATTAACTTGATCTATTCTGAGTAAGCCCCTCCAGACATCTTCCAAAAACAAATGAAAATCCCCTTTGGAGGAAAATAACATCATATTAAAAATTATGTGGAAAGTTTTACATATGGATGAGCTAAGCAGGCTCAGAGCACCGCTACGACATTCAGCCCCTAGTGTCCTGGTGCCTCTTGTGAGGGGAGGGGTCACTGCTCCCCAGCTTGACCCGCTGCTCGGGAGGAAGGCAGTAATGAGTGTTTCTCAAAGTCTGAGGACTGCATAATTCATAAGTGAGATCTGACAGCATTTTCAGAGAAAGATCCTCAGTAAGGTGGGTATGACTAGCCTGGGAATACACTTATTGTTAGTATCTCAGTTTGGAGCTTCCTGGGACCATGCAGTTGGCTTAAGGTCAACCTCAAATCCAAGTATATAACCTATGTAATGGAAGATGATTGAAGATAAGGGACCTCGTGCTGCTGACTACTTTGTTAGAGTAGGATTACCTAATGTTTCAAAGCCTCTTGAAGAAGAAATTCACTTCAATGATGCCTGTCATAAAGTAGTTAAACCCGTAATTTTGTGTCTAAAATTTCATCACAAAATGTTTGTTAAATGAATAAATGGTGAAAAATAAAATTTTTCTGATAAGTAAAATAAGTTTTAAGTTACCTTCATCATCGTTATGGCAATATATCGAGCCTCCTTCACTATCATTGGTTCATATGAAACATCCAGCTTCGGTGATGCCAGTCCGCCAAAAGTCATGTCAGTATTAGAAGACACAGCTGTTACTGCAGGACTGCCAGGAATCCTCTGTGGTTTCTTTACTTGTTCTTGTTGCAAAGATGTTTTTTTCTGAGAAACAGGAACGGCTTTCACTTCCACCTAACCATGATATTATAAAAAGCAAATTATTACTATTATACAGGGTCCAGCAGAAGTAACACCCCATTTTTTATGAGCTGGTAATCTATGCCAAATCTTTTATTACAAAATCATAAGTATGTATGGTTATGATTTGTAATAAAATCATAACTAAAGTCCAGGCATTACATCTGCTGGATCCTGTGTAATTTTCCGATTAATAGAAGCAATTTAAAATTATGAACTCACAATTCTACACAGTTTTTGTTATCACTGGCCCATCCTGGGCATTCTCTTCAAAGGCTTATTTAACAATATGCCAGAATGACCTAAAAATGGTCTACAACATGGATCTGAACAGAGTGTAAAAGAGAGACCTTGTTTTTTAGAATAAATAATCACAGATACCACAATATAAAATGAAAATAAATGCCATCATTAATAAAGTATGGGAATGGATAGTAGAATGAACCTACATTAAATTCTTGCAGGGTCTACCATTAAATTAATTTATCAGGTAACTTAAGTATAAATAATTTCCCCCAATCTCCACATATTTTGAAGTGCTAATCAATTTTAACTGCTCTGAAGAAATGCACCCCATTAATAAGTCTTAAAAATGATTTTTATTTACTCTAGTGCAGAAAAAGTACTATTAGACAGCTCTGTCATCAACATAAACTATCTGTTCTAAGCAATCTAAGTTTTTCAGTGCAATTTCTTCGACAATAAAATGAGAGTATCTTTCATTTACTGTAGAGATGCAAAACATTAAAAATACGTATTATTTTACAAACAATACTCAGAAATACTTTGCAGGAATTACAATAAAACATTTTATTGTTTGTATGTTTGTTTATGCACTAGCAAAAACCACTTGATCTCTAGGCAACCACAAAGTTACACTTTAAATAACACTTAAGCTCTTTATTGGGTATCATTCTCAGGATCAAAGTTTCTGCTCTTCCTTTCAGACACTTCTTTTATGGTTGTTAAGAATAGCTAATTAAGCACAGGACTTTCACATTAATAGGAAAGGTAGTATAAATGAAAGGAACAGTATTATTTAAGTAATCAAGGGGAATGCCAGGACTGTGGAATGTCTTTAATGTTTATTGTTCTTATTAATGCCATTTTAGGGAGTCAGTTGTTTGCATCTCTCAATGCCTACATAAAATTAAGTGCAGCTGGCAAACATGCTCCATCAAATAACCACATTCTTTAGTTGGGGTTATGAGACAATAGTATTTGAACTGGCATAATGCCCTTAAGACATTAAAAACCAATTTTATGTATTTAGAACACACAAGTTTAAAGGTATATAGTAAAATTCTTCAACTTGTATACATTGCCACTATTTTTATACATATGCTATTTCGGTTTAACCTTTTTTTAAACAACTATAACTGTATTTACTCTATGTAAATTAACATTAGAAGTATGCCTGCCTATGTCTTATGAACCTTCAAGGAAATAAATGAATAATTTTACATGCTATTGAGATTATTATAAAATGATAACCATTCTGCCTTTTTAAAAATAAACTATGCTTCTTTATAAATTTTTGGTTATTTCTTCATTTCCTATGTGACTGTCTCTTTTCATTAAATAAGATTTCCTTAGAATAATCACTTTATAAGTTAAAATTTAACAATAACACCTGCTACTTAAAAAAGCATTTTAGATCTCACTGAAATAGATGCAAACCAACTTTTATGTCTCAAATACTACATAAAAATATTTCAACAAATTTAGCTAAGTCTAAAATGCTCCTAAACACTTCATGTGCTGTCTATTAGGCTGAAAATAAAAACAGATTAGTTAATTTTGTTTTAAGCAAAAATAATAATGATATTAATAAATTAAACATTAATAGATATGCAAATCACATTTTAAAATAATATTTTCAGGATTTACCTAGATATGGTTTCTAAATTAGGTATAAATTTGACGTGGATTTTGAGCATAATTAATAAGAAGTTTAATGCAGGACAAAGTAGGAGAAGCAAAATACATGTGGTTAGATAATTAATTTGGCAAACTCATCCTAGAAAAAGTGCTACTTACCTCGTTGTTGAATATCACTATGGTCACCTTCTAAGTACTCCCCTTGGGAAGTTATGCACCGATGCCAGCACCTAATCCACCCTTCAAAGCAATTTTGGAACTCTTTCTCTGGAATGGCCATCAAAGCTGTCATGCCCAAAATTTGACCCTTGGGTTCACGAACTTGCCACCGTACGCTTATGTTGGCAGCACTGTACCAACAACTTGGTAAGGTGTCATAACCTTGCCAAGGCTTTATAGCTTTATCTCTTAAGATCTTGCCAAGGTTATCACACCTTACAGAATTGTTGGTACAGTGCTGCTAAGTAAGCGCAAGGTGGCAAGTTCGCAAACTTAATGGTCAGATTTTGGGCATGATGACAGCTCTGATGGCCATTCCAGAAAGAGTTCCAAAATTGCTTTGAAGGGTGGACTAGGCGCTGGTATTGGTACATAGCTTCCCAAGGGGAGTACTTTGAAGGTGGTTGTAGTCATATTCAACAATGAGGTATGTAGCACGTTTTCTAGGATGAGTTTGTGAAATGAATTGTCCAACCTTGTACATATTTTATGTGCTGTATTTTGCCATGTATAATGCACACATTTTTTACCAAATTTGTGAGGAAAAACTAAGGATGTGCACTATACATAGGTAGTACTAATGTGTATCTACATAAATGTTTTTAATTCTTTTATTTATGTTTATGAGTTAAGAGTGTAAATCTAGAAATCAATGATATGCATATGCAAAATGATACCCTGGAATATGATATTTTAAATTATTAAATTTATTGAGGTTACACTGGTTAGTAAAAATTACATAGGTTCCAGGTGTACAATTATACAATACATTTTCTATGTGTTGCATTATATGTTCAACACCCAGAGTCAGTTTTCTTTCCATCACTATAAATTTGATTCCCCTTCCTCCTCCCCCACCCTGCTCCCCGGTGCCCTCAGGTAACCACTAAACTACTGACTATGTCCATGAGTTTTTGTTTCTTTGTTGCTTTCAGCTTTATGTTCCATGCGATTTATGTTAAAAAAAAATAAATGCTAAAATTCCTTTATAATAAAAAAGCAAGGACCTAAATATAAACAAATAAAAATTTGAATTAAATAATTAAAAGGAAAAGAGATTTTTTTTCCCCTGAAAATTTGGGCTAAAAATGTGGGTGCCCATTATACATGGCAAAATATGGTGATTAAGTGTATACACTATTCCATCTATATATGCATGTTGGGCTCATGAATGAAATCCCTAGTTTTAGGTTGTGGCCAAAACTTTGAAAGCCACTGGTGAACCCTGATTTTTGTTTAGTATCAGGGTCAAATACTTTTCCATACAGTTTTATTTACTGGTCTTAAGACATGTGAAATGTGCTTGTTTTTTTCACTCTGAGTCAGGTAAAAGGTTTCACTGGTATTATGATTCTCATGCTGTAAATCAAAGAATGAATCAAAAAGTTTAAATAGTTCTACTAAAAGTATTATTGATGTAAAATTAGCCGCTCTGTAAGTAAAAGAGATTTTGTTGCTTACTCAACTCTGAGCTCCAAAGATGTGAAATAAAATTTTGAGGGGTATGGGCAGCTGGGAAATACCTATACAAATTTTCATTCAGTATTGACATTTTCAGACATATAATAAAAGCTTTAAATTAGATATTTACATTAATAGATTATATCACAAAGGACTTAATTTTATACATTAAAATATTCTCTAAAATGTCATTAATGTCTCAGAAAACAGGTATACAAAGAACTATATTCATCAATACAGCATGTGACTATTTCTGTTCTTCATTCTTTTACAATCCAAATTCATTTATTTCTAATTTATTTAGTAAGTATCATCATTATATTTTAAATGTTGTTTCAACAGTACCAAATACAGAATGTATTTGATTCTTTTAAAAAATATATACAAAATTTTAAAATGTATTCTTTTACTGGTTTATTTAATCACTATGTCCTGAGGGCCTTCCTCTATGTGCTCAGCACTGTTTGCATGGACACTTTTTTTATCCTTCCTTTGCATCACCACAGCACTTAGCAAAATGTAAAACTCAAACGGAAAAAATACAACTTGGAAAAGTGGGTACTAAGCAATATACACAAGTCATTTCACTATATATATATAAATATAAAGAGGGTACTGCCAATAAACTCTTTGCACTTGCCATTTCTAAAATGTTATTACTTACAACAGTATCTACTGTATATAATGGTATCTATTAATTTAATTGTGAGACAATTACCTTCATATTGGGGACGTGTACCACATCCCCATACTGGTCTTTGGTTTGAACAGTTATGGTAGTAGGCCAACCACAGCGGATATCATCCTTATTCAGGATCAAAGATGTTTTCTGAGGATCAGCATAGGAATCTGGCTGAAGCCACCTAGTAGTAATGAAAGAAAGAAGCAAACAAAAACCCAAACATTCATGAACATCTTCAATGATTTAGCAAATGAATAAAACATGTATCAAACAAAATACTAGATCAACATCTTCATTTCTGATTCAGTAATAATCACAAGTGTCTTTCCTGGATATCATTAATGACAAAGTATGAGTATGCCAAAACACATGAGATTTCTGAGGTTTACAAATAAAATTAAAATCAAAAAACAAAATTTTTAGTATGGCTGAATTAAAATAATCAAGGAAATGAATTAGGTTGAGTATAACCTGAAGTCCCAGGGCCCCACTCTTGCTGAGGTGGGGTCTGCCCTAACCCACCAGCCTGGAAACCTGGGGAAGAGCAGCTTCTCTGCAACAGGAGGGCTGGCAATGGCGTTGCACTTCCTTGAGAGCAGTCAGGTTAAAGACAGAGATGCCCTGTCTATCTTCTTTACACAATTTCTCCACTACCTTCCCTACCACGTAAAATTTGCCAGTTTTCTATACTTGCGAAACACATTCCTGAATTCATTACATGATCTACATTCAAGTTGTTCTGATATGAGCAATAAGTAATTCCGTCATGTGTAAACACGTCCACAAAGACAGCAGTGAGGCTCACATAAAAGATTTTTTCTTCTTTTCCAATCACCATTTTGGTTTTTAAAAACTACAGAATAATCTCTGTATTTTTAAAATTAAAACTAGAGATTTCTACATTTACTAGTAAAATCACACAAGCCAGCATATTTTTCTTTATCTTAAAAAACAGTAAATAGCAACAAAATAAATGAGAACTCTGTAACCTCATATAGATGTGATTTAAATTCTAAATTTATATTAACTGTAGATTTGAAAAAACTCATTATTAAAATAAAATACAGTGATAAATTTAGGAATTTAATTACATATTAAATGTTACTATCCAACACACAGACTTCTCTATTATAGTATGTGTTCCACAGATATTTTTAAATAAAAGTTTATGTAGGAAACTTCAAAATTATTTTAGGTGGCATTTTAACATCCTAATGACTCTTCTATTGTTTCTTTTCAGAAATGAAGACTGAGGCAAGCCCTGACAGTAAATACAGTACTTTAAGTACATTACCTTGCAAGCCTTCCACCACTTGATCCTGGAACACAAGCAATAAAATCATCCAGGAAGGACTGTTCATTGCTTTGGATTTGAAGTGGTAAGTTTCCTTCCAGTGCCTCTAATATAGTTGGTGAATGAGAAAGAGCTAAACCCTTTCCAAGAATACCAGAATGGGTTTTGCACACCTGTTAGGTAAAAGAGAACATTTATACAGTTTAAAATATAAAAACTTTAAATAGATGAATTTTTGAGCTTGGACACAATATTTGATAGGGCTTTAGGGACAAATAATTTTCTCCCCCTGTCCCAGTGTTCCTTTAGCTTATAAGGTTGAGAATTTCCAGGAGGAAATGAGTACAGAATACTTCCAGTGTGTTTCATCTCACAAAAATAAGTGACTTATTAGAGATCTGCATGCTAGTTGAAATAGTGCATCTCCTTCCACTCCAGCCTTCTACATGTTACGTCCACATTTGTCAGGCTAGGGCTGTCTTCTGTAGGCAGCTGTTGCCCTCTTTTTGTGTCCCCATTTTTGGTAGTTATCATAGGTAGACTGTATCCGCTCTCTTGGGTGGGTGGGTACCCAGGTCTTGACTTGGGCAAAAAGTGGATAGAAGCTTAATTGTGGCTGCACATAAACTGCATTAGCCTGTCTAAGCCTGATTAAAGTTAAGAAATAGAGGGAGATAAAAATGAAATTTTAGTTCATACCTATCTGGCAAGCAAGTCTATGTTTTGGAAAGATCTGTTTTAAATGCTGAAACTCTAAAAGTTTTTTAATGACTATATTAACAAAATATTTCTCAAAAAAGGATACTTCTAGTACTAATTTATACAATAGTAACTTCTGCACTCTATGACCTATGCGATTTCAAAAATCATAATCTGTGAAATCAAACAGACATGAGTTTGAATCCTGGCTTTGCATAAGTTAATGCTCTGTGTTTGTGAGCTAACAAGTTACAGACCTTCCTGAAATTGTAAAATGTAAGAACTGGTGATGAAATAATATCTCTTCTGTGGTTTTTATAAAATTTAAATTAAATAGCACATATAAATGTATACGATTATACATTGCCGAACAAATAGTAGGTGTTCAATACATGTTAGACACCATGACAAATACCTTAAGTGCCAAAGAGGTGGGCAATTTGGGACATCATTATTTTCTTCTTCAAAAGTAACACAATAAAGCTCTCTTTATATCTGGCCTAAATGAAATTTTATAGCCATAACAATGTAATGATGAACTCTTTGATGGATCACTCTAACTAGAATGTTGTCTGACACTTATTTTATTACATATTTGTTGAATTTTTATTTTTGTATATTAAAGTACAAAGATTTAACTATTTTTTTTAAAGCAAAAACAAAAGCCAGTGGGTCTTTAAAACCCAGAAATTGCTTAACACCATGACTGCCTATGATTAGACCACAGTGATCTATACCATGAATTCTGTCACCAGATTGCCAGAGGTCAAATTCTAGCCCAGATGCTTACTAGGTATGTGATTTTAGACAAGTTACTTAAATTCTTATTGCCGCAGTTTCCTATCTGTAAATGGAGAGAAGAGTCTCTAATTCACAGGGTTGTTGTGAGAACTAAATGAATTAAAAATAAGTGTGTGAAATAGTCCTTGATAATATTAAGATCAAATAAATGTGCTTTTATTATTACTACTATGATCAATTTATCTCAGGAAATACAACATACCATTAGTCATAGGTATCAGAAGACCTAGATACTAGCCTCTGCCTTTCAATTAGCTGAATTCGTAGGCACGTCACATAACTTTTCTGAACTTCAGTTATTGTAATTATAAGATGCAAAAATAGGTAATAATAAAGATACTACAAGCCAGAGTGCTGTATAGATACTATTTAAATTACTATAAACCTTATCCCCCTCTTTCCAACTAGCAAATAAAGCTTTCAAGATCCATTTTACATGCCCACAGGTCTGCAAAGCCTTCCCTACACCCTTGGCACATGGTAGCTCTTCTTTCTCCCATAGGATTTAGGTCGCACTCCAGAGGGAGCACGCATCATGCAGTAGAGTAAAGGGCTCACACGTGTCTCTCCTACCAATGGGAGAAATAAGTTATTTATCTTTGTAATCACCAATGAAGTATTTAATGAATGAGCCCTACTTTCAAGAAAATTAATGTTGATCTGAGTGAATATATTGTTTTTAAATTAATGTACAAAGTTTATCCTTACAATATTTGGACAATACCTGTAGTGCAGCCTCTTCAAGAATTTCAAGATCTTCCTCTAATTCATTACCTGTTGTGTAAATAAAAGTTTTACTAAAATATATCAATACTTAGTTTAACTTTCTAGTCCTCTGCATTCTTTATAACTTCTTCTGAAATTCCAAATTGAAAAGAACTATTATCATTCTGGTTTATACTTTAAAATGTAATTTTCAGTGTCAATAGAAGCTATAACTCTCAAGACAATAGCCACTAAACTGTCATCTGTGCCTATGAGTTTTTGTTTCTTTGTCTTATTCGTTGCTTTCAGTTTTATATCCCACATATGAGTGAAATCATATGGTTCTCGACTTTTTCTGTCTGACTTATTTTGTTTAGCATGATAATCTCAAGATCCATCCATGTTGTTGCAAATGGTAGTATTTCATCTTTTCTTATGGCTGAGTAATATTCCATTGTATATACGTACCACATCTTTATCTAATAATCTATCAAAAGATACTTTGGTTATTTCCATTTCTTTAAATATCAACTATGTTCAAATGATAATTCTATTGACTTGTTCTCTGAGCTCCGGAAAATGAGTTCCAACTATTTACTTGATATGTTCACTAGATTATTTGAGAAATAATTGGTTTAATAGTATATATCCAGAGCCTGGGATATAACATGTATATGGCTAAAGAAGGGTATCTGTGTGCATGTGTGTATATGAATATAAAGGACTTAGAGGGTACTCTTCTGTCTCCATTTAAAAATTCCCAAACAACCAGTATATTAAGCAGTCAGTGTATGTGACTATGGAAATCATTCTGCTAATCTGTTTTCAGAACATTTTGTAATAAACATACTCTATTTTTTAAATTAAAAAAAAATCATAAACAAACACCTAATACTTAACTAGACTTACCAATAGGAAGTGCTAGATCCTTTTTCATCAAAGCTGCTGCACAAACTCCACCAAGGTTGGCTAATTCTTTTTCCAAATGAATGACTCCCTATAGAAATGCAAAAAGGTATCAGCTGCTTTAAAGAATGTTTAGAAGATAATGTGGATTATCAACAAATGTGACTTGCATACAAGCATATTAACTTCTGAAACTGCAGGGAAATATGGTTAAATTAAGAGTGGAAGAGATTCAATGTCATGTCTCGGGCTGGTTGTAAGGTTCAGGCCCACAGGTTCATGGTCCAGAGTTTTCATTTGTTTCTTTGAGAAAACATGATCATTTTTTCACCTTGACTTTGTTTTATTGTATGATTTGAAATACTTAGAAGATAAATTATTTACTCAGAAAGTTATAGCAACTTGAGCAGTTTGGAAGGCACTATACTAAGTCTTCAAAGGCTGAGTCATGTTGCACACACTCCATTCTCTTTATGTATCGAAAGTAGCAAAAATAGATAACTGCACATAATTAAAGTACAAAATATTGTAAATTATACACCCTAGTTTAAAATAAATTTCAGACTTTTTAAATAAAGGGAGCGAATACATTTAAGTCAATATTAGCCCGCAGAAACATAATTTTCCTTAACAGTATAAAAAGATAATTCATTCTTACCTCATCAGGTCCAGGGCTAAACTCATATCCAATTGCAAAACATTTGAAGCCATAGAAAGAAGCTTTATCATCTTTTACATAATCTGATGCAGTCTCCAATGAGAAAAGGGCCTCATTTCCTAAGAAAAAGAACCAACGTTGAATTCAAAATCTTGAAACAATGTTATCTTTTATCTCAAGATAGGTAGCAATTAAATAAAATACTAAAAAACCTAGTCTTTGTGGCAGGGGTAGGGGCAGTTCCTATACCTACTTGAACAAAACTGCGCTAAAAACAACACTAGAAACAATAGAACCATCCCCCAAGTGAACTATTATTTTTTCTTTATGATCAAACTCTCCTTAATCAAATGTCCTACCTTTAAGTTACACGAGCAATTATTTTTCAACTTTCTATTACTTAAGTGACCTAGGTTAGCCTTTTCTGTTTCAGAGTGAGCAATCTTTCATCCTGGCATTTGCCTTTGATTACTTCACAAAGCAGGTTGACTAGAAGAAAGAATTTTCTGAATTCAAATTGGCTGTTAGTTCGAGGAATCACAAGTGTTGTATGGTTAACTGAAAAAAGAACACACTACATATAGTTTTAAAAACTTACTTAACAAACCTTCTTTTAAAGAAAAATATCAGTAACAATAATAAAAGTGCTCTCTCGTTCTCTCTCTCCCTCTCTCTCTCTGTCATATATACACACACACACACAATCTTCAAATCTGAAAGACTGAAAACAATTGTTTTAACATAACTGAGTAGGTTAGGTACTTCACCAATTCTCTTAAAATAAGGGACTCCTTAGCAAGTTTTCAAAATGTAGCACTTATTGGGAAAATAAAAGATCTAATCCATTATTTCTATAGTTTGGTCCCAACTGTACAGATAGCCACTCCTCAACTTTAACTCTCTGCTTTGGTCAAGCTAATTATTTTTCACAAGGTCCTCAAAACATTTTCTTTTCTAAAACTCGGTTATGCTATGCTGCCCCTTGTCTAGAGTCTTCTTTGCTCCCCTGCTGCAATTCAGATACATAGTAGGTTTTGAAGAAATTCTTCTAAAAGTTAAATAAACATTTTCAATGAGATATCCTTACTAAACATAGATACCATAAATGTATATATTTCATACAAAGCAGAAGAGAAAAATGAACTTACCTGGCAACACTAAAACCATAGTAGGCCAACCAGAGGATCCTGAAAACTTCTTTAATTCTATCCAGGAATTAAGATTTTCATGAACAGATATCAATTTTGGTCCATATCCTGAATTTTGAATAGTTCTGACAGGAATCAACAAACGAAGAACATCTTCTGACTGTGCAGTACCACACTGAGGATCAAACTCAACTGTCATCCACCGTACACATTCTGGAAATGTCACCTGAAGTCACCAGGCAAGAGAACACTTGGATTTGTTAAGAAGAATTAGGTTTTTGCTTTTCTATCTTAGAAACAGGACACCATACTGCAAAGATGATGCTTTCAATGTATTTGTAAAGTAAATTTTAAGTAAGGAACTAATAGTGTAAATATGATCAGAAATGAAGGTACTAATGTTCAATACCAACTGTTCCTACACCCAACTTGCAACATTTACTACTTTCTACTTAACATTTAGTTGATATAGACTTGCTTAATAATATTTGTAAGTACACATTTATATGATTAAAAAAAAACTACAAAGTTGCTTAGTTTCCATAAATAGCTGTTTTGTTGTGGAATAGTTTATTTATATAGTAAATTCTCCATTTCAGTAAGTACATATTTAAGAAATATAAGTAGGTAAATTAAAACACAATTTGATAGGTAAAAATATAAAAATATACTGATGGAAAATGAATAAACCATTAAAATGTAAGGTTTTAGTCACTTTTAGAGTATCTACCATTCATACTATGTTACTAATGTTTCTTTGCATTAGCAAAAAATCTTCATATATTATAGAAACAAATATAAGCACATATACACATGGTGAAAACCAAGATTTTTTATGTTTTCCTAACCTAAAGTTTTACTGTATATATGACTTTGTGAGGGCACACAATTACATGTCTTAAGGCTGTGTTCAAGCTTTTGTTACCATTATCATAGACAGAATTCTGTCATGGTAGGCAAATAACAGCTAAGTAAATGCATGTTAAATAGCAAACTATGAATTGGTTGTAGAATATAGTATGAGCCTTAAGGAATTTATTAAGAGTAATATTAATCTAAAAACATTACCTAGGGCAAAGGCAAACATTTTCAGTAAAGTATTTTTAAAATTCTCCATTTAAATGAAAAGTTCAACCTTGTTCATATTATAATAACACAAATGTAAATTAAAACCAAACTGAGATACCATTTCTCCCATTATATAAGGCCAATGGCCCAAAATTAAACCACATACTCTGATGGGAAAGCTGCACAAGAAAACAAGCACTCTCATTCACTGTTGATGGGGACACAACATGGTATAATCTCTATCGAAGGGAGTTTGTCAACATCTAGCAAAACTACATATGCATTCACTCTTTGAATCAGCAACCCCAGATCTACAAAGCACAAAGTTCCTCATTCTGTATGTGTTTAACTCAGCAACACCACTTCTCGGAATTTATTTTGGACATACACTTCCAACAATAAGAAGAAAGAAAAAAAGAAAAAAACCCCAGACATGTACTAGGTTACTCATTGCCATAAATAAATAAATAAATAGCCTGCAAAATACTGAAAACACCCGAAATGCTCACACACGAGACTGACTGGATAAACTACTATACATCTTCATTGTGGAGTTCTATGCAGATGTAAACTGAAAAAAATGAGGACTATCTTTTTAAATAGATACGAAGAGATTTCTATACCCACTGTTAAATTTCAAAAGCAAAGTACAAAATAGTATATATAGTGTGCAATCCTTTTTAAATAAAGAAGGAAAATAAGACTACCTATCTATCTCTTATCTACTTACCTATCTACCTACCTATCTACCTGATTTTTTTCAAAAAGGAACACAGGAAGGATATGCCAGGATACATACTAGAGTAAGTGAGAAGCAGAGAAGGGAACGGACTTACAATTCTGAGTATATTATTCTGTATAATTTTATTTGTGGAACCATTTTAATACTGTACATATTTAAAAAGTAAGATTAAATCAAGTAGGTCAGGGGAAAAACTCATAAGAACTGAGTACAAATAAACAAATAATCCTAACTTTATTTCAAACTGATCATACAGCAACCTGCATATATACATAAAAAGAATTACTCTAACTTCATAATGTCAGGGGGATTTATTCTAAAGAAAAATATTATGCAAATGAATCATTAATTGTAATTAGTAGTTTTAGTATTTACAGTGGCATACATTAATGGAATGGGTATGAAGAACAGATGTCTATGATGTTGACTGAAACTCGTAATGAGTGCTTAAAAGCTAACGAAAACACAGTGAAAGAACATAAAAATCCAACTTGATGAACCTTTCAGTTGCCAAAGCAAAATCTGAGTATCAACATGAATAATAATAGCAAAAGACTGTAACATAAGCAAAAAACAAAAAAGAATCCTTAAGTCAACAAGTCAACAGAGACATAAACACATAAAATATATAAATGAGCAAATTTTTAAAAGTGGAGGGCATGGGAAAACTCTCCTTTATAATCAAACACCAGCTGTAAGAAATAACAATTAGAAAGTCACCACTTAGCAACCACTATAGTAATAAGTGGTTTGGCTAATAATAACCAGTAAGTGCTAAAACCATGGGGTGAAAATTTGTCGGGAAACAGTATTTTTTACAGTCTCTAGATGTCTACCCATAGATATTTTTAAAGGGGAAAAAAATGCCTTTTTTTTTTTCCGGTGGAGAAACTTGCCAGCTATCACCCTATTCAAGTGAGTAAGCCCAATGGGTTGCACTAAGACACCATCACTCATATTGCTGCCCAAAATGTGGAACTCGAACCTAATTATTATGCAATGATCAATCAAATCCAAATAAAAGGATAGTTTTTACAAAACCACTGATTGTACTTTTTCAAAAATGCCAATGTCATAAAGACAAAGAAAGGCTAAGGAAGTGTTTCAGATTAAAGGAGATAAAAAGAGAGTGTGACTACATCACAGATACCGGTTTAAAAAATGCTATATATGCCACTACTGGGACACTTGGCAAAACATTATAACATGATATAATACTAGTATTTATTATGATAATAATGCTACATCAATGTTAAATTCCCTAAATTTGATTACTCTAGTGTGGTTATACAGAAACTTCATTGTTCTTAGGAATAAGATGAGAGGCCAAGATGTTTGCAACTTACTCTTAAATGGTAATAAATATAGATGAATACATAAATAAATACAACAAATGTGGCAAAATGTTACCCGAATAATAAAGTAAAATATATATGGATGTTCATTGTACAAATCTTGTTACTTTTTCCAAAGGTTTGAAATTTTTTTAAATAAAAAATTAAAAAACATGAGGAATGAATACGCACACACATCATCTGCATCTGCATATGTCTGTTTACACCTATACTACATGAAACAACGGAAGGATAAACTACATAATTTTAATAAAATAAAATGCTACCTAATACAGGGAAGGAGGGAACAGAGTGAAGGGACAGAGATAAAAGCTAGACTTCTTTAAATATACTTTGTTTTACAGATTTGACTTAATACTATATAATTACTCAAATTATTATAAAACAAAGAATATTTTAAAAATCTAGACTAAATTAAAACAAATTATGCCAAAAGTATATACAATTAGTGGCCGACTGCACAGAAAGGAATTACTCCAACTTACTTTAAATCACAGTAATTGAGAATAACTCCTTCCTTTAAAACACACACATTTCTTTATATATCTTAGTTGGAATATACCCAAAAGACAACACACACGCACACAAACACACACAGACACTCACTCATAAAATAACTAAGTGATTTTCTAATTCTAAAATTTCCATTGTCATCAATAATAGGGATTCTAGAAGTATAAGAAAAGAGATTCAAGTGTAACATACTGTGGTCCTTATTTTGAATTAGTAACATCAGTACAAATTCATGAGGTATTTTATCTTTAACAAAATACATATACCCATAAATTCATCTAAACATAAATACACATACGTTCATATATATAAATATATATACACACATAGAAAAGTACTATGTACCTGTGTAAATAAGTGTAATTACATGTGAATGTATGTGCTTGTTCTGGGCACTATAAAATATCTAGAGTACAGGACTAGGTGCCTGAGTGATTAAGGCAATGGACTGCTAAATATCTAGAAAGAATGACCAACTCAGGAGAAATGAGCATCTCTAGTGCCAGATTTTGGCTTTTAAATACCCATCACCATTAAAATGAACCAGAGCACTTTGAAAAACATCTGGTTTCAGATCTGAGCTGGAAACATATAAAATGAATCTGGAAAATCTTATACCAGAGAGCAAGGACCCTATGAATGACTACAGGGGTGTGTCTAAAGGACTCAGGAGGCAATGTAAAGAGGCTCCTGTCCAACAAGACACATGATCCAGTTTATTATATAAAATTCAAGGAAACAAAAAAAGGAGAGAGATGGAGGGGGACCTATAGATTAAAAGAGACTTAAGAGACACAACCAATCACAATGTATGGATCTTATTTGAATTCTAATTCAACAATTAAAAATGTGCATATCTGATGACATGAAAGAACTGTTAGGTTTTTAGTGTGATAATAATGTGGTTATTTTTTATGGGTCCTTATATTTTAGAGCTACATAACAAAATATCTATGAATGTGCTTTAAAACAAAATGGGTGGGGAATAAATGAAACAGGTTTGACCAACAATTGATAACTGTTGAATCTGGGATGATAGATAAATGAGGTTAACTGTACTAGGTTGTCCTTTTATGTGTTTAACATATTCTACAATAAAAAGATGAATACTCTATAAGCTCATAAAACTTCAACTTACAATGCAATTCATAAAGTAAATGAATCCTCCTCCTCCTTAATTTATGTGATAAATTTAAAATGTAAGGAATAAGGATTCTGAATACCCTATAATAATGTTTACATTATGTATATAGACCACTTTAAATCTTATATTGGGTATGTAAATTTTCAGAACTCAGATTGTGGTACAAATAATGCCAGTTCAAGAAGCATAATTTTTAAGTTTTAATGGTTATAACCACTATTATAATATATATATATTGCAGTTTAGCATTATATATTGGACTGTATTCACAAAAAGATAGGAGAACAACTCTCATAAACACTACAAAACTATACTCTCAACAATAAAAATTCCGTCTTAAACCCTTTGTGTAAGACAATGCCTATGTTCTGATTCTTTATATTTAAATAATATATAAGAAGTTATACTTTTTTTTTTTTTTTTAATTCATTTTTATTGTTAGACTTATTGGGGTGACATCTGTTAGCAAGGATTACATAGGTTTCAGGCACACAACTCCACAGTGCATTGTCAACTTGATGCATAATAAGTTCACCACCTAATGTGACCCCTCTTTCAAGAAGTTATACTTTTGAGGTGAGGAAAAGTATCCTTTAAGATATCTTTATAGAACAACAAACCACATTTTGAATTTAAACTCTCCCTGGGAATCAGTGCCTACCTTGTAGTGCATCACACATGCAGGCTTATAGGGGTGCTCACTCTCTATGACAGCGTAGTGATTAGAGGTTGTACAAGCAGAAAGGCCCTGTTCAGGCTGGTTTCCTGTGGTGCTATCTGTTGACTGATTAGGATTGAATGCAGGGGGTGCATACTTCTGATTCAAAATGGCAACTGAGGGAAGCAA
The DNA here is from genome assembly GCA_004026885.1 of Lyroderma lyra. NCBI lineage: Eukaryota > Metazoa > Chordata > Mammalia > Chiroptera > Megadermatidae > Lyroderma > Lyroderma lyra. Next base: position 107,899 of record PVJL010001204.1, on the reverse strand, counting down.
CTGTTGGACAAGGCCAAAGACTTCTACAGCCACCTAGTATAAAAAAAAGATGAAATGAGATAATAAATGTGAAAGTTGCTTTAAAATTAATTGCTATAATTGTTGGCTATCTTTATTATTAAGAATTTATTATTATTAAAGTTTCTGTTTAATACGGAATTTGTTCCATGGGGGAAAAAAAAGATTTATCTTAGATGTATTAGCTGTTACATAAATAACAGTTTGTGTTTTTAAACACTTTTGCCTTTCTGTGATCTGCAGTAAACTAGGTTTTACGCCATAATTATGCCAAAAAATCAACAGTTTATGATTTCTTCCTTGTCTTGAATATTTCAATTTCAAAACAGTCCTACCCTTTTGCATTGCTATTTTATTCAAAATAAAGAAAATTTGGCATCAATCTCATATGTTTAAAAAAATCTCAGTTAACTTAAGCTTTCCTTATATATCATATTTCTAAAATATATTTCCCATTTAAAAATTATTCAAATATAAAGCCAGTAAGTAAGGACAATAATCCAGTAAACAATACTAAGAAAACAGAGAGGTTTAACTAATAACTTCTAACGTCTATCTCTGCTTATCACCTCTAACCCAGGTGCCTCAAAGATTAAAGTATTTTTAAAGGAAGAATACAAAGTCTAAAAAATGATATTAAGAAAAGACTAAAAGTTATAGAATTAAATTACACACCTTGGGAATAGCAGCAGCTACTGGTCCTATGTAGGCTATAATAAGGGGAAGCAGCATGGAAAACAGACTGGAAGAGCTAAGCAGTTCTGGAATGTCATCAGCTAAAGAAGGCATTAAAACTATCGTTAGAAGGTCATTTCATTATAATGTATATATACTCTACTAAACCTATATTCCATTATCTTGAACAAAATTATAGTTGATATTGATTGAATTCTTATAAAAGACTCAGCACTATGCTAAGGGCTTTATTTACATGTGCTATCTCAATTAATCAATAAAAAACTTTTATTCCCTCCACTTTTTAGAAGGGGACACCAAAGTACATGGTATTTAAGTATGTTGCCCAAAATCATCTATCTGTAAAATAATAAAGCCAGGGTAGGAACTCCTACTTTTGGTGTCATATATGGCTACATATATATATATATATATATATATATATATATAATGCTAGGCAAATTACTTAATCTGTGAATGCCTTAGTATCCATCTGCAACAGCGGATACTAACAGTACTTCCCTCCTGGATGTTGTGAAGTTTGAGTCAATGTACATAAAACACTTAGAAAAATGCCTACATATTATAAGCAATCCAAAAATGTTTGCTATTATTAACCTATAATCCCTTCTATTTTTCTAAGGAAAGCATTTTGATGATGGACATCTTAATCATTTATCCATGAACATGGTACTGGGAAGATAAATTGAGTCTAGACTGTGAAGACTTTTATATTAAAGGTCAATCAATTATTTCCAAATACCTGTTTCTAGATCTGCTGTTGCACCAGAACAGGCTGGGCACTTACTTTAAAAGTACAATTTCTTAGTCCAGCCTAAACCTCTAATTTGGATGGGCCAAATATTCTTAATTTTTAGCAACTAGGTTTAAGAACAAATGTTATAGACAATAGTGAGGTGGGGGCGGGGCAGGTAACAGTGAATGTTTTTGTAAATGTAACTCTATTGCCAGTGTGGAGGATGACTAGTTAACTAGACAGGGAATGTGGGAAAGGCAGCTGTAACTTATTAGGATGTTATCCACCCATGAAAAAGAGGACATGTTCTTGCATCATGGCAGCCTGAACTATGAAGGAACAGACAGAGAGGAGAACACAAACTGGAGAGTTTCCAGTGGAAGTGCTCATAGAACCCAATTTAGAATATGGAATTAGTGGAAACACTGAGTTTACTCAGATCTTTGGGTAAATGGCAATACCATTACAGAAAATAGGACATATAGGAAGAAAAATAAATCTTAAGGGGAAAAAAAAAGCTTTTTGACTACTGAAGGAAGGATAAAGCAAAGACTCAGTTTAATGAAGAGTTTTTCTCTTATTAGTTTAACTAAGAAAATAACAATTGTCAGGTAATTGCTTTGGAACAGTCTAAAAATTCTGTATTACAGTATGAAGAGTATGGCTGATCCTAAATGGATGTTATGTGTAGATCTACATGTACAATGAATCCTATAAGATGTTTCCTCTTCAATAACTGTGTTCGTAAATGATCTAAAATAAGACGATTAAAAAACAAAGTCTTACCATCCACAGCAAGAGCTCTATGCAATAGGTCTTTTGCAGCTCGAACAACTGTGCTTACCACAGAGAGCGCTCTGCTACAGTTTTTATCTTCTTCATTGGCTTTACTCAGAAGTTGCGACTGTAAGTCTCCATCAAATTCACTCCTATAACATGTGACATATGAGATTATTTTACATGGTAGGTAAAACACGATCTCACTCCAGGAATTACATCAGCACTCCTCATTTCATTAGATCAGCACTCCTCATTTCAAGTTAAAAAAGTTAAAGTTTAAAAAAGTAAATATGCAATATAATTTTAAGAAGTGATAGGGCCTCAAAGAAAAATAAAGCCAGATAAGGGCATAAAGTTATTTTAAATAAAATCAAGGAGAGTCTATCTTAAAACTGGTATTTTAAAAAAGCCTGAATTATGTTTAAAAAAAAAAAAAAAACGATCTGAGGGAAAAGTATTCAGGCAAAAGGAACAGCAAGATAAAGGTTCAGACAGGAACAAGATTGGTGAGTTTTAGGAAGCTAGTGAAGGCAAGTGTCCGTGAAACGAAAGCAGAGTGAAGAGTGACAAGGTGGGAAAGGAAAGCAGGAGTCGGGTCACGTGGAGTTTGTAAGCCACAGCAAGGACTTTGCAGTTATACAGAAGGTGGCCTTAGGAGAAGATCTCCGCCGAGGGCAACCTGATAGGATTTGCATTTCCGTAAGATCACCCTGGCTGTGCTGTGGGTAACTGACTGAGTTGAGTGACATGAAAGGAGGGTGACTGGTTTAGAGGCTATTACAGTTACCCAGGTAGGAGGAGTGATGGTTCGGACTAGACTGTTAAATTATGGGAGAGGTATAAAAAGTCAGATTTAGGACTTTTTACAAGTATAGCTGCCAGAACTTGATGAACTAGACATAAAGTATGAGGAAAAGGAGGAAGTCAAGAAAGACTCCAAGTTGTTTGGCTGTAACTGTGGGAGGACGGCTTTGGACACATTAAACTAAGATGTCTATTAGCCAACCACCTAGAGCAGCCCTCAAGCAGATACGTGTTTAGTAGGTAAAAGTCGGTCACTCTATTTCTTGCCTATACACCCCAGGACAATAAATTACTACAAGTGTGTCCTCAGACAAATGGTTTAACCATTCTGTCTCGGTTCCTTCATCTATGAAGCAGCGATAAGAAAAGCGCCTACTCTCATGGGGTTACTGTGAAGACTGGCTGAGATAACACAGATAATGCACTCAGAGCATTGTGTGGCATACAGTACGTGCTCAGGACACATTCACTATCATCATCATCTCCATTATTGTCACTCAAATACAGATATCAAAGAGGGACTTGGATATTCACTCTAGGGCCTAGAGGAGATGAAAGCTAGAGCTATAAACTTGGGAGCCACGGCCTGGGTTCGATTCCCAGCCAGGGAACTATCCAAAAAACAAACAAAAAAAACAAGAAAAAAACCACAAAAAACCAAAAAAACAAAAAAAACTTGGGAGCCATCACAGTATGATGGTATTTTCAGTTAAGAGGTTTTAATCTGTTTATATTTAATTAATTTTTAAATTGAAGCTAAGGGTATTTATTTTAAAGGTTGGTGAAAAACATCAAGAAATCTAAAATATTATATTTTGTAGAAGATAGAAAGTCTGGATAGCATATGCTTCTAAGAAGCTCTCTTCTCTGGTGCATGATACGGTTTTTAATCAATGGTGAGAGAAAGAGAACAATGTACTGTTTATTGTAGTGTGATATAACAGAAAAAGTTTTCATGATGGGGGTAAAAGGATCAGAAAGCTTTTGTATCTCAGCAGCAATATGCTCCTATGTAGTTATTTAATGCCTATAATTTCTCTCCTATCACATGGAGAAAGGAGGCAGAAAAATTTATATCTAAGGAAACTGTTTTGTGCTAACTGCCTAAGCAGTGCCCCAGGCTGGTTATGAAGGAAACAGAGGAAGCAGCAAACCTCTGAAAGTGACATGCAACTGCAGTGATTTGATATTAAGTCACATTGAGGACAAATGTGATTGGTACTCACTACTCCCTAGAACGCCAGTTAACTTGCTAAAAAATATATTCAAACTCAGTGAGAAATGTATTTAAAAAATTTTAACCCCAAATTGTCATCATTTTTTATTTCCTACTGCTTACATAAGGGATGGCTTTTGTTAAAGATATTATAAGAAATACATCATTATATATTCTAGGGCCCCAAGGACTAGATTCACAGACATCAAAATACTCTGCAGACTGGACAACAGGATCAAGGCAATATTAGTACTTGGGTAGAGTTGACTCATCATCAATTTTAGGGATTTTTGAAAAAGAAATGTATACGTTCCATTTAAATTTGAAACTATAGACCACAAACTATAAAAATGACATGCACACATGAGGTCAGACAATTAAGTTTGTGAACTCATCCTATAAAAAGTGCTACATACCTCATTGCTGAATATTACTAGGGTCACCTTTGAAGTATGCCCCTTGGAAAGCTATGCACCAAAGCCACCCTGTCATCTACCCTTCAAAGCAATTTCAGAATTCTTTTTCTGGAATGGCCATCAGAGCTGTTGTCATGCCCAATATCTGACAAATAAGTTCGTAAACCTGCCACTGAGCACTAACGTAGGCAGCACTGTACAAACAACTCAGTGTCATAACCTTGCCAAGGTCATTATAACTATATCTCTTAAGACCTTGCCAAGGTTATGACACCTTACCGAGTTGTTTGTAAGTGCTGTCTAGGTAAGGGCATGGTGGCAGGTTCATGAACTTAATTGTAAGATTTGGGACACGACGACAGCTCTTAAGGCCATTCCAGAAAAGTTCCAAAATTGCTTTGAGGGGTGGACCAGGTGCTGGCAACAGGCACAGCTTCCCAAGGAGAGTACTTCAAAGGTGACCATAGTGATACTCAGCAATGAAGTACGTAGCAGTTTTTCTAGGATGAGTTCATGAAATTGTCAGACCTTGTAGGTCCAATACATAAAAGTTTCAAAGGTAGTATAAAAATGGCAAAAAGTATTTTAAAGCATTCACATTTATAGTAAGACTGAATGAACATAATGAGACCTTTTTATAGAAATGAGAAGTACTATGGGCAAGAAAGATACACCATATAATTTAATTATACCTACCCATTTAGCATTTTTTAACTTAGTTGTAAATTACATATGTTCTACCCCATCTCTGTACACACACCTACCTGTAGTAGAGTATCTGTGGAATCTGTCCCCTGGTTTGATTTGTGCCATTACTACTCAAGCTGCATGTGCTGAATGTAAATGTCACACCATCAGGGCATTGAACAGTGGTCATGCCTCCATCTCCATTGGCTGTACGGCTTCCGTAGTTTCTCAAGCGCACGGCATATTTAACATTTTCCTTCACAATAAAGATGTAAAACATGTTTATAATTATTCACAATGTACAGAAAGTATACAAAAAGAACTCTGCAGTAAATTGGGCAAATATATTTAATTTCTTTGTCATATATATCTATGTGTTTTTAATGACTCAAACAGGATGAAAAACAACACTGATGTTTATTGTTTAACAGAAACTGTCTTAAATATTTTATGTGATTTACTTAATTAATCTTTAAAATGATTTCATTAGGTAAATACCATTATTATTCCTATTTTACAGATGAGGAATCTGAGACACAGAGATTAAGTGACTTGCCTAAAGTCACAAAGCTAATAAGCAATGGAACTAGGATTTCAATACAGGCAGTGTGACTCTAGTTCCTGCTCTTAACAACACTGTAAAGACTATTAGCCATAATGAAAGATTTTAAATAGATAAGATAATTATTTTCATTTGATGAGTTTAACTCTTGAAATAACTTTACATAAGGGAAAAATAATGGTGAGTCCATTATATTTTTAAGAGATAATCAGATAGAGATAGCTAGGCAGACATGGGAAAAAATATCCACAAGAAAAAGTTGTCCAAAATATGATATACTGTACATAGAAAATGTGAGAAATAGATGTTGGTGCCTTATGATTCATGATATAACCTTCACAATGAAGCCTTTTTGTTTTTTTGATATCTAAACAGTTTTTGAAGAAGTCTCTGGTAAACTTACCTTATCCAAAATTCTGCTCCTCTATCATGAAAATTATTATAGTTGAATTAAGCATTACTCTATTAATAATTACTCTACTATTAAGTAAACTTTCTGATTTGCTACATAATTATTTACTGCTAGACAATCAAGTTATATAACTAATAATAATTTTAACAGTTAATACTATTTGTTAAGACCACTTATTTTTTAAAGGGATTTTGGCACAGTAAAAGGAGGAAGGACAGGACCTAATATTTAGTGAGTTTCTATACTGTGTTAGACATTGAGGGACCGTATTTTTCCATGTATAAGACACGCCCAAATTTTGGTCTAACAATTTTAGACAAAGGTATTGTCTTACACATGGAAAAATATGGTAAGTACTTTATTCTATTATTTAATTGAATCTGAATAACAGTACATTGTAGGTATTAACCTTCCCAATCTACGGGCAAGTCTCAGACTGGTTAAATGATGACATGCCCAATGTCCTAGAGCTAACCTGTGAAAGAGCAGGTATCTGAAGGTAGGTCTGTTCAACTCTAGAATCTAACAATACTTTTCACTACACCAGATTTTAAGAGATCTGCAAAAATAGAATATAATACAGTAAAATAACAGGAATATAACAAGTACTTCATTTAAAATATCACGTAAAGCAATGATTTGCACTATTTTAAAAGTAAACTATATAATAATTCCTCTCATTTACAAAATAAATATATTAGTAATATTACCTTTAAAGGAACAACTTTGTCAAGTCTGATTTCAGCTATATCACTGGGTGAATCATCTGTTGTATAGGTTCCTTTGACTAATTCTAGAGATGTCCATCTGTGGGAATGAGTTGAATCTCCTGCATGTTCACTCTAATGAAAATAATCCAAAACAAAATTCAATCATACTCTTTATTATATGATACTTTTGACTTATAATCAATTATTATTTCAAAGCAGTTTATTTCTTTGCATGTAATAATTAACTATTAGCATTACCCTATACATATGAAGTTGGACAATTAATTTCATAAAATCACCCTGGGAAAAAAGCTACATACCTCATTGTTGAATATCACTATGGTTAACTTTGAAGTATGCCCCTTGGAAAGGTATGCCCCAACACCAGTGCCTAGTCCACACTTCAAAGCAATTTTGGAACTCTTTTTCTGGAACTGCCTTCAGAGCTATTTTCATGTCCCAAATCTTACAATTAAGCTTGTGAACCTGCCACCATGCACTTATATTGGTAGCACTGTACAAACAACTTGGCAAGGTATAACAACAGCTCAGATGGGCAGTCTAGAAAAAGAGTTCCAAAACTGCTTCAAAGAGTGGACTAGTCACTGGTGTCAGTGCCTAACTCCCAAGGGGAATACTTTGAAAGTGACCGTAGTGATATTCAGCAGTGAGATAACATGGCACTTTTTCTAGGATGACTTTGCAAAATAAATTGTCTGACCTCATACTAAAAAATTATTTTTGATGCTCTATAAACTATTTACTTTTATCTGATTTCCTGAGGAATCTATAACCTAAATCTTATAAATGGACTTTTCTCATCTGATACCTTAAAACAATTCCCATTTCTTCATAAGAAGTGGGAATTATTTTAAGTGCTGTATGTAATTATAGAGCCTTGTGAAGTAGGGAAAGAATTAATTTAAATTAATTGTTCAAAAGACCAATAGACTGCTATTATGAAGAACTGCCTTTCTGTATTATTTCAATAAAACTTCATGAAATTTCAGGTACTTTAAGTAATTTAGAAAATATAGCAAAATACAGTTAATCAATCAATATTATTTTTACTAAGAATCACTCCATGATGAAATTGCTTAACCACAGATAAAGGTAATAATATCAGTATTAATATTGTTCTTGCTTCTTAAAAAAACTGTAACAGTAAAAAAAAAAACCAAGATTGTAATCAGAGGCTTAGCTACAAAATTTCTAGTCTTTTCATTTAAAACCTTCCCTGGAAGTGTAAAAATATGAGGCAGGAGTGAGCCAAAATGGCACACAAGCAATTAGAATCGCCCTTTTTCAATTTCTTTAATATCATCCATCTATGACCGATTTGCTAAACCTTCAAAGATTTGGACTATCATGCTATGATAATATTAAGTCCTGACACACACACACACAGCAACATGAACACTGTAAGAGTGGTACTTACATCGTCAACCAACACTTCTAATTCATATTCATGAATTCCACCTCCTCCATAGACAGAAAAACCAACCACAACTATTCCAGGTTTGTCTACTGAAAAACATATTGCATCCGGGGACCCATTCCCAGTGTTCCAACTTCTTCCCTGACTTGTTTTTGTGAATCGGTTAGCACTGGCTTTAACAGAGTGGAGAGAATTAAGTCCATCAATCTGTGAACGACAAAAGCCATTACATCAGTAGTCTGTACCTGAGTGTTAATAATTTAACTTTAACAAAACTATTCAAAGGTTTCTAAGAAGTTCAATAAAGTAATCTGCATTTAACAAGTGGGTTTATACTTTCATAAAGATTCATTCTATTAAGAGATTAAACAGCTAAAACCAGATTTTATCATTCTAAATTCACAAATCAATATCACTTAAGAATATTTAATTCTTTTAGTCATATTAAACTACACATTCTACTTAATTTATAATGTCAGTCATATCATATGACTGAATTATCACTCACTTTGAAAAGGAATACTAAAAATTCATCAATATTCTATAGGCCTAAAGTTTTCACATGATGCTATACAGAGCTAGGAATTTTTCAGAGATAGATATTCAAGAAAAGGTGGACTCAGGTTCCCCCTCTTCAGTCCGACCATCCTTCCTTTTATCTGGGAATTTTCAAGTAAGACTTCATTTGAAGAAAATATTGTCTTAGGTTTGAATGCATACAGTGATATAACTTGGCATTCAATGTTTTTGAATATATATATACATACATATATATACATATTCAAAACACAAATACAACTTCAACAATTACAGACTCTTATTAGAAAGAATCAGAGAATTTATTTTGGCTTGAACCCACTCTTTTTAATTATAGAGCCTGTTGCTGATCTAAGTCGGCTGCAGAAATCTGGAAGACCTACAAGAGGAAAAAAATTGAAGTTTATGATTCTTGCAAGAATTACAAATTGCTCTGGGAAACAAAGAAATATTAATATCTAAGACAGAACCTTGTTGGGAACTCCCAAGGGTATTTTTTTCATTAGAAAGGTAAGTTCAAAGGGTAAAACTAGATAATAACATTCTGAGGGGGACCTATGCACTATAGGCTTTTTCCTTCAGAGATTATTAATAGTATAGAAGGGAAGCATATTTATAGATTGAATGAATAGGTAATAACAAAACACACACACACAAAATACCCCACCAAATTAAAAATTTCTGACAAGGGTTTCAATGCACTTTGATACCAAAGCCAAAGCTAACCAAGAAATGAAGGAAGTGTTTCTCAAGGTGAGATACTAAACTCTGCTCAGGTGCACGTACGTAATCATTCAGAAATCCTAAAGGCTTAAATTCCAAGATAGTGCTTAATTTTCCTTCACATAAGGACTCAATGGCGTAATCTTGTCTTTCTAGATGACACCCTTAAATTTCAGATTTGAATCTATGGCTATAAATCTATCCAGCTGTCTGTCTGTGGAGTCACTATATCCACTTTTCACTTGGAAGTTCTTTTTGAATCATTATTTATGAATCAGTAATGAGTGTTGACTGGACGTCTTAAATCAGAATACATTCTAAAATAAATCTATAAGTAAGAAAAAGCAAAGACTAGGAATTATATAAGTAAAATAGAAGAAAAAAGTTTCTTTATAAGAACTTGAGACCGGGACCACTGAGTAATGCTAATTATTAAATATTCATTTGAATGACATAAGATATTTCATATTATGACATGATTTTCAAAACCAATGTACTATCTGTTTTGGAGGAAAAAAACATTCACCAAATTCAGCCTAAATGTTTTAGATCAGCAGTGTCCAACCTTTTGGCTTCCGTGGGCCACACTGGAAGAAGAATTGTCTTGGGTCACACATACAATACACTAACAATAATGATAGCTGATGAGCTAAAAAATAAAAGGTCACCAAAAAAAAATCTCATGATGTTTTAAGAATTTGTGTTGGGTTGCAGTCAAAGCCATTCTGGGTCCCAGTTTGGACTTGCCTATTTTAGATTAATTAAAAAACAGACTGAGTAAGGTAGTGCAATGGTGACACACAATGCTACTTTACAAAATGTAAAGGCACTTTAAAGTGTTTCAAAATGGTTTTCTTAAAATATTTGATCCCTTTCAAACTTTGTGATGACTGCACAACAATGTGAATATACTTAAGGTCATTTGAATTGTACATATAAAAATAGAATGGGGCCTTTTAAGTTAACTATATTTTACTACAATTAAAACAAACTTTACAAAGTAGGTGAGATTAATATCACTATTCAATCTTACATATGTATTTACCTAGGGTCAATCAAGTGGGCAGAGCTAAGGTTTGAAGCCCTTTACCTTTTCCTCCTCACGTGTCCAACAGCAGTAATCCCACCTCTATTACTCATTACCCAGCAATGCAAACTATTTCTGCTTTTACTGGGACATGGCAGTGAGGCTTTGCAATGGGGTAGCTAAGAGAAAAACATATATACTTTGGATTACTGTGACATCATGGGTAAAATGGTGAGAAAGGGGAAGCAAATACAAGGAAGGGGAAAACAGACACCCTAATTTGATTTTGTTCGAAAAAGAAAATTACATGGGGATTGAAATCAGTTTTAATGAAGCCAAAAAAATGAAAAGAAGAAACTACGTAGGAAGTTTAAACAAATGTGCTTATTATCCAATATCAAAAGAGAGCATTACCTCAGATCCTAGGGCAGATGCTGTCAGTTCACTGACAATACTGGCCAGTAATCCACAGGTGTTGGAGACCAGATGGGAGGAGAAGAGCTCATTTTCTCTTCTCAGGCTGTTCCTCACGGGGAGCACAACAATAACCAGCATTTTCTCCAGAACTTCACGAAAGCTCGTCATCCCTGAGATATTCTCTTCACTCTATGATACACGAACAGAAAGAGTTCCAAGATGGTGCTTAATTTTCCTTCAAGTAAGGACTCAATGACATAATCTTGTCTTTCTAGATGATACCCTTAAATTTCAGACTTGAATCTACAGCTATAAATCTATCCAGCTCTCTGTCTGTGGAGTCATTATATCTACCTTTTCACTTAGAAGTTCTTCTTGAATTATTAGTTTCTGTGTATCATAAAAGTACCACATGTTTACAAGGTATATGTGTTTTTATTAGCTTTTAGTCATTTTCACTTATTCTTTTACTTTTCAATAACAATCCTATTTGACAAAGAGAATAAAACTCTTCCTTTTAAAGAAGCTTCTTCTATATGTCAAGATTCCAACAGAAGATTATTATTTTTGGTATAATTAGAAGTAAAGCAACTAAGAAATACTGTAGTCTGTAGACATCTATTTTCTAAAAAAATTCTATACATGCATGAAATAAAAATATGGAACTGCACTGTAACTATTCCTATACAATTTTACAATTTTCATGTTAGGTGATTTCATAAGTGAACAAGGAAAAATCCAAACCCCACCAATGCAAAAAGTTCAAGATAAAAAATTACAGAATCCCATTAAAGAGTAATGGGAAAATAGATTTTTTTCAGACATAAGGGGAAAAGATGATTAATTGATTTTAATTGTTACCCAGCATGAACACTATTTATCATCCTTTACCATCTTCAATATCTCTTAGACCATTTTGGACAGGGAGCAAAATGCATTTAATTTCATCAAGAAGCCAATTGTGACCAATGATCCTTTCAGTTTACCGTCGACTAGAAAATCAAGCAATTTGGATCTAGTTCCAGTTTCTTCACAGTAATTCTGTAAAATCAGGGGAACTCTTTGCTATGATTTAATTATCAAAATTATCTGTGGCCTCTGAGCAGGCAAGTTCTTCCACAATACTTATATTCCACACTGCTTTACAAGCTATAGTATATACTTGTATAAGAAATACAAAAGATTTCATAGTCATAAAAATCTCAGGGTGGGAAAGGGTCATAAAGTTCAATCACTCTTACAAAGATCAATCAAATATGTAAGTGAATATACTTTCAATCCATTAGAGAAAACTAACTTATCAGCATAAAACATCATGAGTATTATTATTATTATTATTATTATTATTATTATTTGGGTTGGTTCCCTGGCTGGGAAGCAAACCCAGGTCATGGTAGTGAGAGCCCCAAAGACTAGCCACTAGACCACCAGGGAACCATTCTCAACATCTTCCTTAATGTATAATCTTAGGCTGAAAAAAATAAGAGAGATAACCTTCCATCTTTAAGTTAATTCTATTATCATTTGAGTAGGATAACTATAACATTTTGATCAATTTTGTAAGTAATAGATTTTCCTGGCTTTAAAATAATCACTACTTGATTTTGTTAAAATTACAATTCATATATCTCTATATCATTTCATTCTCCAGAAACTTTACTTTCTGGAACATCTCAGAATGTTAGCTTTTACTAAAACTCAATCACCTATTGTCCTCCATAATCAATAATCTTGTAGGGCTTTATTTGGGGGTGAGGGGTGGAGGGTAGCTGGAGTGTTTTTATTTAGTTATGCCCACTTAGTATCTGATTGGTAATTGATAAGATTCATACAAGAAGTTTTCCATATAATGTTAATACAAATTTGATAGTGTCAATATGCTTTTGTAGAAAGGCCAAAAAAAAATTCTTTCTAGCAAATCACTGGTCACTAAAATGTTAGAAAAAAGGTAATTTTATTCACTAGTGATGGGGAATGGAAGCTCACACTAGCCTTATAAAGGGCATTTTGTCAATTTGTAACAAAGTCTTAATATGCTTTCCTTTGACTTAAGAATTTTTCTATTCCTGCGGATTTATCCTGGAAAAATCAGCATGAACATATATAAAAATTTAGTCAATGATATTTTCAACAGCATTGTTTAAAATATTGAATTATGGGAAACATAAATATGTGTGTGTGTATACACATGCACAGCACACACACACACACACACACACACAGGGGTGCCAAAAAATATATACACATTTTAAGGTATGTTATCTATAATATGTATTACATAATTACTGATGGTAACCACTTTAAGCACTGCTTGTAATTGCACAAGCCAAATGTGACTTATATGCATCTTTTGTTACTTGTATATATTGAGTATTTCAATTTTAATAGTTTTTTCCTTTCTTAAAATACGTCTACATTTTTTTGGCACTCCTGGTATGTACGTATGTACAAGGTTGGACAATTAATTTTGCAAATTCATCCTAGAAAAACTGCTACATACCTCACTGCAGAATATCATTGTGGTCACCTTCAAGATACTCCCTTTGGGAAGCCAAGCACCAACACCAGAGGCTAGTCCACCCTTCAAAACAATTTTAGAACTCTTTTTCTGGAATGGCCATCAGAGCTGTCGTCGTACCCAAAATCGGTAAGGTGTCATAACTTTAGCAACATCTTAAGAGATGAAGCTATAATGATCTTGGCAAGGTTACATATGACACCTTACCGAGTTGTGTGCACAGTGCTGCCAACGTAAGCGCACAGTGGCAAGTTCACCAACTTAACTGTCAGATTTTGGGTACGACGACAGCACTGAAGGCCATTCCAAAAAGAGTTCCAAAATTGCTTTGAAGGGTAGACTAGGCACTAGCTTCCCAAGGGGAATACTACTAAGGTGACCGCAGTAATGAGGCATATAGCCCTTTTCCTAGGATGAGTTACTGAAATTAATTGTCTGACCTCATATGTGTGTGTATTTATATGTATATGTGTGTGTGTATGTATAGACAGACAGACAGACAGACAGACACACACACACACACACAATTATTATACTACACTCAAAGGGTAGAATTCTATAATTACATGATGCCACAAACTAAACATTTATAAGTTGAACAGTTTTCCTCATAGTCTCACCAGCATAGGACTGTATAGGAAATTTCTTTTCTCTAATTTTTAAAAAACAAGCTGATAGCCTCGATAGAACTTTCATTCACATTTAATTACTAGTAAAGCTGAAATTTTTTCCATGCTGGCTTGGTCTGAAGTCCTTCTTCTATTTATTTTTATTATTTCTGAGATCTTACAAAGGTATTACATTAACTCTGGAAATTTTCTTCCCATTCTGATATTATCCTTTTTTTGTTTATATATATCATTGAAATTTTTCTTAACTTTTCTGTTATTTCAGTCAACAGAAAATTGCCATTATAAAATCATTAGGATATTTTTTCTATGTTCTATTAGTTTTATAACTTTTATTTTAAAGATAAAGTCACATCAACTTGAGAGTTATTATATATGGTTTTCTTGAGTATTTAAATTCATTCTTCTCCATAGTGCTTTCTAATAACTAAAAGCAGTTATTAAAGACATTTCTATGACTGACTATTGTTTTATAATGCCCATCTTAATGTACCAAAATATTATAGAAAATGTTTTAAAAGTTATTTATTTCCTTAAAATTCTATCTTGGCAATCTAAAATATTATATTAGAATATAAAAGTTTGCTTATAGTATCTTCAAATTTCACATGGTTCAGCCAAAAATAAACACACAGGAATTCATTACATAACTTTCTCAATTTTTTATAGGTTAGGGATCATTCCAAATAAAAAATTAGAAAAATTGATTGATCATTTATAGGTAAACATGAGATTTCTTTCCCCTTAATGTTAACTCTTCTTGTGAAACACATAATCATTTGGTAAATATATTTACTGATATAGAAGAATAAACACAAAGCTAAATATGCATCTATTTACAGTTTTGTTGCTTCAATATAAAAAGTATTTCAGTCCACCTACCTGGCTGAGTTTTTCCATATGTGCTACTAACAGGGGAAAACGGTGAACTAGTGTTGAATCATTCTCTGTGCTGACTTGTTTAACAATGGATCGTAGTAGTACTTCTCCGTCATAAGCAATAGGGAAGATAGAAGTCAGCTTAACGGAAGTGTGACAAAGAGCTGACATAACAGCTGCAAGGAGTCGACTACTTGATGTCTTGAAGTTTGCTTCCTGGATATCCTTTAAAAAAAAAAAAATGTACCCCACCAAAGAAATACTGCATCAGTATAATCCAAGTTTCTGGATCTAAAAAGGTAAACGCCCTTTAAAATCATACCAAAATTTTCTAGCACTCAATCACTGTAATTGTCTTGTAACTAAAAAATGATAAAGCAAACAAAAAAAATTTTTTGAAATTGATAATTAGGTCACATACACCAAAACTGATTTGCTGATTTACCTTTTATAAGAGTTAGAGAGATTAAGGTAATGATAATTTATTTTCTTGAAGAGTATTAAGTAACACATCATATTTTCAACTAACACTTTACAAACTTAAATTACCTGATCCAAACAGTTGAGCAGATCACAGAGGCAAGCCCACTGCAAGGCTGGAGTGGGGTAGAAGGAATGAAAACAGGCCGTGAAGGTATTATGACACTCCTGAAGGACAGCCTCTAGGAGACTCAACGGTTGACTGAGATATCCTTGAGGATCGTTATCCAGCTTCACCATGCAGTGGTCAACTCCTTCTGATAAAATTTTTCTCAACAAAGTTCTGGTTTTTCCAATACATTCTGCTAATTTGCTAGTTTCTTCTACAACTGCTTTTCCTGTAGCTGTGAAGGAACAAAGTAGATTAAACAGAATAATAAATATGCATAAAAACATTCAATGTAATTCAAGTAATTTCCTGTATATTTCAAAACCACAAGCACTCATAATTTAGAAAGGAAATAATTTAGAGATCAAGTGTGGTCCCAAATTATTTCTTTTTAAAATCTAAATAGAAAACAAAACAAAATAAACACATGTACAATATGTTAAGTTCAAGTCAGTTGTCCAAAATATTTCTATTTGACCGAATCTATTTAAAATAACACTTTATTAGAAAACTTAATTTTAGCCTAACATGACTTTTTTCTTATCAGAATGACATGTAATGTATCTTATTCTTGATAAGTCAAGCTCACTTCTTCTCCTCATTTAAGAAGCAGGTTAAAGGCAGCTGGGCATCTTAAACTCTTGGTTATCCTTATGTAAACTTTCTCAATTTTAATTATTTTCTCCCAAAAGTAATTTAAAAATGCATCATACCTGACACCGGGTAAATTTCACAGGTATAGACACGCAATAACCTCAGACAACAGGTACCAACAAAGCGCAGTCTCTCCAAATCTAAAAGTGTAGCTGTGAACTGAAATCCTTTTAATCCTCTAAGTTCTTCAACTCCTAAGACTAAGGTGGTCCAGCTCCAGTGAAGAATACTCAATAATGACTCAAAGCACTCCTAATCCAAAATATGAAGAAACAGACTACAATTAGTGGAAATAACACTGCAGGCTGAATCACACGGAAAGATGACATTCAACTTTAAAACTTTAACTTGCAGGTTTTTTACTAAGCTTTGGTAGCCCAAATAACGGATATGGTATTAGTTCATTAATTACATTACCACTAGGAGCATCTTGGAAGCTTGACAAAAATGGTAAGTAGTTAAGCATCTATAAAAACAACATTCTTCAATATTTACCTATTTAAAAATACATTTTTAAAGTTTCCCTGCTACCAATCTATCTAGTTTATAATGTAAGGAAAAAAAAACCACTTATAAATATATGTTTACTTAACAGGAAAATTAAACTCTACATTGTCACAGTAGTATTGTGTACGTAAACTACTTGAATAATTATTAATATAATTATTTCAGTATTAGATAGCAATACTATCAAAGAACTTGTTTTATATCTACATATTAAATGTTACAATACAAACTACAGCCAACTCTTGATAAACAAGTTAACAGAAGATAAAAACTGACTAGAAAAATACTAAAAAAATCTTATTTAGACTTTTAAAAATTCTAAAACATGAGTTTAGGGCAATGAGCATCCCCTGTAGTTCTAGTTGGTCTGCACGTTTTGTCAGGCTTACATGATGACAGATACTAGAATCTCAAAGCAAATCACTTATTGCCTCATCTCCATCCAATTCCAGTCCTCTGGTGTAGCAAGAGTAAGATTTTATAGCTTAATTTTTTAAAGAAATTATTAACTAAGTTTCTGATATAGACATTGAAATGACCTAATGACCACAAAACCATTTAACATAAATTATAAAAGAATTATTAAGCACAGAAAAAATATATCACTGAAAAAGACACAACAGAGTCAAAGATTTGGATCAAAGATACCAAACTGATGTTAATACTAAAAGGATACATGGTACCAAGAAGACAAAATTCTTCTTATTCAAAGCACACTCTGAATAACTGCCATAGCTCTTTTAGAATAATGTATCAAAACATTTTGTATCATACAATTTGACATAATGTATCAAAATTTAAATGAGCATACTTCCAGTAGAAATAACCACATAAATACATAAGTGATCAAAGACACACAGTATATGCATGAATATAATAGTAAATGATTAGAAACAAACAGTCCTTTGACAGGAATAGAGTTGAACAAATTAAGACTACAGAGAGTCCTCAAATAATGTTATTTCATTTAACATCATTTCATTTTAACATTAATGAGATGCACTGGAACTTAACTCTTGCTTATATTAATTAGCCTATGGTAAAATTGGTTTTATTTTATGTCATTTTGATTAAAGGCACAGAACCAATCAACATTAAGTGAAGACTTAATGTACAATCATTCTAGGGGATACAATGCAAACATTACAAAATATTTCAATTGAGCCAAATGTATAACATGGAATCTGTCTATCTATAATATACTATAAAATTTTTAAAAAGGAAGATGCAAAACTTTAAGTATAATCAAACATAAACAAGAAGTTTGGGTAGCGTACTACATATGCATACTAATAAATATGAATGTATAAAAAAGAGTCTAGAAGGATATACATTGAAAAAGAACTGCATGAATTCACTCATATGCGGAATATAAAACTGAAAGCAAAGAAAAAAAGAAATGAACAAATAACCCATGGACACAATCAACAGTTTAATGTTTATTTGGGGACGAGTGGGTTAGGGAGGGGAGAAAGGGGAGCGGGGGGGAGAGGAGGGGGGGAGTTAAATATAAGGTGATAGAAAGAGAAGTCACATTAGGTGGTGAACTTATTATACATCAAGTTGACAATGCACTGTAGAATTGTATGCTTGAAACCTATGTAATCCTTGCTAACAGATGTCACCCCAATAAAAAAAAAAAAGAAATGTAAATAGTAGTTATATATATTAATAGTAATAAGAGTGATGGGAAATAAAACTTTAATATCCTTTTAGTATAGTTTTATTCCTACTCTACCGTAATCTCATCTGGGATGTGCATTAATTTTGTGCTTTAAAAAAAATGAATTAAAAAAAAGCATTTCCCTCTGTATTTTACCACACAACAGACTGCCAGCTGCATTACTAAATCACATTCATATAGTACCTCACAATTTAAAAGTAACTTTTATGTCTCTTACCTCATTACAAATTTATAATGACATTATGATGTAATGTATATAGATAACTGGTAAAGGAAAGAGCAAGGCTTCCTGAGCAGACATACCATGATAATTCAATTACATCATATTGACTTTCCATTCTACACAGGTAACCCCAATAGCATTGTGTATCTTTAAATGTAGAATGGTGATGGTCAAGTAGTTTAATAAAGTTTCTAGTTAGGTATGTGACTCTTCTATTTAGCTCCCTTACAGTCAACACCACCCTTACTTTTCCTTCACTTTCTAACTCCTTCAGTATATATATATTCAAAATCCACCAGTTATTTCAAAAATAGCAAGGCATGTTAAAATCAGTCACAATCTATATTTTCCCATTATTTAAAGTGCAAATTCTTTGGCCTGAGATGTCAATGTAAATAGAAAAACAAATATGAGTTCATGAAGCTATGCTGACGTGAAGGCTAAGAATAGTGGCCGAATGTTAAACATTAAAATGAAATTATGCACTGGATAGAAAAGCCAAAATGTTTAAAATGGCTTACCACTGAGACAGTTCTTGCAAAAGATCTCTTTAAAATGTGTACAGGTTCACTGGTTTGCTGTTTGCCTTTCGAAGCACTGCCATCACTGGTTGGAAGTCTAAAGGTAGCCGACATAAATTTATGATAGAGAGTCCAATAACATTTTTCTTTTCAAAATACACATCTTTGCAATAGGAAATAATTACATTATATTTAAACTTTTGTTAGGTAAAATGTCAATATGGGGCTTTTCTGAAACATTTTCCAATACTAAGCAAAATTCGTAGCATGTGATCATTTCATCTTTTAAATCACACCTTTATAAGACTGAGTAGTAGAGAATCTCTTATTAAACAACATACATAACTTACATTCTCTAGTAATGCTAATTAAATTCTACTATTTAAAAGTTATTCAATAAGTGTACCCAAGAGTAGTCTAAGTAACTTGTTATGTTCATAATGCCACATATTACAAATACTAACTATAACAGAGAACATAAAAACAAACAAAAATCCCTTCTTGGGAAAAGTGGGTTTATATCATTCGGATTCTTAAAACGATTACTGGAAAACTTACTATACATCAAGTTGACAATGCACTGTAGAATCGTATCCCTGAAACCTATGTAATCCTTGCTAACAGATGTCACCCCAATAAGTCTAACAATAAAAATGAATTTAAAAAAAAAGGAAAGATACAGGAAACAGAAGCAGTTCTAGAGGTATTTCCTATGACTTTTACCACTTAAAGTAAAAATAACAATTTTAAGTGAGACTTTATATCTATTTGCATACTTTATTTTAAAAGCTATTGCAATAATCTCCTAGAAGTAGATGAACATCCACATAAGCTATACACTTGTACATGTCTCAGTACCCATAAAGTAATTAGAAGTCTTAAACAATGGTAACAATATAATGAGTATTATCACAGAAGCAAGTTAATATTTGATAATTCAATTAAAGGTGGAAAATTTTCAGAAGTAAGGGATTTTCCAACTCATTCCACCACAAAGTGAGATGAACAAGAAACACAAGCCTGCACCAAATCAATCAGGCCTACACCCAAAGTCCCAGTCTAACACCCTGATTTCATTTCTCTAAGACAAATCTTATTAGTTTATAATATTATGAAACTGGTTTAAAAAAATCAATACAGATTAAAAGTATGTCATTAAAATGTTGTTATTAGAATAACACTGATAATCTGAGTCATGAGGTACAGGTCATTAAAATGTTGTTATTAGAATAACACTGATAATCTGAGTCATGAGGTACAGTTTAATATTAAGCTTGACATAGAAAATGTTTAAAAATATATAAAACATTAAATGTTTGTTAAATGTAACTATATTTCTACTAGTATATTATAATTTGCTGAATGCTTCAAATAATTTCTCCATTTTTATACCATGTATTTCATAGTGATCCTAGTTCATCATAGCAAAAGAATTAATTATTAATTAATTATAAATATGCTAAATACCTGTATAATAATTGAGGTATCTGACCAGCGTTAACATCAGTGCCATTATTTGATTTCTTTGAACTCTTAAATTGGAAAACAACCCTAAAAAGAGAAAAAATAACAATGACACCAAAACCAACTTGGTTCAGGACTCATTGAAGGGAATAAGTAATTTAACAATAATGTTTTCAAATCTTATGTTAATGACCTGAGATTCATTCTTTAAGGAAAAAAAAAAACAAGTAATAAGGTATTATTCTGATTTTAGTTCTAGCTCTGAATGGTTTAATCAGGAAAATGAAGGAAATGAACCTGAGCAGGAACCATTGGGTTAGTAGCTGACCTGTCCCCTCCTTGGCCCCCGCTCTAGCTCTACTTTTACCAGAGCAATAAGCTTTTAACAAAATATTTCTTTCAACTTACAGTTTAAATTCTACTTAACTAGATACACTATAGATACACTATAATAAGTTTTAACTTCAAAATGCTATGACATTCTAAGGATGAATAAATTGTATATGGGGACCAGATAGTTCAGGATTGAAGCTGTCTTCACAGTTACAGCTAACAAGTCTCCCAATAACTTGAAAAGGATACATACAACACACTTAATTTTACTACAGCATTCTACTTGAACACTTAGCAACATGGAATTCAATATAAATTAGTCCAGTCTTTTTTGGTCAGTTCTGTTATGAGCTGAACAAAAAAATTTGAAATATACAAATTATATAACTTCTACACATTTCAAAGAATTTATGCTCAATAAAAAGTAAATTGAATTTCTCTTACAAAAAAAATGGTCCTTCCAAATACATGACTCAGTGTATAGAGTATAAGAAGGTTAGTCTTAGTTAAAAGATTCCAGGACTAGCTTTGGTTCTGTCAAATGTATGTAATCATATGACTAGAAGCAAATCATTTCACTTTTTGTCTCTCTATTCCCCTGAGTATAAAATGGGGCTGATAACCGCTTCACAACATTGTCAAATAAAATATATAAAAAAGTGTTTCAGAAACTTGAAAAGCACTCTATACATGAACTTTAAACAGTCTATTCCCCTGACATGTTCTTAAAACTATACCATTTTAAATCACCAAAGTGTTGCAATTTATAAACATTTGATAACCACTGTCAAATTTTATAGAAAGTATATATTTCTTTTTTGTGGTTTTCAAACTCCTAACTATCCTTGTCACTTTCCTCTATATAATTTCTAATTTATTAATAGTAATAAGTTTTTAAACAATGTAACACCTAGAAATACATACAAATGCTACCTGACAAGAACAAAGAATTGTAGTCCTATTATCTCCCAGTCCTGTCTAGACTTTAATTTGGCATGAGGTCATATAAATTTAATTTTTAGCAATCAATTATGCTCTAGCTTTACTGAGACTTTTATCCGACTAAAAGACCGCTGAGCTCTCTAAACAACATTTCACTAACAAAAATGAGAACTGTTTAAGTAAATATTTTGCTTACCCATCATCTGTGGTAATGGAAGCTTGTCCATGAGATCCACAATCACTGCTGGGTCCTGACACTCGAGCCCATGCTACATACCACCATCCAGCTTGTAGGAGAACTGGTTCATCAAACATCATTGCATATTTTTCTCTGAGAGACAATTTAGTGGGTCAAAGACAATGCCTTTGTGCACATTCCTGTTACATACATTTATTTTAAAAAATCCTTTATAAACAAAACATGAAATTCACTGTATTATAAGATTCTGGTCAAACATTAAAAACCATATCATTTTTAAAAATCTAGTCAAGAACATAAATAATAGTTACTTGTGTTATGGTAATAGCATTACTTTCCCCTCCATCCTAATTATAAAACTTGCTTAAATGCTATAAAACTGTCATATTATAGTAAGATCAAACATTTTTAAATTGTTAAAAACATGCCAGTTTTGTTGGAAAATAAAAATTTTAATTTTAATTTTAAAGTTCATTTATTCAACTAAAGGGTTTGAGAGGCAGCATGTTAAGAAAATGGCTCTGGAGTCAGATGGCCTGAGTTCGAGGTCTAGCTTTGTGATGTGCTATGACAGAGTGGAAGGAATGTGTACTGCTTATAGCGGGGATAGAGAGAAAAATAAGGAGTATTTGAGGAAGAGAAAGAAAGTCATGAATGGATCTGCAAAGTTATGAAGTACAAAACAGGGTCTGAAAATGGCAAGGTATCTGATTAGCTTCAAGTGTTAAACATGCACAAGAATATTAGATAGAAAGTGAAAAAAGATGCTGTGAAAGATTACGGAAGTCCTTTAATGCTAGCCTTAGGATTCTGGGCTTTGTTAATAGGCAAATGAAGAAAATCTAGATGACTTTCTACATGAAACCATATATCACATTTCTGACTCATAATCATACGCTCAAAAATAAATGCTAAGTAACAATGGCATCTTAAAGCTTTGTTAAAAATCAATTAACTTTCCTGAAACTTCTTTAATCTTAATTTGTATAGAATAGAAAAAAAACTAAAAAAGTATCTCCTGATATTGGTTAATTCCTAACATGAGGAAATAGTCAAAACTTTCTTTAGGGTTACTATTTTGTTCTCAAAAGTACTTATCTGCTAAAAGTGAACTCAATGCCCTACTATCATTATCAGAAAAAATATATTTTCACTAATAAAGTTTATGTACAACACACAAGGTTTTCTTAACATTGTTCTCATGGGTAAGTACAGTGTACTATTATTATTATTAAGCTCAATTTATTTTTTATCATAATATTCCCTGATTCATATCACTAACTTGTCATAACATAGTGTTGAGATGATTAGAATTTCACAGAGAAGACTGATAAAATCTTAGTCTCTTCTTACTTAATGAACCTTCATAAATAAACATCTTGATTCCAGTAACCTAAGAGGTTTCAGTAAAACTGGTCACCTCCCCAAGTGTGTTATAATCAAACATTTGCAAAAGGCATGGGGTTAGAGTGCACAGGTGATCTGAATTATGGCTCACTATGACTATCTGACACTATATATATAATGCAAGGTAGTAAATGATTCTATCATATCACTACAACACTAGCATTTTAGGTATTTTCTAAGTGATGCATGAAAATAAAAGTGTGCAAAACAGATGTACACAGTATTTCCCTCTTCAATGCAGAAATAGCCAAATTATCTTGTGAAATACAAATATGAAGGATATTATTAATTTTAATGCAGCATTGTTGAAAACAACACATTATCTAATATATAATGTAATTTCTACTGATCAAAGCAGATTATTTAAAACTTCCTTTTTAAAATTATAGTTATTCATTTATAATTAGTTTTTCATATTAAGTATGCAGGAATTACATGAAATAATGAAGAAATCGTTACCTAGCAGCACAGTCATAAGCCAACACATCAGTCTCAGCAAGAAGGTCTCCATCAGTTTCATGATCTCCTCCATCAGGACCCAACTCAAACAGCTGGGAAAAGGAGAACATATTGTGCTTAATTGCTGAGTCTGCTGAATAAAGTATATAATTTAGTGTGTGTCCAATATATGCTGGACACTACAGAATATAAATGAGGACACCTAATTTTTTTAGTGTTATTAAGTAAAATATCCAAACGTATATTGAAAACAAGAAACACAACATCTTATGGCCTATGTTAATCTTAGTTTTCCCTCTTTATATTCATCTACTTATATCAAGTGCCACAAATAGTTCTGTACCAAATGCACACACTTATAGGAGGTAAGAGAACTCAACCAAAGAATTTATCTAAGTGAGGTACAATCGTGCTTCAACACTTACTAGTTGGAAGATCCTTGGGCCCAGTTTCTTTATCCATAAAAAGGAGATGGATACTAACAATGGATATTTCATAATAATTGTAAGAATTACATGAAGTACTACTCATGGAACACTTGAAAAATACTCAGGAAAAAAAGATAGAGAAGTGTTAGCTATGGAGAGAGACAAGTAACAGAAAATAAGAATCCTTTAAAAAATAGGCAACAAAAATAGTTCAAAATAATATGGCATGGGAAAAGGAGAGATAGAGTGTGAAAAAAAATGGTTATAAAAAACAAGAAGAGGATCACAGAGTCTGGGTAAAGAACAAAAAGAGACAATATCCAATAGAAAAAGGTTATGAAATTAAATCAAAATAAAGGAAAATTATGAGGGAAAGGTCTTTTTTAAAAAATGGACTAATACATACAAAAAAACCCCCTTTATTTCTCTGGAGAATTATAGCAGAAGAACTATAAAAATGGCAGATAAATACTGAAGGAAGAGCAGGGGACATTAAATTTTACTGGACAATTACTGTGTTGCATGTCTCAATTTTTCAATTACATGCTAATGATTTGAAATCACCAGCTCAGATATTATTCTCCAGTCGCTGGATTCCCCGAACAGCTCAATCTTGTTAGCTCTAAAGTGACCCCTCTCTCCCACTCACCCTGTTCTGATTAATATTAGGCCTATCACTCACCTATTCATTCAGATAAAATACCTGGAAAAAACACTTTTTTCCAATCTCTCTGCAGTAGGTTCTGATTTCCTTTTTTGCAGCATGATATAAAGGTCCTTAATGATTTGCCCCTAACCTGGCTCCCCTGCTTGTGTTCAACAAATATTTTTGAACACATATTGTGTGCCAGGCACAGTTCTAAGAGCCGGGCATGCAGGGGTAAATGATGCAAACAAACAAACAAACAAACAAAAAATTGTGCTATTGGGAGTAAGTTTGTGATAAGGAAGAGCATTTACAGTTTTAAATTGGCTCACCCATGCATTAAGACCTGAAAATGACAAGGATGTAAACCACACAGGTACTAAGAGCTGTAGTCAAGGGAACAGCAAGTGCAAAGGTCCTAAGGCTTGACAGGTTTGACTGTGCCTAGTATCTCTGAGGAACAAGAGCAGGCCAGTGTGGCTGAATTCGAGTGAAGCAACTTGTACAACACAAGGTCAGAGTAGTGGTGGCAGTTCTGATGGTGTTCCGTAAGCTCCTGTAAAGCCCTTGGCTTTTATTCTAACACAGGAAGACACTGTAGGAATCTGAACAGAGGAGTGGCATCCTCTGATGTATGTTTTAGGAAGATTACTCTGCTGAACTGAGAATTTACTGAGGGGAGCAAGGACAGAAGCAGCATACAAGCTGAATGGTTGCAATAACCCAGGTGAGAATGGCTGTGGTTTGGACCAACTTGATACCAGGGGCAGTTTTTAGAAGTGGTTAGATCCTGGATTTGTTTTCAAAGTGCAGTCAACAACAGTTGCTGCTGAAGTGGAGGTGGGGTATGAAAGAAAGAAAAAGTCAAGGATGACTCCAAGATTTTGGGCCTGCACAACTGGAAGAATGAAGTTACCTCTCTTCTGAGTCAGTTAACTGGTCTGTGGAAGAACAGGAGAACAGGTTTAGGGAGATCATCAGAAACCTAGTTTTGAAAGTGTTATATATGAAATGCCTGTTAGCTATCCAAGTGGAGATGGAGAGTAGGTAACAGTATATATGACTTTGGAGGTCTATCAATTTGAAGTGACCAGAGAAAAAAATACTTCGAGTTTTAAGGCTGGATCACCATGGAGTAAGTACCCTTTAAAGAGATGTCCAAGACTGAGTTCTGGCACCCCAACATTTAGAGGTCAAGCAGAGGAGGAATAATCAGCAGGAGACGAAGGAGAACAGTCAATGAGACAGGAGGAAAATGAAGTGTGGGGTCTCAGGAGCCAAGTAAAGAAGCATTTCCCAGAGGAATGCAATCGGATTACATCCTGTTGGATGGTTAAGAAAGATGAGGACAGCGACTTGACCACTGGCTTTAGCAATGAAGAAGTCATTGGTGTCCTTGACAAGAGCTGTTTCAGTGGAGTGGTTGGGGCACAAACATGATTAAAATAGGTTCAAGAAGGAATGGGAAGAAAGAGAATGGAGTCAGAAAGTATATAAAGTTAAGAATAGGCACAGAGACTAGCTAGGTGGCTAGTCTAAGACAAGCAGCTTTGCTTTGGGTAGTGTTGAAAGAGTCCCTTTAGGGAGAAGAAAAGGAGAAAGGAGGACCTATCAAGAAAGACAGTGAGGTTTCTGGCTTATGTAACTAACAAGCACATGGTGGGTGGTACTATACAAAGGAGGAAGCATGGGAAGATAGTCAGGTCCTGGCATAATATAAAGACTGACAACTGATATGCCTCTAAAACATTCACATGGAAATGGGTCACAGAAAAAGTCTGAGCCGGAGATACAAATGTAGGCATAACGGGATGTTGATAACTCCTGAAATTTTGGACTTAGAAAAGAATGCCCAGGAGTAAATAAAGTAAAGAAAAAAGCCTAGTGCTGGGTCTGGAAGAATTCTAACACTGAGTGGCCAGGGTGGAAAAAGTCAAACCTACGAAGAGAACAGAGGTATGAAAACAAAACAAAAAAAAAAAATAAATAAAGAAAAAAAATTTATACCTTAAAGAGGTGAAGGGAAAAAAAAGATGCCTGTTGAGTAACTGAATACAACAGTAAGATCACTTTAAGGAAATGAGAAGAGTAAAAGCAGGATTTGAGACTTGAAAAAGAAAAATAAGGCCAATATAAAAACAACATACACAGAAGACCTTTATGATTCTTTATCACAACTACTATAGATGATGTCTATTATGGTGTTCAATATTATATAAATACTAAAACAAACAAACAAACAAACAAAACAAAAAACACTCTTAAGACCTGGAACAAAATTATCTTCCTGATGCACTTACTAGACACTGTCAACTAGAACTGCATAAATCATTGAGTTTGCTTCTCTATCTTGACTTGAATCAAAACATCCTAAAATAACCATTTTAAAGTAGGTGTTCTGAAGTGAGCCAAACCAAAAATACTATTTTTCTTGTTATCAATATACACAAGGTTACAGATGTCCTTTATTATGCCATCCCTACTCCCTATATAACTCCAGGGACATTTATTTTTACTTTCTTCATCTCTATATTACCTGAATTTTTGTAGTGCATGTATTCTGATTATAACAAGAAAAAAGCCAGTATTTTTTACATTTGTCAGTCTGGCTGACGCTCTATGGTAGTGTCCACAAAAACCACCATTATAAGTGAGTTTTAATACATTAATGTAATTTTTTAGATATCATTGAGAGAACTATGAAATATCTCCCGAACAGATAGCATTTAAATAAGAATTTTTTTATGATGCCTGCTATTGTAATTAAGGCATAAACTATAGTTTTCTCCTTTACTTTAAGAACAAAATCAGATAATTTGAGAAAAAGAACATTCAAGCTATTAGTGAATTTTCATAAAATAAACATAACCTTTGCTTAGAATAATTGTTGGCCCTTGCTGAAATGAATCGATATAGTAAATTTATGACTTTTATTTTTAGTTCATCTACCAGATGGAATCCATTCTCTGTATCTCTCACTTTATCCTGGTCCCCACTCCTGGGGTGATTATGTATGTTTAAATAGTATTTGGCATTAAAAAGGCTAAAATCTTTGACAGCTACATTAAAATGTCCCTGCATGTTGTGCCTCCTGTCATTTTTAGGCTACAAGAAACTAGACACATAAAAACGTACCACTTTCCTACACTACTCACAATTCAGCACAAAGGACTGACATTCTAAAATTATTAAAAAATCATTTTCTATGTATTTGCTCCCTTCTTCTGATTTTTCAATGAGTTAATGACGGGATTACTGTATTAGATTTTAGCAATGTTCCCTCATCCATTTTTCCCACTCATCTTTTTTTAAAAGCAAGCATTATATAAAATAATAAACTAAGTTAAAATCAACATCTTCAAATAAAAGGGTAACAGTGTCAACGGACCACTTACCTTTATTTTAGCAGTATATTCTCCTCTACCTCCAAACAGACCAAGACCACCAAGTAAAATATCTGTGTCAGCACTAAAACGTATAGCTTCTACTGAATGAGCTGAGTAGCCCCAGCCCCCACCATGACCTTAAAGGAAAAAAGGTAATTTATGTTTTAAAATACTCATACATATTTCAGTTAGAATGTATTTCTCAAACATAAACATACATACTTTCAAACCTGTTCACTACACTGTAATCTTCTTTGGAATACACCTTCATGACTGCTTGTGTCTCCTCCTCTGTACTTGCAACACCCATCTTTAAATCCTGCATAGTTGCCAAGGTATCAAGACAACCTAAAAACAAACAAGAATTCAAGTCCTTGAAATTAAAATGTCCCACGGTATTGATGATATGAGAACTATAGAAATAAATTAAATTAAGAGCATGCTCAGCAAATGTATTATCAGCCTTAACCAACATTCATGGATAAATACTTATAACCAATAAACACTCTCCTTTATCGGGGTATTTACTGTATTTAAACATACACTATATGACACTGTTTTTCACAAAACTGTATCTCTGAAACAGTGGAATCACTTAATCATTTGAGTCCTTACAAGGTTCTTCCTTATGGAAACTCTGAATAGTTTAGTTTGATTCCTAAAGTACTATTTGAAGAAGACACAACAGCTTTAGATAACCTCAATCCAAGCTAGTTCTAGATGTTTAAAATGGTTATAAGATGAAATTTGTGAAAAAAGAAGTAATTATAGTTATGATCTAGTAATTAAGTTTAGGAATATGATTCCATAATTAGAAAGTCTACATAAACATAATGGAATCTTTTTAAAGATAGTTTTTAAAAACAACAAAATAAGTAGTTATGTGAATTAGTATAAAATTGCCAGCAACAGAATATATAGACTGAAAAAACGCCATATCTCAAATTAATTAAATAGAAGTGAAGTTGGTATGCTGTGCAAAACTTTGTCATGTAAAAAGAGATAGAAGTAGCATATATAAAATTCTTACAATATTTTACAGAATTTATTTAAAAATAATGTATATAAATTAAACGTTATAATTGAACATTTGAACATTCAATCTACATCTCTAAAGTTTATATAATCAAGTTAAGCAAAAACATTTTTAAAAATCTGCCTATTATGAAAATTATATTCAGGGCTACTTTATATCTGGGCATATATGACTCTGTCATGGTGCTGGATTAAGCCTGAGGTATTATTATCTGTAGGATGAATCTCTTAGAGGATTTAACTTATTTTGCATCTAGAATATTACTGTTTAACAAACATGACAGAAAAATATATGAATTTAAATACTTTTAAAAGAACACTCAGTACATATTAGTTAAAATTAGCTATAATAATCTGATCATCAAATAGCAATGATACCTAGAATATGCAAAGCTGCATGAGATCGGGTAGTGAGAGCCCTTGATCCTGTCGGTAGTGCAAGTTCAGGACTTAGAATACTGCATCTGGACTGCATGTCTGTTGCAGAAGGAAGTCTGGCATCAGCAACTACCGCATTGTAACACCACAGTTCCCTAGTATTTGGTCGAAACCTTTCAAGAAATAGAATAATTATAGCATCTCAACATACAGTCTCATTAAAAAAAATTTCTAAAGTATAACTGATGATAAAAAGAGAATAGTACAGTCATCTTAAACAGGACAAAATGTAGCTCATTATTTTCCATATCTAAACTAAACATATAAATAAAATGATTTTTGTTACATATAACTAATTTAAACAAACTAGTAATATACTCGTAGATCACAATACTTCATGAATAATAGAGCAACAGTATACTTAACAATCTGATATGAAGCTTATGTATGATAAAAATTCCATTTAAAATGTTTAAAGACAAAGGACAGGTCAAAAGAAAATATATGAAACATACATATGAAACAAAACAACAATATCCACAATATATAAGAACTCTTACAAGCCAGTAAGAGACAATCAATCCAATACTAAAAGTGGACAAAAGACACAAAATACTGATCTTACCAAGGAAGCACAAACAGGATGTATGCAGACATTCAGCCTTACTAATCAACAGTAAAGCATCAATAAAATCTTATAAGAAACCCACAATGCCCTCCTGCCATAATCTCATTCCTTTATTTCTTTCATAACAAGATTCTCAAAAAGCTGTCTCCATTTCTTTACCTTTTCTATTCTATGAATTCTTTTGGGAAAGCTGCTTTAAATAATATTAAGTACACAAAAAAGAATTATAACAAAGTATTTTCAAAATAAGGTATGAAGAATAAAGACACAACATATACTAGTCAAAAGAACATTATCATTATCTTTTAAGTGCCCTGTCTCCCTCCCTACTCAATTCCTTTCCTTTTCCTTTCAAAAGTCACAATTTTCTTGGATTTTAAATGTTATTACTCTCTTGCTTTATGATATTTCACATTTGTACCAAAATAGTTATTACTTAAGTTTCATGTTTTTAATTGTATATGAACAGGAAACACACTTTGTGTATTCTGCCATGGCTTATTTTCTTCGAACAATAGAACATTGTTAAAATGTATTTATACTGTGGCATATGGCTATAAAGTAGTTCATTCATTCTTATTTGTAGTGTATTAGCTCGTGAATTTATCACAGCTATTTATCCATTCCATTACTGATGTCAAAAAAAGGAAAACCACTCAAGTTTCCATTGCAAAAAAGCTGCTGCGGATGATTTTATACAAAGGTCCTAAGGCATAGGTACAAGAGTATAAGAGAAGGAAGAGTAAATCCTCATTTTCACAGCCACTACGACCACTTAGAAAACATTGGTCCATTTGATAACTTGATTTATGTAAGATGTAGCTGGGATTTCTATTAATTTTGAAAGGTTGGTCTTCTCAATCAACAGTCTGATGATCTAAATTTACTAAATATAAAAGCATTTAAACTCAGCAATCCTACTTCTGGGTTTACACCCAAAAGAACTGAAAGCAGGGTCTTAAAGACACATTTGCATATCCACATTCACACAGCAATCCTCGCAATAGCCTGGAAATGGAAACACCCCAACATCCACGGATGGATGAATGGATGAACAAAATAGAAACATACAATGGAATATTTTTTTTTCTTTTTTTTGAATTTATTTTTATTGTTAGACTTATTGGGGTGACATCTGTTAGCAAGGATTACATAGGTTTCAGGCATACAATTCTACAGTGCATTGTCAACTTGTTGTATAATAAGTTCGCCACCTAATGTGACTTCTCTTTCCACCACCTTATATTTGGAATATTATTCAGCTTTAAAAAGGATAGAAATCCTGCCACAGGCTATAGTGGGGATGAACACTGAGGACATTATGCTAAGGAGAATAAGCTAGTCACAAAAGGACAGATGCTGTATGATTGCATTTATATGAGTTATCTATCTATAGTAGTCAAACTCCTAAAAACAGAATGTATAAGAAAATAATGGTTGCCAGGGCTGGAAGGAGCGAGAAATGGGAAATTGTTCTTTGGGTACAGAGTTTCAGTTTTGCAAGATGAAAATGTTCTCACATTGTACAATAACATGAATATATTTTGTACTATTAAACTGTATGCTTAAAAATGGTTAAGACAGTATATATCATGCTATGTTTTTTCCACAATTAAAATTTTAAAATTATTTTTTAAAAATATACTTAATACATGGCAGAATATGTTCTATGAAAGTAGCTGCTGTAATTAGCATTAATATTGTATTATTCCTTTTGAGACGTTAAATTAATCTAACTCATTCTTTTGTAGGTAATAACTGTTTTCTCTCTGGTGGCTTTTAAGATTTTTCTCTTGGTCTTTTTAGTTCTATAATTTCATTACCTTCTCTCTTGATTACAGATAACGTAATTCCTAGTATCTGCGGCTTCAAATCTCTTTTTGGTTCTGTGAAATTCTTAGGCATTATCTCTTCAAATAATGCGTTTTCTCTTTTTTCTCTAATCTCCAATATTTCCTTCTTGGATGTCTACTAGATCTTCTCATTATATTCTTCAAATATCTTAACTTTCATATTTTTTTAATTCCTGTCTTTCTATGGCATTCTGGGTAATTTCCTTAAAGTGTTTTTTACCTGTTCAAATCTGATCTATCTATGCATTTATTTAAAAAAATCATTCCTCAGTTATGAGAGTTCTCCTTGGTTGTTTTTCAAATATGCCTCACCACTTTGAGTTGCATTTTGAGAGTTTTTGCTTGCTTACTTTGGAGATTCCATTTTTTATTTTTTAAACATTTCATACATAGTTAATTTATATTGTTTCTGAAGTTACAAGATCTGAAATTGATCTTGTGGCTTGTTCTTTCCTTGAATTTCACTAAGTGATATTTCTTATGTGCTCAGTAAATTTAGACTTTGAGTTTTTTATTTAATCTTAACATATCAAAAACCTATGGGACTGAATGATAGGACTTTTCTCTAAAGATTATTTATACTTGCCTTCTGCTAAAGACAAAGGGATATTAGTTATTATCTGATCCCATTTTAGCATCATTCCAAGGGCAGCAGCTTAATTTGAAAGTCCCAGGATCAGTTTCCATCTCCCTTACCTTGCAGCTGGCACAATACTTGTTTTCCAAGTTGCAATGCTGGTATCAGCATTTGCCCTCAGCAAAATCTTGTGTTTACAGTGCTGACTGCTAATTGCTCAAGGAGGCTATAATTTTTATTTTTACACTGGTTTTCTTTGAGGTGGGGATAGGGAACAGAAGCAAAATTATATTAGTTATATCTTGATGGAGTGCCAAGCAATGTATAAAATATAAACTTAAAAACAACACAACAACAAAGGGTCCTTCCAAGTGTTTAGTTTACCAAATTGCCAGAAGTGGAAATCTCCACTCACCCTTCACACCATACCAATCTAATCTGCAAATCTAACACTTCAATGACATTATTCTCAAAGTCGCAAATGACTTCTAAGCAGCCAAACATAATGGAATTTTTTGTCATCTATTTAGCCAAGCCCTTGATAATGTTCAACACCGCTGACCATGCCTTCTCTTCTCAACACACTCCCCTCCTCTATTCTGTGTCAGCACATCCGCCTGGCTTTTTCCCATAGTTCACTGTCTGCTGCGTTCAGTCTCCTAACTAGTTCTTCCTCTCCTACCAAATCTCTAAATTTTGGAAGGTCTCTGGGTTTGGTCCAGTACACTCTGACCAGTTAATCTCATTCAACACCACAGCTTTAGATACACCTATAAACTAAAAATGGTCAAATATGTTCCTGGTCCAAACTAGTCCTTTGAGCCTGACTCATTTATGTAATAGCCTACTTAATATCTTCACTTAGATTCCGAAATTAATATGACAAAAACAGAAGTCTTGACAAATCTGTTCCTTCTGCCTTTCTTGGCTCAGTTAATGCCACTGATGTCTATTCAAATACTCAAATCAGAACCTTAGGAATCATCCTTTGTTACTGCCTTTCCTTAACCCACCAATACAAGCAGGTCCTATTGGTTCTATTCCAATGTATATGCTGATGACTGCTTCTCTCTATCTTCCCCAACCCTAATTTCAAGCCATTATCTCCCCCTTGCACTGCTTTAGTAACCTCATATATCTATTCTTACCTCCTTTCAATCCATTTTCCAAACAATGAGTATATTTTCTTAATGTCATTTCTCAAATCAAATCCTACAAAGTCTTCTTATTTTTGAAGCCCTAAAATTCCTTAATCTACCCCTCAAAGTCCTGTACATCCTGTTCCTGCCACTCACTCTGATTTTATTTCATGCTACTCACTATGCTTTGACCACACTGGCTTTCTTCAAATTCCTAAAACACTGTCAAGCTCTTGCTTATATGAGGGCATTTGGGCTTACTAAACTCTTCCTGCAGGTAAAACTTTTCCTGACTTCTTTCTTATACTTTAAGGCCTAAACTTATATTGTTTCCATTGTAAAGAAAATAGGCCACAGTTATTATTATCTTCCTAGCACCTTGTTTTTCTGAGCAAGATCTAAAATGTATATTATTTATTCACTTTCATATAGTCTACATCCCCGCTAAAAAATCCGACTTCTACAAGAGCAACGGCATTGTCAATCCCATTCGCTGAATCACTTATTTACCTACTGTACCTTATATATTTAGATATTTAATGAATAATAAAATTATAAAAATTAAAAATAATAGTAGTGTTTACTGATGCTGATAGTATGGGAAATACAAATTCTTATATGCAGTTGGTGAAAGAGTAATGAAGGGCAACTTGGCAGTATACACCAAATATTATGAGTCTATCTTTTGAATCAGCAATCGCACTTCTTGAAAGCGATCTTAAACAAATATGCTCATATGGGTACAAAAGTGTCAATATACATGTGTTCACTGTAGCATTGAAGGTCATACTAAAACATTAAAAAGTTATCTAAAATGTTCATTAATAGGGAAATAAGTATATTTCAGTATATCCAGACTACAGAATTCTATAAAGGGCTAACAGCAAAGCAGTTCTTTAAGTATGAGCCTGGAAAGATTTATAAATTGTTGTTTAGTAAAATCTAACTTTTAAAATAAATATGTGCTTATCTAATCAAAAAACTAAAGTAAATGCTTTTTAAAAGGTGTCAAATGATATAAATCAAACTTGATACTTATGACCCATAGAAAAGGTTTGAATTTAGTATGGGGGAAGAAAAGGATTTGAACAAAAACCACACATTTTCCCTCCATTTTTGCTTTGCTTTTTAAAAAATAACAACACATATTCATGTGTAATTTGTGTAAATTTTGAAGTGGGAAATAAAATTGCTATTCTTAACATTTATCTGTTCTTCCTAGGTGCTAAGTTTCTATTTATTCAGGAGAAGTTAGCTGTTAATAATACTGTGCAGAACAGTATGGAGATTCCTCAAAAAACTTAAGAAAAGAATTGCCATATGACCTGGCAATCCCTCTTCTGCATATCCACCCAAAAAACTTGAAAACTTTAGTCTGCAAGGATAAGTATACCCCAATGTTCATCGCAGCACTATTCATGGTGACCGAGTCATGGAAATAGCCCAAGTGTCCTCTGATAGATGACTGGATAAAGAAGTTGTAGTACATTTACACAATGGAATGTTACTCAGTTACAAGAAAAGATGAGATAGGGCCATTTATGAAAACATAGATGGACCCTGAGATCATTATGCTAAATGAAATAAGCCAGACAGAAAAAAACAAGAACTATATGATTCCACTCATATATATAGAACATAAAATTGAAAGCAACAAAGAAACAAAAGTCATGGACACCATCAACAGTTTAATAGTTACCTGAGAGTAAAGGGAGAGGGAGGTAGGAGAGAAGGGACAGGGTCACAAACACATAATGATAGAAAGAGAAGGGACTCTGAGTGATGAACACATAATACAACACACAGACAATGTATTGTAGAATTGTACACTTGGAACCTATGTAATATTTACTAATCAATGTCACCCCAATAAATTTAACAATTAAAAACCAAGAATACAAAAGGAAGCAGACTCAAGCTGTAAGGACAGTTAAAGTAAGCTAATACTGAACCTGCAACGGGTACGACAGCTGTAAAATGCAAGTACCCTACTGAAAAACATAAAGGACACAAAGCAGCCAGAAGTCAACATAATGAATTAAAACTCTGATCCTGATTAAAGGAAAACAGCTTCTAGCTGTTTTTCTGAAACATAAGAAAAGACTGTCCTTCATATTTTAATCTCTGTTTTGGAACAGGACAGTAAATGATCAGGGCCTGCCTGGCAAGGCATTTGAGATCATCAGTACCACTGTTACCACCACATGCAATAAAGGCAAGGTTCAACCAACTAACTGGATACTGCCTTCTGAAGTCTATTAGGACACCAGGGAAATGGTTCTAGTTATACTGTCAGAATCTTAGTTCTACTGTTATCTCTAATTTAGAGGGTACATTTCTAAGTTAGTGGATGTATCCAGAAACAAGTTCCTTACTGCCAATTTTTATTTTGTTAGTGCAAATTTACTTCATTTAAAAATGAAATATAAAGATTATAGAAAATAAACGATCAATTTAAACATAGGTCTAAACCAAAGCTTACTCTGGTAACTAAGGTTCTTCTATATTGACTTCGAATGAGCAAATAATTAATTGAAGACAATTCTAATATATCTTTACATCATTCACCTCTGTACCTGCTCCATTCTATCCCACCATGATCACTCTAATTAGGTTCTTAGTACCTATGTTTTCATAAGAATTACTACAAGATGACTCATCTCTAGTCTCCTGTTGACTAATCTATACTGTATAATGCTGATGGGGAGATTTAAAAGTGCTACCCAACTCAATTACAGCATCCTAGACTGCTAACAAAATGCCCAAATAAGATAGTAAGCTGGTCAGTAACCTGGGAAGCACTCTGAATTCTCTCACTCTGAATGCAGGCCACAGGACTCATAGAAAACAGGCCTTGTAAGACTTGGCTGGCTGATGGAAATGAAAGCACACATGGGCAAAAGAAAGAAGACACAGAAAAGTCTTTTTCCTCTCATCACCTATACCACTTCAACCTTTCAATTTATCTGAATTCCTGCCTACTAAGGCAAGCCCAATAAACAATGGGAAAAAGTAGGTACGTCCTCTGAAGAGCTCCTCTGGTATTGGCAGGGTACGCCTCCTATTAGTATTCAAAGCTAGAAACGCTGAGAAGAATAACTCTTTCCTTTACTCAGTTTGCATATAAAGCATCGTACTAAGTTTTAAACAAATACAATATAATTCCTTGAGTCTTGTGTACCTTTGTCTATCTCTATTATTTTTATAATTTGTAGAGTTTAATAAACCTGCACATTTCTCTACCAATATGGAATTTTGTTATGTACATTACTGAAGGACAAGCTCATTTATCTTATTTATTCTGAATTGTGTTTGGTACAATTTCTCCTACGTAGCTGGTAATAATTAGATATTTGTGGCAACAAGAAATAGAATCAATTCTTTTATAATATAGACAAAATTGCTGACAGACTAAAAATAATTAACAACAGAACTCCTGAAAGTGAAACTGCTAAGTATAAAGGCAGCAGCAAATACTTCTAATAGCACCTATTGTGTGCCTCTGCTCTAAACTCTCTAATCTTCACGACAACCTATGAGGTAGGTACTATTATTATTTTATAAATGAGAAAAATGAGGCACACAGTGTCAAAGAACTTGTCCAAGGATGTGCAGAAAGCAAACTGTGGAGCGGGGATAAACCTAGGCAGGCTGGCTCAGATCGCATGCTCCAGTCACAGCACTACAGTGCAGGAGACCCTGGGAGTCACTAAGATAGGGATGTAGTTAACAGTTAAACAGGAGAGTTCTCCCATGTGAAAAGTCTGTCCATACATAAATTTTATAAGTACTACAAAAGTATAATTTGATCAAAATTTATTTACTTATTTTATAAACAGAGAAGCTTACCTCCAAATGACATCATACACGGGATCAAGACACACACCAAACCCTTGCAGATCTTCTTGTTCAGAGTCGTTAAAAGTTTTACAACTCCCATCCACTTTATTTATCAAAAGACATTTAAATGGAGGTGGTTCTGATATAGAAGCAGGTACCAAACCTTAAGAAAAAATATTTATATATTTTAAAGACATATTAATTACCTTATTATATTATCCCAACTTGTAAGGTAAATATTACTTATAAGGTTAAGTATTATTATTATCTCTATTTTACAGATGAGGAAACTGAGACTTAGAGGTTAAGTAATTAAAAATCTTTAAGGAGCAGAACTAGGACTAAAACCTAGGGCTGTCCAAATCATAACACGTGCTATTAATTTCTATGGTATATCACCCTATTTTATAATTAATGTTATCATGGACACAAGTATGGATTGATACCATGGTCTTATTGAAACTTAAAAGTTAAATTAAGAAATTAATTTCTATCATTTATTAACAGGAACCAATATAGAACAAGTCCTCTTTTCAATTAAGTTTAACCTATTACAATTTAGCTCATATTTCCACCACACTCTAGAGTATAAGTGCTTTGGTTTCTACTTCTCCCAATTATTCCATTCTTCCAGCACACAATATAAAGAGAGTCACTTAGAACCTTCTTTTAATTTCTTCAACCAGAAGGAAAACAAAAAGCTACAAGATCTTATCTCATAATACAGAAAGATGAACCATTTACTATCAACAAGACAAGGATTTTTGGTGGGGACATCTGTTTTGGGTATTACCTATTATGTGTTTACTGGCAAAAATTTCTGATGTAGCAAGCACATGAGAATTAATAAGTGCTTCATCGATTCGTAAGAAAGTCTGGTCCCCACTTGCACCTATCCAGGTAGCTTTTCTTCCGTATTTTGATCCAATGTTAGGCATGGGAGCTGGTTTTGCATTCCAGTATGGCATATCCAGAATAGGTCTGCCCAGCTGTCCTTTCTAAAAAGTGAAATAAACCATATTACCAATATTACTGCATAAACAATCTCTAATTTTTTTATAAAATTGAGGAGATAGTAGACAAAAATAGTTCAATAAGACATTATCCTTCATCAGTTGTTAGTTTTTTCAGCCTCTAGAAGTCCAATGCGCTATCCATTGCGCCACGGAGCCACCTAGTTGTTAGTTTTTTAATAAATTAAATTCATGTGCAATTTGTACCAAACATTTTAAAGGAATAAAATTATTTTTAGTATTCCTAGGAATTCTCCCCCTAATAAACCAAAATGTGCATTATTAAAAAAAATAATAAAGTTGAAATACTTTTCCATGTAAGAAATCTCCCTGAAATACTGTGAATGGTTTCATCGACATTTAAATGAAATGTATAATAAATACACAATATGTTAAAAAGTAGTATTACATCATTCATTTAAAAAGTTACTTCAACATTTCAAGTTGACAGTACAATAGAAAGTTACTATTGAATTCACACAGTGTGAAAATATTTGGATAAAAGGCCAAAATAATAAATACTGCAACTATGAATACAATTAGAAAATTACGTATTTTTGACACGATCATGTGTTAGTATGTTATTTCATGTATGTTTTAAGATAAACAGCAGAATCAATGGTAAGGTATGATCTCTTAAGCAAAAAACTGTTAACTCACTTAAAAAGTATGGCTGTCTGTAAGTACCTAGTTAGGTAAGAGTTTAATTTGAAAAGTAAGAGAAAGTTTCTCACTATTAAACTGGTAGCTGTAAAAGAACATTGATGATGTATTAGTAAATATTCATCCATGCTTGGGCAGAGGAGCTTTCTCTCTTCCCATATTATTCTCTTGCAAAAACCCTCTGGAAGGCATAAAATGCTGCATCATGGCACCCAGGGTTATCTACAAGTAATGGGAATGAGAAACCACAGGAAAAAAATGCAAAGATCAAGACAGCTTGGAGCACTGCCAATAGTCTGGTTAAGTTCTCACTCAACTACCAGGTTTCTAATGAGTGCTCTCCAACACCACAGCAAAAAAAACATAGCCACAGACTGACTACAAAAGCAGAAGAATGTCAATCCCTGTGATGAGCCAGGAAAAATGGCAAGCACATGCTGAGGGAAGCCAAAAATATTCAATGTTCATTCGCAGCTTCTTATGTCTATCCTTATTTTTTGACAAAGAAAAACAATAAGCAAAGTACATCATATTCAGGGATATATTATGCTCTTGGATGAAAAAGAAATTCTCTTTCATTGACTACTGAAATCAATGTGTTCCTTTACTATCAGTCAACTAATGTGAAGAAAAGCAGTCCAAAAATATGATAGATGCCTGGACACCCTCATAGGGATTTAGAATTTACATTATAAATAAACCACAACACATTTAAATTCATTAAATTTCACAACTAGCAATTTTGGGGCTAGAGGACAATAATGATTGTGTGATTTCAAATCATACCCACTCACATTACCCCCATAAACCAATACACAGAGCAAATAAAAATCACACATGAATCAAGTCTTCAGCAGTTTTGAAAAACAGATCTCATGTTATCTGTAACCAGAGAAAAAGTAAATTGCAACAGAGTTCTCTCCATCCACCTACCACTGCAAGCCTGAGGAAGTGGAGAGTGCAAAAGGGAAGGCTTCAAAAGGAAAGCAGAGAAGTAGAACTCAGAAAAGGCACTGGTAAAATCATCCCACAAAGAGAAAATCCAACCCTTAATGTCAAAATACTAAATAACGGTAAAGACTTGTAGATTCAAAGCACCAGCTAAAGAAATAAGGCTTCCAAGTATGCAGGGCCACCTCTCACCCATCTGATTGACATAATAGGTATAACAACCATTCTGGTGACAAAGCTGTGGAAAATCGGCATCCTCAAACATTGCTGGTGTGAATGCAAAATAGAGGGGATTTGATAATATCTCACAAAACAATGTAAGCATTAACCTTTGACTCAGCAATCTTACTTCTAGAAATTTGCCTCAAAGATAATGCCTCTAACAATATTCATTGCTATCAAAGCAAAATACTAGAAAGTACTTAAATGTCCAAGCATAAGAAATTAATTGAATAAACTACAGTAGGTATACACAATAGAGTACTACAAAGATGTGAAAAGACAGTAAGAGCAATCTCAAGACTTCCAGTCAAGATAATGGAGTAGGTAAACTCTGAGCTAGCCT
This sequence comes from Lyroderma lyra, assembly GCA_004026885.1. Lineage (NCBI taxonomy): Eukaryota > Metazoa > Chordata > Mammalia > Chiroptera > Megadermatidae > Lyroderma > Lyroderma lyra. The sequence continues at coordinate 66,610 of PVJL010001204.1, read as the reverse complement.
CCTCCCATGGCCACATCAAAACTGCAACTAAATTATACAACAACCATCACTGAGAACCATCTAAAGACTAGCTGATTAGAATTGCTATACTTAAGGGTATAAAGAAGAAATTCAACTGAGACTGATAGGAGGGGCAGAGATGCTAAACGGGCTGGTCCCACACCCACGGAGTGGCAATTAAGAAAACAGGAGGGATCTCTTGGCTGTGGAGGCCACCCCTGCAGAATAAGGGGTGTCAGCTCCACACCAGGCTTCCTAGCCCAGGGCTTCAGGGCTGGGAAGAGGAGTCCCCATAATATCCGCTGTCAAAACCAGTGGGACTGTGTCAGATAAAGACAAAGGGCTATATGAGAGACCAAAATGCGGCTCTTACAGGGTTGGCGCACAAACTCACTCACTCACAAACTCATTCACTCTAAGCACCAGCCCAGGGGCAACAGCTGAAAAAGTTCCAGGAACAAGTAAACTAACTAACTTCAGGGTGAGGGCTGGAGGGTCCCAGATCAGGGCAACTCTCTCCAGGAAGGGAAATGCTGGTGGGTATCACTGTTCTCTTGTTGACCTCTCCTCTCATCCAGCTGGCCAGGTGGGGTGCAGGCGGGTGCCAAATCTGTACCCTCCAGACATCACTGTGGACTTCACGATTTCTAAAGTACATATATGTACATATGCACATATGTATATGCACATGCACGAGTATGTATACTGAGAATGCAAAGACACCTTCAGCAATGAATCAACTAGTGTTCAGTTACTATTTTCCAGTAAAAGAAATCTGGATTCTTGGAGAAATGGCTGATTGTAAGACCTTACCTATAAAAATAATAAACAGAGAGACAAGCAAACACATAGAAAAGGAGGGCTCTTGCTTACAGTCAAATGCAAAGGGCTGACTCCTAAATGTGGAGAGGATGATGGAGCTAAGAAAAACCAATGTATGTTAAATCTAAGGGAAATTCTGATGGAAAGCAGGTATCTTAAAATTGTCTTAAAAGTGTCAACCCATAGATTGGTTTTTAGTTTTAAGGAAAAAAAAAAACTAACTATGCAAAAGAAAAATCAGACATTTGATGTGATCAAAATTTACATCACTAGTGAAGAGCAGGTGGGCATTTTGGCCCACTAGTGATGCCACAAAAAGAATACATCACTTACATGGTATTTCTGCCTGGAGTGTACAACCTGAATCCAAACATGAGCACATATCAAAACAAAAATGAGGGACATTTTTTAAAAAAGCACCATATTCTTCAAACATGTCAATGTATAATAGACAAAGAAATGGTGTGGAAATGTTACACATTAAAGGAGACTAAAGAGACATCCTAGATTGAAGGGGGAAAAAAAGCCAAAAAATAATTATTGGGTCAACTGACAAAATACAAACTAAAGTATTTAGGAGCAAAGGGTCATAATATATGCAAGTTACTCTTAAAAGTTTCAGGAGAAAAATGTTTTATACACACACACACACACACACACACACTGTGTGAGCGAGAATAAGCACATAAATGATAGAGCAAATAGATGAAAACATTCATAGATGAATCTAGTTCAAGAGTATATGGGCAGTCTACTCTTCGTATTTTCTGCAACCTTTCTATAAGTTTAAAACAATTTCCAAATAAAATATATTTTTAAAGTTCACATTCACAGTTTTTAACCATCAGTTGCAAATTATATTCCAGAGGCTTAGGTTACAGAGTTCTGAATAATTACCGATGTTAGAGATGGTACAGGTTTATTAGGAGTCTTATGAAGCTTTTCCCTGATCTCTCCTATGCTCACACTACACAAAATTCTCAGAGTATTTTCACTCTTTTCAAGTTTTGGCAAAAAGAGAAAGAGAGTGAAAGAGACAGGGAAACAGATATAGAGAGAGGGGGAGTAGAAAAAGTAAACTATAATTTTAAACAAATCTAGTAAAATTAAAGTAAACTATAATTTTAAACAAATCTGGCTTTTAATAAGTTCTAAAATAGAAATAATTTTATATGTTAAGAAAAATAAATCTTTACAAGCTACATGAGAAGTAAGTTTTCAATGACAGAATTAGTTCTACTAAATGCTTAAAGGACTTTGACCTGGAATAAACATGTCCAATTCTAACACATCTATTAAGTTCAATAAATTCTTATGCTAAACTAGAGAAGAAAATTATTTCAAGATAATGTCATTCAGATTTTGTGTGAACTAAGGGCAGAGGCAGGAAATATGCATATATAATAGTTATCATACAAGATTTTCACTGAAAATAGAAAAAAATAGCTAACGTAGACAAATGATAAGGCAATGGTACAGTGCAATATTATTTATGTTTTAAAAATTCCTTACAGAAAAACTTCCAAATGTGAAGACCTGTCCATCCATTAAAAGTACTGCCGTATGGTTGCTGCCTGCAGTAACTTGTGTGCTAGGGCCTGGCAATGCTTGAACAAGAGTGGGACATCCCCTAGGTTAAAAAAAATAATAGTAAGTCAATACCTTGTAAGAACCAACTGAAATAAAATACAATAAATAAACAATGCAATAAGAAGGATAATTGGCACTAATAAGAATATTCAGTAAATATGTATTTACATGCTATATGTCTGTCTCCATTCTAGTGCTCAGAATATAAAGATGAAAAAGACATAATCACTGACTTTTAAGGAGATTATTAAAAAGATTTCCTGAATTTACTACTCTAATTATAGACACATAATTTTTTATTTTTCTGAAAGACTGGTATAACCTTTGTTTTACAATGAAAAACTGTATAATCTTTCACAGTGAATGGCATCCTAGACATCTCTATAATTAATTGTTGGATGAAAGAGACATGCAGCACTTTGACAGGAATTCAATCTAGGAATTATATGAAAGTATTTTATGTCTTCTTTACCACCTTTTTTCACTGGGCTATAATTTTAGATTTTAACAGAGTGGTTAATGAAATAGAATTCAGTATCATGAGAGGCACTGCAGCAGTTGCTAGAAGTGTAAAATCTAGAGCTAGACTGACTGGGAGTGAATCTATGCTTTACCCCATAATAGCAAAGTGAACATGACCTTGAACAAGTTACTCATCCTTTTGCATTTTAGTTTCCTCTTCTATAATATAACATGGAATATAATAATAATCAGTATGTAATCCACAGGCTTCTTATGAACAATAAATAAGATCATATATGTCAAGAGCTTGGATCAGTGTCTGGCACACAGTTAACACATAATAAATGGTAACTATTATGATAAATAACATCCTGCATCCATCCTTGTATCACTTTCTTTACCATTATTCACCATTTTTAGATCATTTGTAATTTGAACAATCATAACTATTGAAATAGTCCATATATAATGGAGAGCTCCGTTTTTAAGATGCTACTATGATACTTCGAATTTCTAAAAATTACATAAAATATATTTTTCATATTTTTTCAGGCTGTCATGAAAAGCAAATTGAAAGGGGCAAAATTAGAAGCTAGAAATCTAGTTAAGAAAATTTCAGACTAACTGGGTGAATTATGATGAAAGCATGAGCTAGGAACAGTGTGGATGAAAGAAATGAATGAACTTGACAGCTACGTAAAGAACAGAAATGACTAGACTTGAAAAATGATTGATAGGGAGCAAGGAAGTTTTTTTTTGCTTAGGCAACAAGATAGACGGTGGTAATATTCATTTAAGGTAAGAGAATGAATGAGATCGAGGATGAATTAGAGAAAAGAAGAGATCCCAGTTTTCATTCTGAGTCTCTTATAACACTTTTGGTATGGACAGAGAAAGAAAAGCTGGTAGAAATTTAGGACAAAGAGGAAGAATGACCTCTGGGAAATGTGGTATGAAGATAGTCACTGGAAGAGAAGGTTTCAAGAAAGAGGAAATGATATACATTCCAAATGCTGTAGAGTAGGAATGTCCAACCTTTTGCCTTCCTTGGGCCACACTGGAAGAACAACTGTCTTGGGCCACACATAAAATACACTAACACTAATAATAGCTGATGAGCCAGAAAATAGTTTATGCATAATTTTCATAATGTTTTAAGAAAGTTTACAAATTTGTGTTGGGCTGCAGGTTGAACAAGCTTGTTCTAAAGAGAGACATACAAGGAACCACTCAATTTAGCAAGAAGAAAGTCTCTTTTGTAACAGTAGGCACAACACTGTAGCAGATGAGAAGTTAACAGTGGGGTCAGAGACTGCAAAACCAAAAATGTCAATAGGAAAGAGAAAAACAAAGAAACAACAGCTAAAGAGAAAATGAAGCTGACAGAGAGGCTTCGTTGTTTTAAAATAGAGATTTGAGGAAGTTTAAAAGAATGAGTAAAAGAATGAGTAAAAAGGCTAACTATACAGGTTAGAAAGAAAAAGAAACAGAAGTTGTTTCCTAAGGAAAAGGTCCAGAGGCTTCACAGCATGGACAAGAGCAGGTCCCTCTTTCAGTGTTACATGAGAAAGGAATAACAAGTAGCAAGGCTGTGGGTTGGTTTGTAGAGCTGTGGGCTGAACAATGGTTTTTACTTGTGTTGTGATATGAATAGAGGTGATGTGCTGAGAGGAAAAAGGAAATGGATGAACAGAGAATTTAAAGACTACAGAAAAGGTATGATGGTGAATGGAACAAATAAATACCTACATCAGAAGTTTTTAACCCAGATCCAAAGGACTTCTATCTAGGAAGTCTGTAATGACCTTCTGGAGATTTGTGAACCTCCTAAATTATAAGCCAACTTTTATGTTTATATTCTTGTATCTATTTTTTTTCTGGAGAGCCTGTATCTTTTCATTAAATTCTCAAATGGTCTAAGGACCAAAGAGTCAAAAACTATAAAAAAGGAGGATTAATGCTCATTATAATGGAATTTGCTTGAATCTGGAAACCATGTAATAATCTGCATACACATGTTCATTTATTTTTTTTTCCAGAAGCCTAAGTAAGACATGGAAATCACAGATAGACTAATTCATGCCTGAAGTTTTGCCATGTCTTAGCACAGGGAAGTCCAACATTTGGTTCCGTGGGCCACACTGGAAGAAGAATTAATTGCCTTAGGTCACATAAAATACACTAACACTAACGATAACTGATGAGATAAAAAAAAAGTCCCTGCATAATTTTTGTAATGTTTTAAGAATATTTATGAATTTGCATTGGGCTGTATTCAAAGCTATCCTGGGCTGCATGCGCCCCGTGGGCTGCAAGTTACACAAGCTTGCCCTAGCACCAAGACCAAGAGGGTGAGAAAACTGAGGATACTGGATAGAGTATAGGGGAAGAGAATAAATAACAATCTCTAACCTGGGCAGGAAATAAAATGAAAAGAGTGAAAGAAAGTAAAATAGTAGGGGGCTATAGGGAATAAAAGTTTTATAAAGTCAAAGGCCAAGTAAAGCAAAGCTAAATCACAGAAGAAAAAATTGACATCACGTTATCAGTTGCTTAAAATTAAGAATTCAGAGTTGGAGCTGTGTTAGATCCAGGATGGGCCCTGGAAATAGCCACCATGAATGTGGTAGTTTACTAGATATAAGGGTGTCAGATAAGTATATTGTATGGGACCATTCACATGGTTCCTGAAGTCACAAGTATGACAAGACTCAGTGTGAGAAAACGCTATGAGGCAGACACTAAATTTTTCAGTGTTTGAAAAGTAGGTAGGTAATAAAAAGGGGAGTAGAGCAGGATGGCCATGCCTCAAAAGAGCAGTAGTGTTGTTGTTTTTTTTAATTGAGAATGGAGTAGTATGGTTAGGAACACAATGAAAGGTAAGCGGTTCTGATCTCTGAGGTACAGAGAATTTTGGCAAATAAACAATTACCACTTCAAAAGGCTGTATGGTAAACTAATGCCCTCATAGAAATGTCTAGTTCACTCAAACAAAGAATTAAAGGAAAAGTTATTAAAACTGTTTACTTGTCCACAGTTTACAAAGTGCTTCCACATAAAGCAATAATCATGTATCACTGATTATCAAAATAACTGGGTAGATCTGAAAAGCTTAAAGGATTTTCCCAAGATCTGGTGGCAGGTCTCTTAATACAGTCTTTGAACTCTTTCTGTGATACTAGTGAGCCCATTTATTAAATTATTTGGAAAACACAGGAAGAACAGAAAAAACACTCACGTTTAAGTTTACTGAAAATGGTAAAAGAAGTTGGAATATTTAGGAATATTTTGAACAAAATAAACAAACAAAAAAGAGGGTCAGTAGAGTCATATCATAAGTGAATGCATACATGTTTGGAAAATTAATTTCACAAACTCATTCTAGAAAAAGTGTTACATACCTACTGCTGAATTTCACTGTGGTCACCTTCGAAGTACTCCCCCTGGGAAGCTATGCACTGATGCTAGTGCCTAGTCCATTCTCCAAAGCCATTTTGGAAGTGTTTTCTCTGGAGATGGCCATCAGACCTATTGTTATATCATACCTTGCCAAGGTGATGACACCTTATGAAGTTGTTTGTACACTGTTGCCAACGTAAGCGCACAGTGGCACGTTCACCAACTTAACTGTCAGATTTTGGGTACAACAACGGCTCTGATGGTTAGTCCAGAAAAAGAACTGCCAAACTGCCTTGACGGGTGGACTAGGCACTGGCATCAGTGCATAGCTTCCCAAGGGAAGTACCTAGAAGGTGACAGCATTGTTATTCAGCATTGAGGTATATAGCACTTTTTCTATGATGAGGTCACAAAATTAATTGTCCAATCTCTTAAAAGCCCTCATAAACTTTTTGATATTTACTTTAAAAAGCAGCAATAGTAACAGCTAACATTTATTTAGCATTTACTTCGTGCTACATAAATAACATGAATCTTCTCACTAAATTCTCACAAAACCTCATGAAGGAAATAACACTTACTTCCATTTAATAGAGTGAGAAATGAGACATCAGAAAGTTAAGTAATTTGGCCAGGGTCATAAAGGTACCAAGTGATAAAATCAAGACTCAAACTAGAGACTGAACTCAAGTCATTTTAAGACAAAACATTAAATAAAAAGAATATCAATAACATTTTTCTACCTTTACCATCAAGTACACCATAATATTTATCTTACATTAATCACAAATTATTAATGTGTGCTATACAATAAATTCCAGTTAAAAGCACTTGATTACTAGAAACTTGTTAAAAATACCCTCTAATCATACACTTTATTTCAACTACCAACCTGTAAATGTTTTGCTTTGTGGTAGTTAAAAATGCATGCTATAAGGGCTTTGTTCTCCTAGGATGGTTCCTCCATAAGTGGTGAATTCCTTTTTGAATTAAAAATACACTTCGTGACTCCTGCCTTCCAAGTCCCAATAGGTCCAGACAAACAGGGTAACTTGACTGCTTACCGCAGAAATGGTTTTGACAAATTTTCTTTAATCCATCAGGCATGGTGTACAGGCATTATTTCACTGGGTTATCCAATTTTGCTCTCCCACACTACATGTACTCAGTCTTTTAGTTACCATGCAATCAATGGAATGAGGAGTGAAAATTTATATGTTGGAAAAGTACAACTAGGGACAGTTAAAGCAAATCCCACCAGAGTTTAATTAAGTCTTAAAGAAACCCCAATATTTTATTTTCAACATTAAAAGATACTATATTTCATGAAAATGATAAATTCAGGTACTCAGCATACTTAGCAGACTGCTACGATGTTGTCACCTGAGCAAGTCACTGCAAATCAAGGAGTTGTGCTCACTGATTATTCAGGACCATGAGGCGATGTTCTCAGGTGCTGACATGAGTACCTTCCCTTTCAACAGCCATTACACCTCAATGTGGTGAGGCAGGATCTTGTGCTAATGCTGTTCATTCTTCATACCGCACAGTCCCGAGGGCTGTGATTTAATTACAGTCAGGATTTTCATTACTTCCTTGTACTTAGGCAAGACCATGAAATATAGCTATTTGCCTGTTTTGTGTGGAATGATATCCATCTACACAGTCTGATCTGTGAAGAAGTACCCTCCTTGTTGCACACATGATCGATGCTCCATCACGTTTAACTGCAATGAACCTTTCACAGTTTATATCATGCTCACAAAAGAATCACCAGCTAAATAACAATAATGATAATGATCATGATGATCATAATAATAAGCCCTGTTCTTCTGAGTCATTAATTATCAGTGAGAAACAAAACAAAAAGTTGCCAATTTCTTCGCCACATAAATTACAAAGCCCTGATTCAGGCTCTGCAGATTAGTGAGGTCATTCAATTGTGAAGCAAACTACATGTTACCTCTAACACCTGTGATAGTAACTACTCTCTGCAAGCCATTCATACTTTGTCAGAGCCAGTGTCCAATATCCAAATGTCATAGCCAGTGACAATTGACAAAGTAATTCTGCCAAAGACCTTCTTCTCTCTTTACAGACACAATGTTTGTCATTAAGATTGTGATCATTGGCAGTTTCCTGGTGGTGTACTGGCTAGGCTTCGGCACTGTCAACACTGCGACCTGGGTTCAATTCCCAACCAGGGAACTACTCACATATTAAAAAAAAAAAAAAGATTGTGATCATTTTACAAACCTCTTGACAATAGTGACAAATGTATGTTGTACTTGTGTTTTTAGTGAGAAGTTCAACTCAATGATACTTCCATCATCTCTTCTCATTAGCAACATTCATCAAAGTAACAAAGGACATTCCATTCCATACTTATTTTGCATGCCCTGCAAATGGATCTGACCTTGCTCTCTAGAGATACACAGTGGCTCTCGATTCTGAATCAGTATTAGAATCTGTACACCTTTTATAAAAAGACTGATGCTGGCATCCTATCCAGCACTGCCCTTGCTGCTTCCAATCCCATTCCTCACCCGCAACACATACCTATTAGAAATTCTAGATGTAATCAAGACATGGTATTTTTGAAGCCCCTCATGTAATTCCACTGTGCAGTCAGGATTAAGAATCACTGGTATTTACTACATAACTAGCATAATTCCATCCCTGCCACAACAATGGAGTGGTTTCAGGAAAAAGTAAAAATATTGGGTTCTCTATTTGAATGAGAAACCCTATGGGCCCAGTTGATTCTCGCAGGTATCTCATGACTGATTAAGGCAGAGTATAGATTACAAAAAGAAAGAAGGTTCTGGTAGCAAACTGAATTAATGAGTCAAGTCTGGCCTGAAGCTGCCCGATTTATCTCCAGACTTGATAAATAACTCTGGTTTCAGTGGTGTTAGGCCATACACATGGATCACTCACATCTTTAAGACAATCTGCTACAGGGAGCATAGTTCACTGAGCCTCAGATGCTGGCCCTTTAGACAGCCTGTGATTGAGCACAGTGAAGGTATTAATACAGGCCCATCCTGCACAGTCTGGGATTCTTCAACAGGCAACCTTAGCTTGAGGACACCCCACTGGCCTTGCTGAAACTCTCTCAGAACTGCACTATAATCTAGACTCTTCTCACTCCATCCTTCTTCCTTCTCCCATCCCCAACCCCGGCACAGAGGTCAAACCTACATCATATCTAAAGGTTTTCTCTGTCTATTCCTGCTCTTTTCCCTTTTAACTTTCACACAAGTTTTCTCCAATAAATCCTTTGCACATCCAATCCTGTCCTAGCATCTTCTTCTTGGAAAACCTGTACTAATACAGATGAATTTTCTATTCCTTTGGCCAAAAGCAGTCTCACGGTATTAAGCAGGATATATGCACAGGTTCCACTGCTATAATGGAAGCCAAAATAACAGGGACTTAAACAAGATAAAAGTTTATTTCTCTCTCAGGTAAGTACCCAACTGCAAGGAGCTGATGTGGCAGTTATATGGTGTCAAGGACTCAGACTATTTGTATTTTGCAGCTCTGCCATTCTCAATACGTGATTTCCAACTTATGGTGACTTCTCCAGTTCTTGCCACCACACAAATTCCAGGCAGCAAACTGGGAGGGGAGAAGTGGAAATGGAACTGAAGTCCACCCTTCCTTTTAGCAGCGTAATTCCAAAGTTGCACCTGTCTCTTTAGTTCACCTGGCCTTATCTTGTGGCAATGGAGTCAGGAAAATGAAGTCTTTAGCTGCATGGTCATGTCACCAACTAAAACTCTACTCCCAAATGAATAGAGAAGAATGGATATTAGGAAATGTCTAGTAGTCTCTACCACAATCAGTTCTTGATTATTCTGGATACATTCAAACAGTTTCTCTGAGACCATAAGTTTTGTTTAAAAATTATTCAAAAGCTTCAATGACTTTATGTTAATTTTAGACCAAAATTTCAAAAGAGATAATATCAAGGAATATGAATGAATCTACTACTCATTTTTAAATACAATTTGGGAATATTCATTGTCCTTTCTATTGCCACGAACAACCTTTAAAAAGTTATTATTAAGAAAACAGTAGGATTTTGTGATAACCATAATCACTCGTATTTTAAATGTATAAAATGTAAATTAACTTTTCTTCAGAAATTACACAATCATCTATCCCCAGAAAAGCACTCAATCACAAAACCAAGAACCACCAATAATATATGACAGGTCACACTCTGTAAAACAATGCTATAAATACTATTTTAAGTATATATTTAGAAAAATATATTTAGGAAAAAAAGAAAAAAGAAAGAAAAACAAAGGGAAAAAAAAGCCACAACCCAGTATCTTCAAACAAGTTAGAATACCTGGAATTGACATCTCCATGTCCTAGTTGACCATGCTGTCCATATCCAAATGTATAGACATCTCCATTTTCCATTAAAACCACTGAAACCAAAATAGAGAGCTTTATTTTTTCATTATATGTATTTTACATTTCTATCAAACTACACTGAAAGCAGTGTAATTTTTACTATTTAAAACTTAGAGTCATTTAAAACAGGCAATTGAAGCACAACTTCATATTTAATGAAAAATAAATGTAATTTTTGTTCTATAAAATGTTTTTGTAAGCTATAAAAATGCATTTTTTTCATAATACATACTTGAAAATTTGTATAAAGTCATTTCATATTAATATAATAACATTAATATTTAATAAAACATTGGTTTGAGTCAACTGTAAAACTTTTAATGATGAATAACTAACTCCATATAAATATTGTTCTCTCATATCTAGGATAATTATATACATAGCTGATAGAGCTGAGTTCTGCCAGTTATGTATAATACAATATCAACAAAATGTTAGCACATCTATATCTGTTAATGCTTTATCAAATAAGGAAATATACTTAGCAACAAACCAAGAATTTAACATATTTTATTTTTTTATGCTACATTTTATTTTATGCTATATTTTATTTATTTATGCTACAACCCGAGCTATAAAACCCAAATGCAATACTCAAGTATTTAATTATTTTTACATTAAAAAATAAAGAAATTTGATGCACATTTCCCATAGTAACAAAATATGGGACCAGATTATAAAAATCACTTCTAGAGTTCAAAGAAATTCGAGATTATTTCATCTTCAGGAATTTCCTGAATTGAATTATAAGTCCATCAGAAGACAGACGAGAAGAAATCAGATCTCTAGACAAGTGCCTATTCCATCATGCCGAAGTTTTAAAAAGGATACAGTAATAAATATGAAGCTTTCATAGATTTGAAAGATACCGCCACTGCATAAATTTTAATGCACAATTAACAGACTACATTTGTCTACACTAAACAAAGAATTTAGCACAATTGTAAAAATGCAGTTATACCCTAAAGTTCCTGCTGCTACCTGAATGGTGAAATCCACAGCTGACTTGTACTGCCCGGAGCTCACAGTCAAATCGCACAGAGCCTGGAGGATATGTTGTGATTTTGCTGGCATCCTTTTCTCCTCGTTCTCCACTTCCATCTGTAAGTGTTACAAGTTGTAGTTAAGCTATTATTCATCTTCAAAATAAAATTTTAAGTCAGTTTACTATGGAAAAACAAGAGAAAAATGTTAAAAGAAACAAGCAAGAAGAATCTGCAGCTGTTAGAAGTGATAGATCAAGAATCTACCTGCAAAGAAGCAATTTTGAGAAGAGAGTACTATATACTTCTGTTTGTAAATATCACTAAATAAAAAAAAAAACAGAGATAAGAACTGGTTATAAATAAAACCTATTAAGCTAATCAGTTATGTAATATAAATGGGTCATTAAGTAATAGAAACAAAATTCTAAATGTAACAATTTGTATGGGAAAATTTAGTTTGCACAAAAAAAATAGCTGCATGCAAAGTCATTTTCACAATTATTTTAAACTTAGTGACACTGTTAGTACCAGTCATTAAAAAAAATTTTTTTAGTTGATTTTACAAATGCCTTAGACTTCCCAAACACAGAAAGGCTACTTTGTCCACCAATATTGCTAAACTCAAACTTTAACAAATTCATAAACACCAAATAGCTTTATCCAAAACATTGTATGTAGTTCAATGGCTTACTCTCATTAATCTTTCCTGCCTCAGCTGTCCCCTCAGCCATTCTGCTTTATGGTCTTCTTCTGGCCCCCAACCACTAATTACTCTCAACCAAACCTTTCTGCTTTTCACTTCCTCCCTCCTCCCTTCTTATAATTTCCTCTCTTAAGCTTCCTTCAGGCCTTTCCTGGTTTCTACATTTGGCTTTGAATATTCTGGCATTCTAACCATAACATAAAAACAAACAAACAAACAAATGAACACACACATTCCGGAATATAAAACCTTTATTTGGAATGTGTAAATATGGGAGGCAACTTAATTTTCCTAATTTAAAACTACACCTCACTAAAATATGATCTTTATGGCATCAAGATTCACAAGGAATAAATGTTAAATTTAAAAGGAATTTCAAAAGCTCAACTAGTTTAAGTCACTGTCTTGTAGTAGTAAAGCAACTCTAAATAAATGTGTATAATATGCAGACACACATGTGGATCTACAGACATATGTTTTTAATTCTGCATTTTCATTGTCCATTTTAGAATGCTAAGCAGAATAACATCAAATCATTTCATGTTCACACTAGCCTTTCTTTTTTTATCTAATATTTTTAACCTTTAGTAACACCCAGGTAACACAAAATTGGCTTAAATTATGAAATAACTTTCTATAACTAAATGACTATCATTTTGAAAAGCTTTAAACTCCTTTTAACACTAGGACAGTAAAACCTCACTAATTCGGAATAACATAGAATGGGTTGGCCTATACAACTTACTGAAAAGGTCTTAATCATAGAACATTTAAGTAAAAATGCAGTTTCATTACCTTCAAGCAGTGCAGATTATAAATTAAACTAAATGCTACAATAAATAAAAGGTGGTTATCTACATTATAATTCAAAATAGGCCTGTTACATTAAAATGTACCATAAACATAAAAGTCCTTTAACATACAAGAATTAATTGCTGGACCCAGAGGTTGAAGGCACGCTGAAGGAATCCTTCATTTCTTGAGCCCTTGGTTTGAAAAGCTAGTGATTTTAGACAGGTTTCCCCTTATAAGTATGACCCTGAAAATTCAGAGGAAGAAATTATTTTGAATTTTTTACTCAAAAAAAGAACAAATACTGCATCTGAAATATAAATTCTGAATTAGTGAGAGGTTTTACTTAATAGGATAAAGAAATATAATTCCTTTTTTGCTAAATTATCTAGTGTGGATTTGCCAAATAAAGTTGCAAGAATGGATGGGCTACAAAAGAAAAAAAAAATCAGAACATTTTATTCTATCCAAACTGAAATACACTCTTAGTTCAAAGACTTCTCATCTTGGGAAGACAGTAGAATGGTTAAATATAAACAAGGGCCTACACAAAATGAATAAGCAGCTTCCAAAGGCTATATAAATACAATGACAGATGTGTAGAAATTTCACAGCTTTATCTTAACTGCTAAAAGTATTCAATTATCAAAACCAAATCTGATTTAACATACAAAACAAACTGTGTTCATATGATTTTGTCAGGCTTAACTAAATTCATTGTAAGTATATCCCACTTTATATAAATAGATTGATGCCTAGTTAGAATCTTTTACCTTTGAATTGGCCCACTCCCTTGAGTCAGAAATTAGATAAAGATATAAATTCCACAACAGAGACATAGCATCAGAGAAGGAGGAAAAAAAAAGCCTAGTAATTAACTGATTAAAGCCATAGTGATTAAAATAGCTATTATTTAAAGGTAAAAATAATATTAAAAACATTTTGTTCAAGTTCATCTAACAAACCTGTCTCTATAGAATTTTTTAATTATATAGATGGTGGAAAATATTATTACAAGTAAAAAAAAAAACAGGGATGAGGTTATTTACCATTATCAGCAGCAAGATTTAAAATATATATATATCTGTAGCTGGTATGTGCTGTCAGGTAAAAAGTAAAGTATAATTTTAACAATTCAAAAATTAAAAGTTTATCAAAAAAAAATAAGGTACTTAATAAGTAGCTAAAAATTTAATGTAAATTCCAAGAATCAGCAAGTGAAATTCAGAAAGACTAGTTTTACTAAAGCTTATTATTCAATGAAGTGTTAATGAGCAGCAATAAAATTAATCTCAGATTTGTAGGAAAAATAGCTGGTCTGAATATTTTTATAATCGGCCATTTAGGAATGAGTATATCTCAATTTTCTACATTCATATGTATATCATATGGTATTGAAACTACAATAACTATAAAGTTTGACAGATATGTATTATATCTAAATGTATGTATGTGTGTGTGTGTGTGTGTATATATATATATATATATATATACACACACACACACACACACAATTATTTATGCATATTTGTGTACACACATAGAAAAAAGAGGATTCAGTATCACGGGACTTAACTTTTTATTTTAATTTTTATTTAAATCAATACTTTTTGTTTTGTTTTGTTTTGTTTTTGGTATGTGGGTAGCTCCCTGGCTGGGAATTGAACCCAGGCCGCAGTGCTGACAGCACCAGCGCCGAAGCCTTAAGCCACTACACCATCAGGGAACTCCCTAAATCAATACTTTTAAAAATAGTATTTAGTCATGCATATCACAGAAAGTATCACAGAACACAGTGAGTACTTTGAGCAAAATCACTAACATAAAACAGTAAAGCAGTAGCAACTACAATGTGTTAAACACTTACGCCGTGCTAAACCCTGTGAAAGTTAAACAGCACAGTAGACAAGTGCTTTTGGGCACTGGAGCCCAAGAGAGTGGGACTAGAATCCTGGTTCTACTATTTGCTTGTTGTATGACAACTGGACACTAGACTTCATGGTACATTACCTCATAAGGAATTTATGAAGATTAAGTGAAATAATGTATGAAAAGTGCTCAGTCAATATTAACTACTATTGCTTTCTTTAATCAATACAATAATCTGCTGACATAGATATTATTATTCTATTTTACAGTGGGAAAAACCAAGGCTTAGAGGTAATGAACCGAAAGTAATGAACAGTAGAGCAGTTTTGGAGTTTGACCAAAAATAAGACTCATGCATTTTCCCACTATCAAATGGCTGACAACTTAAATATTCTATAAAAATAAACTAATTACACATTTAACAAATCTCAAATTTTGTACTTTTAGGATAATTCCAAAATAGAAAGTAATTCAATTCAAAAAATTAAAGCCAGGATTTCTATTGGCAAAGAATATACATATGTATATGTATTTATACACACCTACATCTATATATTAATTTAATCTTAATATCATAATCAGTTAGGAACTACTATTGGTTTTAAAATAAGAAAACTAAAGCCAGCAGCCTCATAGTTCTAGTAAATGACAAATTTAGGATTAAAACTGAGACCTAATTCCAAAGGTTCTAATATTTCCATTACACTACACCATTTCTAAACAGAAAAAGATGTAAGAAACACATAGATGTCTTTAAATATGTTTCTGGCTTTTCATATCAGTTACTCAGTTACTGCAAGACAGAGTTCAAGATTATCTCCAGAACAATTCAGATGTTCCTAACTAGGAACACTGTATTAAAGTATTTTTCTATGCAAGGCACTGAATAGCTGAAAACACTATTCACTGTTAGCTCAGATATTTATTTGAAATAGAGGCTATGCTTACATTTTAAAAATAATTTATAATGTTATATGGATTATATATTATACTTATTGATTCAGCCTTAAATACTCTATTTTTGCCTCTAGTCAAAATTTGTCTGTATGGAATGGATTCCGTGACCTTCTCTGAATTCTCTCCAATCAGCCAGAAGCTCTCCAACTTTCCATCTTAGAACTCATTCCTGTTAACAATAAATCCACAGTTCTTACCCTCCACACAGTCCCCAAAAGTCATAATCTAGAAAACTTCACTACATTATCATCCTACAATTTATATTATCAATTTAGTTAAATGTAAGACAGACAGACACAGCAATTAATATAATGAATTTCTTGGTGAGAGACAAAGAGGGTAAAGAAAAAAATATGTATATAGGAAAAAATATTTATTGAAAGTCTTACTATATGTAGCAAGAGTAAAAAGCAGTGAATAGTGAGATGATTAAATGACAGTTAGGGACAATGAATATAAAGGAGGTAAGGGAGAGAGAATCTGTGGGTGTACAGGAAGGAACAAGTAGGTGGTAAGTTAATACTCAATATACAAGAGGGCACCATTACTTACACTTTAAGTTTAAATTTTGGTGGTAAAGAGATGAAATTGTTTCACTCAATAAAACTAAGAAGTCTGATTTTTAAAAATTGGCCCTACACTGTAGTACTATAAAATAAATTCTTCCAAAGAGGTTACTACACATATATGAAAAGCCTTTTAATAAATAACCCTGTGGCAGACAAGATGGAAGTAAGGCTAGGTATTGTTGAGTAATTTCTATAGCTAATCAATGTGACAGTGTCTGTTTTACATTTGTAGCCTTGTCTCCATTTGGCATTTCACTTTAAATTTTTTTTGGAAAAGTAAAGATGTTTGTTTTGCCTATAAGATACTAACATGTACCTGAAAAAGTTTTAAACTGTCTCATGAAATAGGAATATTTAATCTCAGGTAAAGTACTGGAAGAAACTTCACTTTTATATAATGGTGGGGGGGGGGGGTGAAGACACTGAGAAAATCTGTTCTAACAGTGGCATGGTAGAAAATAGGAGATCAGAGATTTTTTACATAGCATATAAAAATATATTTACACTACATACCCAAAATATTGTTACTTGTATTTAAATATTTATGGTATTGTTAGAGCACTCAGTAAATAAAGCAATCACCAATTTTACTACGGCAATCACATTAGATTTAAAATACTCTCAACTTTTAATTCTAAAGAATACATCTTAAGTAGTGTTCTATTTATGCTTTTACTATTACAACGTCAAGAGTTTTGTCTGTTTACGTGTTTGCTTTGAGTGGAAAATTGATAAAGTGAGAGAGGCAAATAAAAATAAAGTTGATTATAATATATTGTATGTAGAAGTTTAAAAATAAAATTATAGCCAAAAACCCCCCAAAACATTAATTTAACCATTTTTAAAAATTCTATTCTGTTTGGTGGGATTTATCTTATCCATTTAAGAAAAGAGCAATTGTGACTTGCACTAGTCAAAGAGCCCCTGGTTCACATGCTAGAATTTGAGGCAGAATTTGTAAATTCTCTGTATTAAATTCTTTCTTGATTTTTATTTGACCCATAATCTGTGATTTAAAAGAAAATAAGCTTCATTTAGGAATATTTTTAACTAATCCATAAGTCTGATACCTCAAAGCACTGTGCATAAGTAGATTCCTAGTCAGTCAGAGATTCGTCTAGACCTCCAGCAGTTTCTGAGGACTAAACTAGGTCGACATAACTCACTCTTTACTTACAACCGTCATTATTTGACCCTCAAATATCAAAAAAATCATGGGTGTTGTATATATAAATTTTAATATTAAAACAATGAAAAATGTAATAGCAGTCAACTCATTATAACTTTATACACTGAATTCTGTTAATTCTAAAGCAAATAAACAGCATTAACAAAAAAAGTAAATTGCCAGATGATAGTCTCCTAAGAACAGATAATAAAGTATAAAAATAGAAAGCAATTACTACTTTCTTCACCTTCCTTTAACAGTGTTAAATTTGAAAAGAAATGGAAAAGAGAAAATTATACCATAAAATGCCTTCTTAAAGTTAACAAAAAATGAAGTAAAACTGATAGTCATTGACAAACAGTACAACTTTCAACATGTTCTTTCTCCTCAGGCTATATAATAATGACAGAAGCAAAGTAGAAGAATTAGGGTTGTGCATTTTCCCAGAAACAAAATTCAAACGAGTGGAAGAAATTGGGAAAGCATCCCACCTAGTTGATAAGGAAGACCAAATACCTTTGTGCTTGTCCCGTTTATGCTTTAGCTGTGATGGATGGGATCTGAGTCTGGCTAGAGCCTGTTCTCGGTGGTTCATAAAAATAGGACCAGCAAATACAAGGGGGCCTGAGGAGAAACATTTTGTATGTGCATAGAAAAGCTCACAAAATGAAAACACTACAATGAACAAAAATAATTCAAACTAAAAAGCATTGAAATTTAATCTTTACTGTTTTGGACATTATACTTTTCTACCAATTCCCCCTGTTAACTCCCCACCCCCAACCATAATTTATTCACCATTCCACAGACAAATTTTAATATCTTGCATATCTTTAATATCTCATTGTTATATAGCAAAAATCCTATCTTTTATACTTATAAAATTATCAGGTAGTTACCAATAGTATCAAATAAATAATTAGACAGTATCATTGGAATAAAATATTTTATCTTACAAATTTTATTTTACAAATATTTTAACATATTTCAAACTTAATAAACCATATAATTCATTAAAAACAAATACCTTTCTTACATAAGTACTAAAACCTACTAATTTTTAAATTAATGATTAAATTTAAACAAGGTCTTCAAGATTAAATATTCATATCACTCCTGCTACAAAACCAAGGTAAATGTTACTGACTTAACTACATTTTGCCATAAAGGTAAAAAAACAAGGTGACTAAAAACAAAACAAAAACAAAAAATTAATATGATCTGATACACATACATACACACACGTGTATGTACATATTGAAAATCACTGTTTTATAAACACAGAATTGTAGAAGTTTGATTTGATTTTCTAAAAATGATAAATTTAACTTTATGTACATACCCCAAAACAGACATAAGGATAAACTGAACTTCACATTTATGTGGAAGAGGGGAACTTTAAATCCAGCAACATTTATGGAACATTAACCATCTTACATAAAATCACTTCTTTCTAAAGCTCCACTATGAACATATACCTACATGTACATACTCACATAGATTATAGTTATTTCCACTTGCATAGTATTCAAGGAAAAAATGTATAGCCAAATTAATTTAAATAAAAAATTTTTTACCCTATTATCAAATAGCTTGAAAAGAAACTTTAAATTATACCTTAAAATTTCAGTTATTTTCCTATAGAACAAAACTACAGCTTTTTTTGAGCTTTAGCAACACCAAAAATGCCTGCAAATTTCAAAACACTCTAAATTTGACAGTTTAGAAATTACCAATATTTGAAAAGAAAATTGACCATATATGAGCCCTGAACATTTTAAAGTTTCTTCATGCTTCCCTACAGATCTTCAGTTATAATGAATTTTTCTAAAAATGAAATATGATGGAACAAAATGAAACTACTGCCCTGCTATAAAATTTGACATGTATCGAGTTAAAAATCAAAGTACCTTTTACTAATCATTAAAAATTTGATAGAAAAAGTATATTTTAATTATGTCTCTAGATATAGATAAAAACACAAGTAGCACCAATTCTATGAAAAACCAAAAATAATATTCTATCATTACTTCAGGTATAAATATGCTAATTTAATGTTAGAAGAATTAAATATTATTTCCTAGTAATACAGTACCAATTATTTTAAGCTAAGATTATGTAAATCAAGCTTCCTTTTTTTTTTAAATGCAATAATGGGATATACTTCAAATATGAACAAAATGTCTTATTTCTTCAATATGTATTTTCAATTGATTTACTAAAGCAGATATGTAACATAAATTACTATAAAAATATGGCATTTTCAACTACATAAAAGAGCTGTAAGTATTAAAATAACAGTAATATTAAGTTGTAATAACATTTTCTGATTTCTATGGTTTGTTTGATATTACTTTTTCCCATAAAACCATTACACCTATAATATTCAGTTATTTTGCTTCTCACTAAATTCAATCTTATTAGAGTCTTTTGATATATAAATCTAGAAGGCCCACAATCACACCTAGAAAGTATACCATCTGAGCTCAATTTAAAATCACCATTTATGTAATATGAGGTTCTCAGGTTCTAAAATACTCATGTATCCCATAGACAACAATAACTTTTTTTACAAACTAGTTTAGTCATTCATTTATTCACCAAACATTTATTCACCATGACATTAGTGTCATAGATATAATGACAAAGACATAGGTATCACTGGAATTCAATCCACTAGGGAAGGCAGAAATAAAAACAAAGAATTGCCATATGTTGTGATAAATGTTATAAAGGGTACCTGTACAAAGTATATCCTGAAGGATGAAAAATGATCAAATAAACTTGGGTGAATCAGAGAGGTTTCAAAGAATAAGAAAAAAGGCTGTCAAGAGAGAAGAATGGACATTCCAGGTATAAGGAATAGGATTTATAAAAGCATGAAGATGTTACGCAACAATATTTCATACTCATTAAAAACACATGTAGCTGAAATAGATGGAGTGTAGGGTTATGAAGTAGAAACTGGTGGGAAATGAGTTTGGCAATGTATACAAAAAAAAAAAGATAATTAAAATCTTTTTATACCATGAAACTTCATTGTAGAGGTGATGAAGAGTATATGAAATGTTTTCAATTAGTCAACAAAGACATAGTAAGTACTGACCAATTTTAGGCACTACACTAGGTCCTTGGATAAACGAGACACCATCCCCACTTCAAGAAGATCACAGTCTAATGGGGGGCAGGAATAATCTACACACAACTCAAGAAATTATGATAGTGTGCTATGACAAAATTAAGTACAGTGGAGGGGCAGCTAGCAAACTTTGAGGGTGTGAAAGTCAAGAGTTTCAGGTTACTAGAGAGCACACCAGCCAAACTGAGACCTAAAAAAAAGGTAGTGAGTACTGTGATATTCCGGAGATACAGGGAAATATAGATATGGGGAATAGGAAGATGGGATAATGTGAAATTCATTCTGAGAACTATGGATAGCTTTTTGGTTTAAACAGGAAAGTGCTTTTAGAAAAATCATTCTACATTTTAGAAAAAAACATTCTGGCTAGAGGTGGAGAATAACTTACAAAAAGATAAGATTGACAGTAAATCCACTAACAAGGATATGGTAAGTCAAATCAAGGAAATTTAATGTTTTAGAGAAAAGATCAATAGCAACACAACTCAACCACTTTGAAATTAGAAGGACTAACTATAAAATTTTGTTTTTACATTCTAATTTGTAACTATGGGAAACTGATGGAATGTTTTTCTATTAAAATAGAATCTTTTTTCATTCTATAAAAGCTGTGGGTTTTCTATTAATAATAATGAAAGTTTTGTGATGAGCACCTCAATGGAGAAAAGCAATCAAGTCAAGGCCAGAGCTGGAAAAGAATCAAATCCAAAGAGAACAGAAATTTACTGACTAGACTACCACTGCTAGCATCACCATCATTATCAGCTTGTCCAAACTACGGGCCGTGGGCCACATGAAGCCCAGGAGAGCTTTGAATTCGGCCAAACACAAATTTATACACTTTCTTAAAACATTACAAAAATCATGCATGGATCTTTACTTTTCTTAGCTCATCAGCTATCATTAGTGTATTTTATGTGTGGCCCAAGACAATTCTTCTTCCAATGTGGCCCAGGGAAGCCAAAAGTTGGGAAACCTCTGACTTAGAGCTTAGTACAGTATACAAGGGCTGTCCGGAAAGTATTTGGCCATGTAATATGAAAAACAGAACCATTTATGACTGGATTGTTCTGGACAGCCCTCTTATGCCAGGCATTTTCATGCATATCACTTAATCCTCATTAACATCCCTCTTTAGGCAGGTGCAGTTGTAATCTCTAGTTCAAAGGTAAGTAAATTGAGGTTGAGTGGTTAATTCCAAAATCACACCCCCCCATACCCCCAGTAAAAGTTAAGAAACCAGGATTTGAACCAAAGTCTAACTTCAGAACCCAATCTCTTAACTACCTGCTATATAGCTAGCTATGCTGATGATATGACTTACTATCCCAATGAGATTATACTGAAGGCACTATTTAGAAATATGCCCAGACAGCATAAAATGGGACTGTCCCAGGCAAACCAAGACATAATTTATACCACCTATTGCTTACAATTATAAAACTTTGATTTGACATTTAGGGAGGAAAGAAAGAAGGAAACGTAGTCAACATTATTTGAGCTTAGTTTTCCTTATAATAGAGCACTATTGTAGAACAAAGATAAGATCACTGATACAATTACTCAGTAGTCCTCCTGATGACTTGGAGAGCTATACTTAAAAATTACACCGATCAAGTACTTCACTAATAAAGTCAATACAAGACTCAGAGAATTTATCAATCCTATGTAATCTAAAAATCAAACTAAAAGTTATCACAAATATCACTGAAATAAAACCTGTAAATAAATACTATTAGTACCTATGAATATATATTTAAGAAAAATATTATGTGGAAGATTATCATAAAAAATTTAAAGAAAAAGTTTAAAATTTATCAAAAAGCAGCTAATAAGATTGCTTTTTGGGTTTCGATATCACATTCCATTATAGAAACTCTGTCATAAACAGCAGCTCAATTACATCAATAGGTCTAAGGTGGACTAAACACAGCTTTAATATAAGAGGGAGGTACTAAAATTCTAATAAACTTTGAAACAACAAAAACTTAGTAAATAGGATCAGACAGATAAATCAAGTAAAATAAATTAACATAATACAATCCTGAAGCTATGAAATTTCAACATAGGTAAAAGCTAATTACTAATGAGCATAATTACTAACTTATTACTAAACTGTTAGTATCTAAAAAATGACAAGTATAGGCCAAGAAAAAAATAAAAGAAAAGTATGTGTGGCAGTTGAAACAATACATTTATTTGACATTCCTGTTCATCATGAGGACAAAACAAGAGTAATAATCCTCCCTAGGAAGGTGCCATACAAGAGCCCTACAACACTGTGCATGTGACTCAAATCTGTACCCATGACCTTCATGAAGAAATTCTGCTTCATTGACCCCACTGATTCTAATGTAGAGGTCCATGTAACAAACTCTGAATATTATTGCCCTAGAGCAGTGATTCTCACACTTCAGCTCATCAGAACCACCTGATAGGCTTGTTCAAACAGTTTGCTGGGCCTCGCTCCACAAGTTTCTGATTCAGTGGGGTGAGGTCTGAGAACAGACAACTGCAGCAAGTGCTCAAGTGATGCTCGTCCCTTTGAGACCACTTTGAGAAACATTGCCCTAAAATACTGAAAAGCCCAGTACTTACAGGGATTCCCTCATCCAATTAATACAAAAAATTTTTTTTTAAAAAGGTAAAATATAAATGCCTTAGAACTGGACTCTATTCACACACAACACACACATTATTGTTAGACTTATTGGGGTGACACTGGTTAACAAGAATTACATAAGCTCCAGGTGTACAACTCTACAGTGCATCGTCTATGTGTTGCATTATGTGTTCGCCACTCCATGTCAGTTCTTTCTCCATCACCTTATATTTGGCTTCCCCTCTCACTCCCTCCCTCTTCTCTCACCCCCTTCCCCTTTGCCCCCCAGGTAACCACTAAACTACTGACTGTGTCCATGAGGTTTTTTTTTTCTCTCTTGCTTTCAGTTTTATATTCCACATATGAATGAAGTTATATGGTTCTTGTTTCTTTCTGTCTGGCTTATTTGCTTAGCATGATGTTCTCAAGGTCCATAATGTATTTTTAAAGAAACAATGGCTTCAGTTTTAAAACATAACTCTTGTTTTGTTTATAAAATAATATGCATATATCAAAGACCATTTAGAAAACAAATTATAAAGAACTAAATAAAAATCATCTATAAACTCACTTCTCAGGAAAAACCACTATTAACATTTAGGTAATTATCTAATTTTTCCCCTATATAAGTGTGGGTATATATCTGTGTACATTTTATTCATCTTCTTATAAAAAGTTGTACTTATAAAATTGTTTGTAATGGAATACTGAGAAGGAACATAAAGATAAAAGTATAATATCATGGTATTGTTTTATAGTACAAGGATTTTCCAAAGACACTGAATAAGAATCTTTAAAGAAGTTTGAATAAAGAAGTTTGACTTTATAAAAATGGATACATAGTTAGAATTCTTTTTAAAAGTAGTTTTACAAAATAAAATGTACAAGCAGGCTTCTCTTTGCACAGTACTGTGTAACTGTTGATGATTGTGCAAAGCAAGGACATCATCTTCTAATACATACAAATTTTAGTGAATTTCAGTACCAAGCAAAACCACAATTATCATAATTAAGGTCCAAAATGAAGAAACAAACCCATCAAGAGAAGATTTTACTACAACTTTGTTTTAACAAAAATACAAGAGGATGTTATGTATAAGAGCTCAACTAAGAAAGAAGACAAAATTTTTGTGCACCAATAATTTGAATGAGTGTTTCCATATACTGAGGACTGCAGATGAAACTAATCTGTCACAAAATATACACCTATTGGCTGGAACCTAAGTCTGTGTTTGTAAAGTCAGATACGATAATACAATTTCTATGACTTTTTAAATAGGATTTTTCTTTAACCGTTAAAAGGTTAGTTTGTTTTAAGGTCCATGGCGCATTTAAATAAATGGCAAAAGTCATACATAATCAATGTCCTTTTACTGCTGATATACAGAAATATACTCTAGCTAGGGAAGAATAGCTTTTTACTGAGAAACAAAAAAGATTAACAAGATATGCAGCATTAAGCAAGTGATTAAAGTCATCATAAGAATTTGCTATACTTTGGTTGAAATGTAAGAAATGGCTGGGTTTTGTAGGTCAACTCATATGAATCAACCTAATATGTCCAAAAAAAGAAAAAACAGGTAGTAAAAAGATACACTGATAATTAACTTTAAGCAAGTCATGTCATTAACAAGAAGAAATCATCACTCAATTAACATATGACATAAAGATCCACCCTATTTTCTACAAAATATTTAATGTCCAATTTCCCATAATACATGTTTGTATTATATAAATAATGATAGTATATATATTATCCTCATTAAAATAACCTTTAAAGGCAATAAGTTAGTTAAACAAAGTCAAACTAACTGTAAGTATCCACTGCATCAATTAATCAACATTGCTTATCAGGTACTATAAAGAACAATCTTTAAGTTCCAAGTACATGTTTTACAACTTATATTTAATAAAAATAGAATTTACAATTTGTACTGTATGTTTTACTGCTTATTACATTCTACACTACACAAAAGGATGCCTAGACAAAATTGTAATGATGGTAAATGGGTAATAGATTCTACCTCATGTATCAAATATCAAGCCATTTCTAGTAAGTATTTAAAATATTTAAATATTTCTAATCAAGATTTTCTCTAGCAATCTAGGAATAAAATCTCAGCCTCCTATAACAATTTGTCTTAATCTTATAACAAAGATTCTAGTGAGCAAAGGCAGCTTTAGTAATACTTATATTTACCTGTTTGTTGGATTTGTAAATGTAATTTTAGGCTCAGAAGTGATCATAAATAATAACAAAAAGATAAATAATAAATCTATCTTTGCAATTAAAACTTGCAGACTCTCCAATTTATCCTTCTAGTACATAACCAGAATAAGCTTTTCCAAAAAAAAAAAAAAAGAAAAGACACATAAAAGCATAATTATGCACTGGATTGGAATGAAGAGTGGTAGGACTATGTCTAAATGATAGTGATTATAAATGACTAAGAAAACAGGAAATAAAATACTGTATTAAACTAATTTGTTTATTGTTAAATAGATGAGTTCAAAAATGTACATAAAGGAAAAGTTGTTAGAATTCATATTTTTAAAAAAGTTGCTGTTGCTAATACTTTCTGATGCTTGGCAGATGGTGCAATTCTCAGCATGGCTGACTTATGCCATAATTAACCTACTGAATTAAATGTATGTCATTAGCACAATTGTAAATACCCTGAATATTTTCATGAGTTATTAGAATGATACTAATTTTAATCTCTATTTCTTACCAAATCAGCCTATTCTGTAGACTTTTCAGCAGTCTTAGTATAGGGTAAGAAAATGGATTTTCATAGGCTTTTTCTCTGTAGCTACATCTTACCTCTTCCTTCTTCTAATCTGTGTCTCCTGATTACTCGCTGCCGTTTTTCTTCTTGCCGTAACTGAAGGTGTTCTTCAATGTTAACCCCGGGTACTGGGACAGCTAGATGATCGGGGGGAGGGGGGAAATATATACATACATACATATATATATGTATGTATGTATGTATACACACACACACGAGTACATATACACAAATACATATACATACACATATATAAGATGAGAACTATATACAATTCAAGAAAGTAAAAGTTAACAAAAACATTGTATAAAACAAATTATTTTTACTGCAAAAATCTTAGCAACAAAATAAAAAAGAATCTCATCCCTTAATTAATGAATATTGTCAGTTACCACATAAGCAGTGTTGCATAATTAACTATTATCTTAACTTGGTAACATACACCTACTAAAAGCTGTTTAGACTATCTAAAGGACTGAGTAGAGGAGACGGTGCTATGCAGTCAGGCAATTACCTAACAGGAGATCTAACGGTATCATCTCCTTCACTGCATCAAGGATTCCTCTTTGTCTGGCCTCCTGGCCATCCAACTCTCGTGCACAAGCCTTGCAACATCCACACACAGCACAGCCAGATTCTCCAGAACCACAACCACAGATCCTAAAAAAACAAAAACAAAAGAATTAACTGAAACCCTTCTACTCTTTCCTTAAAGGTCTTTCTATAATATCTTTCCAGCATTTTTGAGATGAACTTAAATGTGTCAGCAATGAAATCTCCCCTTCAGATCAGAATCGTGTCAATTTTTAAGAAAAGGCACAAATAGATGAATAATTAAAAATGAGTTTATTAAGCTCCTCATAGTTATAGATGATTTATTTCTACAAAAAAAAATACAAACCTATTCTGCTATCTTCAAAGATGTTATTAATAAATATTTTAAAAGCTTTCACAATTATTGAAGAACCAGGAGTTTTACTATTAAGTGGCCTGGATGGTAAACCAACACAAACGAACGAATGAACCGAACAAACATTCCCTATCTGCCAGGTAAGTAAAAGGAGGTATGGGCAGCCTTCAGGGAGTGAGCCCAGCTTGCCAGCTTCGTACATTATGACTCCTTTATGTTATGATTATAACATGAATAAGACAAGAACACTCCCAGAAATTGGCTAGAGGATCGCTGAATAACTTAACTTCTTAGTCACACATTTTATAAATGTAGAAGTCATAGCTTTAATATTATTTGTCAAATCAGTCCTGAAAAACTTCTGATAGTTTTGAGCCTCTAGTTATCCAGGTTTGAGGAAGTAAAAGACAAAGGATCTACCTGGCAGCAGTGCTGAAAGACACAGCTAGGTACTCTGTAATCCTGGATTTTAATTTCAAGCATTACTGACAATTTGGAGGATCACTAACGACAGCAGTAAAAATTGATACAAAAATATGTCCTGCTGAATTTGTCTATGGGCGCTGTTTAAAAAATAATGCTTAATTCTAATTTTAACCTAAGATACGTAGTCACAATTTTAAAATAGTTGAAGTAATTTTTAACAGTGCTTAGTGTCCTGGCACATATTCTTATGTTGACTTTATTTCTGCTTCATTAATAAAGAAATTACAGTAATTGGTTAGGTACTGTCTATTTAGATCTATAAATAATTATTGGAAACTGAGAGTAAACCTCTGGGGGAAAAGCATATAAAAAGAATAATTAATTTCAGGAAGAACCACAGAATTATAAATTCATTTATGATATTTATCAATTGCTAAAGTTCCAAGATTGGGGACGCTTAATTTTAATTGAAATAGCCTAAAAGAGATCCAGGAGGATAAATTTCCACTCCTTATAGAAGAAATACGACCCTTTGATAAAGAGAGCCAAAATATTTTTATATTGCTAAAAAATGCGAATAAAAGGTATTATTTAAAAACTGTAGTATTTCAATAGCCTAAAGGAAAAGGCCTATTATATATGTTTTATTTCACTGCTAGGCCACAGTATAAACCAGAAAATATAATCATAGTAGATCCAGAAATTATATGTGAAGAAGCACCTAGCTACTAAAGAGGTGTCAAATAGGGAGGTCAGAGGTATGTGTGTGTTGCAGGAGGAGTAGGGTGGGGGGGTGCGCGGCAGAAGAAGGGAGGCTGTCCTCACACTGGGCTTTTCTTCACAAAATTCCCCTTACTTTCCAAAGTCAGTTCATTAGTCTAATCTCACAAAGATCAGAACTATCATAATACAAACATCTATCACAATTAATTTGATCTCACAAAGGATATCCCATTGTGTTACACTGCTTATAAATGTCAACACAAAAATAAGAATCAAAATTCCCCCCAACATTCTAGGGAAGAACCAGCATTCTGAATCTGCCAAACTCACACATTAACTTTAAAATGACAATATAGGACCCTGAAAAAAAAAGTGGTCCAATAAGAATAAAAAGGACAAATATCTAGTAGGTATAATGCAACTTTAGAAGTGACAGTTCCTAGAACTCCTAAAATAATTGATAGTAAATTTAATTTAAAAGAAAATTATATATTCCTAATTGAGTATTCTCTATTACATCTGATAATTCTACACAGAAAAGATTCATGTTCAACAAAAATGAATAGATACATATCATTCAAGTAGTCTTAGGAAAAGAATACAAATAAAAGCACAGCCTAAGCCTTGAAGACATTTATGATTCACTCTTAAATAATGGTTTAAACAAGTCAAATGAAAGAAAACCAACTTACATAAAAATGACACTAAACTAGAAATTATTATAATAGAGAACAATTATAAGAATAGTCAGTATATACCAATATACCTTTAAGATACAACACAATAGAACACACTGGAATAATTTTATAATGTGTTCTGCACATTTTCTAATATTCTATTTCTTCAGTATTAGTCACTTCCTTACCCTCCAGGAACTCGGTCTGGACGCCCACTGCTGACACAGCTGGCCCCATAGCCTGTACAGTCTCCACAGACTGTACACACCATGCACTGCTCCAGCTTCCATTTATGCATGCCCGGGGGGCACATCATGGACTTCTCATCTTTTTCATCTAGTTCTTCTTCCAGGTCTTCATCCATTGCTGTGGCCATATTTTCAACTCCAAATCCTATTTCACAGATCAATTTATAATATGTATGTAATTATTTCCATGTCTAAAAAATTGATCATTATATTTCCCAATTAAAAATTATATAACACATACTAAACCAAGTGAATAATGCAAAGGAATACAAAAATATAAGAGTAACAAAAGTAAAATTTAATTTAGGGACTACTAAAAAAATGTTCTCCGCATTTCCTTTCTGCAAAAAGAATCAGGGGAGGCAGGAATGTCCCTTAGCTGTTACTTTATATCAATCATACTTTTATTATTTTTCTGATTTTAGTCCCTTCTTTCCAACCTCATGCCAGCACTTCCATTCAACAGAACAAAGAAAGTCCCCTAGTCATGCTCTAAGCCAAGTCCCTCCACTCTCAGACATCATCCCACTGCTAGCAATCAGCTTCTTAAAGTGTATACTCAATCCTGTGACTTCACAATTTACAAAGCTTCAATGTCTTTCTAAGGTCTTTAAAAGAACACTCCTCAGCAAAGTACAGTCAGTCACACTACATCTTCTAATTTTCTCCAATTTCTTTTCTTCCTTTCAAACTACTCTACCTGAACCTAAATTTGCTCTGATTTCTAAACATCCTGTGTCCTTTCATGTGCTCTGGGCTTTTGCTCATTTCTGCCCCATCTGTATGTTTCTACCTCATTTACCAGATACCTGTCCTTACTTCACTGACCAGAGAAACGCCTTTTCAGCCTTCAAAAAACTCAGTTCAGAGGACATTTCCTATGAAAGCTCTTGCCACTTTTTCCAGCTAGTCACTGTCTCCTCAAAACCTGTTTATATCTCAATTACAAATTACTTGTACTATAATTCCTTCAACTCTATTATTATTACTATTACTATTATTGGACACCTACTATGTCCCAGGCATCTCACCTTATGGCAGAATCAGTAAACATTTTTCTAATGAGCCAGCTTGTAAATAATTTAGGCTTTGTGGGCCACACAAGTCTCTGTCGCTTTTTTTTTAATAACCCTTGCTTGACAAATGTAAAATCCATTCTTAGCTTGGAGGGCCATAGAGAAACAGGCCACTGGGCAGATACAGCATCAGGTTATAGGTTGTAGACATCTCCTCTAGGCACTGAGTACTATGAAGTGAACTTTTACAAAGCTTGTCATTTAGAAAGATTCACATTAATCAAATAGCCATACAGAAAAGTGTAAATATACAGCTGTGATATGATTATGAAGGAACATGCAGTGCTACAAGAGCATATAATAAAAGAGAAAAATCTGTGGGAATCAAGTAATTATTTATGTTTGTCTTTCTTAATAGATTTAGAGCCTCAAAGACAAGGGGTATACCTTACTGATTCTACCTCTTATCTTAGTCAATCTTATTCTCTTATCACTTACACTTCTAATAGATTCAGTATTGAACTGTCGAATAAAAAAATTAACTAATGAAATATATGACTTTTTTTATTTTTGTCATTTCTAATCTACGGACAGGCAGAAAAATTAGATAACCAAGTATTAGATCATTACATACTCATATATCCATTGTTAGAATAAAGCAATCCTGAAGAAGGGCCAAGTAACTATTTTTAATACTAACAACAGCTAAAATATATTGAACACTTACTTGTACCGAGGTCTACATGTATTACTCATTTATCATCCCAATAGTACTATAACTATTATCCTCAATATGTAAATTCAAAGCAATCACAATGTCAAGTAGAAAAATTGACTGTTATTCATATAGAAAAAAGGGCCCCAATCTGACTACAGAAAGCAAAATTTATAAAGAAAAAGAATGAAAAGCTCAACATCAAAATTTAAAAATTACATGCAGCAAGTGAAAGCATAAACATAAAAGATAAGGCACAAGTAAGTAAAAAATTTACAACATATACAACATAATATATAAGCAAATCAGTAAGAGAAAAGTAAGCAAAATAAGAAAAGTTTGAAAAGACAGTCTAATTCACTATTCATAACCAAGGAAATGGATTTAAAATTAAAAGAAAAATGAGAGACGCAAACATTCTACTTGTAATTATATACCCAAAAGAAATAAATATTTTCACCAAAATTTACTAGGAATGTTTACAGCAACACTATTCATAAATACCAAAACTAAAAATGATATAAATGTCCATAATCCTAGAAAAGGTTTAAAACTGTAGTATACTCACACAACCTAATACTACAACTACACAACGATCAGAATAATCTATCATTAACTGCAACAACATGGATGAATTCCATAAACGTAAAGTTGAATGAAAAGAGACATAAAAGAATTCATATGATACAATTCCAATTATAAAGCACGAAAAGTATGCAAAAGTAATTTACGGTGTTAACTAGAGAGCGGAATGGTGATTGGAGAAGAATATGAAGGGGGGGGCTTCCTTGGGTGCTGTTAATAACCTATTTATTGATCTGGAGGCTGATTACATGAATTTGTTCAGTTTGTGAAAACTCATCAAGATGTACACTTACAGTATATTTTTCTGCATATATGTTATACTTCAATATAACAAAAAATTACAATGAAATACAATGTATTAGTCATCACAATGACAAAAATCAGAGTCTGTCAATACAAACTACTTAAGTGATGTGAAAAATCAAACTCTACTGGTAAGAATATAAATTGGCACAACCTCTTCCAAGAAAAAATCTAGCAAAGCTAAAATCTACAAAGCAATTTCACTAGAGAGTCTTACATGTTTGCCAGGAAATAGGTATAAAGGTTTTAAAATTATAATAGTGAAAAATTAGAAATAAACTCACTTATCAGCAAAAGAATGGACAAACTGTGGTGTATGTTAGTAGTATTTCTTTTTTTTTACACAGTAGTTAACATGAATCATCTAGATTTATATGTACCAATATGGACATACTACAAACACCATGGTCAGACAAAAACTTTTTTACAGAAAAACATGAATAACAGATTAGCACTTCTAAATATATTTTATTTTTATGTGGAAAATATGTGTTTGATATATTTTAAATATAAAATATATAAGAACTAGTAAAAATACAGAAACATGACTGAAAGATGTTAACCAAAGTCATGACTATGGTTAGTTCTGGAGAGAGAGATGGAATTTAATAATAAGCCTTGGAAGGGGAATACAGGACACTAAAATCTTATTTGTGATATTTTACACTGAAAAATGGTAACACATGGTGGCAGATGCACAGTTTTTTAATATTTCAATATTATTTTCTGTTTTTTTAAAAATACTTTTAAAAATTCCTTTATGTTCTCTATGACTCTGCAATCTATATTCATTATCTGTCTTACACTAAATGGCATGCTTTGCAATTCAATACTTAGTAACA
The DNA here is from genome assembly GCA_004026885.1 of Lyroderma lyra. Taxonomy (NCBI): domain Eukaryota; kingdom Metazoa; phylum Chordata; class Mammalia; order Chiroptera; family Megadermatidae; genus Lyroderma; species Lyroderma lyra. The sequence goes on along the minus strand of PVJL010001204.1, from coordinate 33,887 downwards.
GAGTGGGTGTAGTTTCTATTAAGTAAAAAAATATTTTTAGCAATTTCATTCTGGTTATTACAAAATTTACACTAGAGTCTAGAACGTAAGTGAAAATGTATGCCAAATTTTCACAAAATTCTGTTCACCTCCTAACTCTTATAAAACATAATTTGAATATATGCTTACATTATAAGTAGAAAACTAAATCAGTTCTCTCCTCTTTGCCTAGTTAGCAGGTATTACCCAAAACTATTACTTAGCAAGAATAAACAATATTTGCATTGTGGAGTAAGCCATTCCTTTTCTTCTTTTTGTTCGTCCTCCTTTTTTAAAATTCAATGTTGCTCTAACAGATTTGTTCTTTTAAAACTATTTTAAATACATACACATATAAATGAGGTAAGGGAAAAAAATAGTGGGCTGTTGATGTCTACATGAGTCTGCCATTAAGGTGGTCCCAAAAGAGATATACTTGTTTTTGTTAATTTGTATAAATATTAATCCTGAAACTCATTTATACTTTAAACATAGCTCAATGTTTAGTTCTAATAATATATTTCCTACTCTCAAGCCCATACAAAATTAAAAATAAAAAATCAGAAACTGGAGTGAAGGGTATAGGATAGCACTGATAGGAATTAAAATAAAAACGAGAGCAAGAATGAAGTAGACACACACCATTACAAAAATAATACCATAACAAGCCTGGATAAATGCCATCTCTTCCCTTTAATAGCCTGAGTGTTTGGGAAAAGGATACAGTGAATAAAAGACATCTACAATTTAGCTCCTGATAAAGGGTCAAGGATCATTCTTAGTTGTCAAGGACTGATTAATTAGAAGTAAGCACATGCTGTTAACAGGAAGATAATTATTTGCCAGACAGACTGCTTCAACAAATGTTTAAAACCGAAAATATGGTATAAAAAGCTAATAAAGATAATAACAACAAGTTTGGAAAATGCACTTTTCTAGAATAATTTATTCACCAAAAATGTTAAATCAAACAGGTGCTATATTTTATACAAAACTAAAAAAGAACGTATTAAGTACACAAGCTAATTTGCTCAGAAATTAAAAGTCTAAAGTATATTTGATTGTTCCAGTGATATACTGTTAAACAAATAAACAATTCACTGGTTTTCCTAATTTTAAGTATGAAATCAAAAAGTCATTAGTTTTGAAAAGAATTAGATTCTTCACCATGTTGTTCTGAAAAACTTATGAAAAGACAATGCACAGTTTAATAACCAGTCAATACCTACCTTTCCCACCTTGGTTCATGGCCCCAGTGTCTCGTCCACACTGTCCTTTATTATTTACACCAAATGTCCAAACTTCTCCATCCTTCATTAAAACGCAAGTGTGAGCTTTGCCCATAGCCACCTGAGTTACAAAATGGCCCTTCAAATCTGTTACCAAACCTATAAGAAAGATATGAATTTTGTAAGAAATAATAAAAAAGCCTTTCTGAGTCTACTGCATATCAGTAAGGTAAAAAAAAAAGGTCCACCTCAATGCATAACTTTTCATTTCTGGATAAATCACCCACCAAACTGGTAAATAAGTGGTCAAAATACTGGCAGAGTATCTATCATAAATCAATTTTTAATGAAATTTCAAAATCTTAAAATGCCATCATTCAGACGTGGAACAAATCTTTACTGTAGCATTAGCCCAAGATTTCTTCTCCTGAATACTTGCTTTAAATGGCAACACCCCTCAACAATTCTGTCATTAGATCTCAAACTTTCCTGGTCCAAACACAAAGGAGCCTATAAATCATGTACTATACCTGCTTTGACCTGCCTCAGCAAAACAAAGTAAAACAGTTGCCAGAGTGTACTGAAATAAGGTTTCTGCAGAAACTTGTGAGATTTTCCAAAGAGGCATTTTTTTTAATCCTTTTTAACCTACAATACTTTCTTCCACAATCCAATGCATAGCTAGTTCCTAAACTTGAACAGATGAAAAGTCTTGATCAGCCTATTTAAACAAGCATTAGTTATGGTGAATATTATTTTTAAACTACACATGAGCCCACTCCAAAATTTTGATTCCCTCTGATATTGAGGTCAATTGAGAATCTAAGTATTACCACATTAACTCAACTCACATATTACCTAAGTATAATTCAATTATATATAATTGCTATAAATATTTGGTATATAAGGTTGGACAATTAATTTCATCAGTTCATCCTAGAAAAAGTGTTACATGTCTCACTGCTGAATATCACTATGGTCACTTTCAAAGTGCTCCCCTTGGGAACCTATGCACTGACACCAGCACCTATTCACCCTTCAAAGTAATTTTGGAACTCCTTTTCTGGAATGGCTATCAGAGCTGTTATGGTACCCAAAATCTGACAATTAAGGTCACAAGCTTGCCACTGTTGTGCTCACACTGGCAGCTCTGTACAAACACAGCTTCCCAAGAGGAGTCCTTCGAAGGTGACCATAATGATATTCAGCAATGAGGTATGCAGCACGTTTTCTAGGATGCGTTTGCAAAATTGTCTGAGCTCGTATGCTATTTCCCCAGCATGAGATAGATAATCACTTAAACTTCCAATCAGATTCTTCATTAATCCTGCTTTCCTTTCTACAAAGAAATCTGTAGGCTTTACATATTTACTTCATATAAAATCTTCCAGCGGATTGCCGCAATCATTTTACTAATTTCTAAGTGCCATAAAGAAAATACAGCAACCAAATATGACAAGTTTTTGAGATCAGAGTTTATAAATATAAAACTCTTTACTTAGGTAGTTCTATCCTTCATATCCACTATTCACCCAGTCACTTAACAGGTATTGATAATTCTTGAGACCCTAACATGAGCCTGACAACTGTGCTCAGCACTGGGGATACAACAATAAACAAGAGAAAATCCACCCCTAACTACCTAATAGGGGGAGATAAATAATTCATCAATTATAAACCAGCTATGCTATGAAAATCATTTCCCTAGGGTACTAGGAGGAACACATCAGACGAGCATCTGAGTCTAGAGAAAGCGTTCCAGAGAAAGTAACAGCTGCACTAGCTAAGCCCCAAGATTAGCTCTGCATAAAACTAGAAACAGTGGCCCCCACAATAAGACAGGAAGGAATCACAAAGTGTTGAATTTGGAAAGAAAGGTGAAAAATGTTGAGAACTCATGCTACAAAGGTTAATTTTTCAGACATATCTTTACAATACATAATGCCTAGCATTGGACTTTCTTTGCATAACAGTGAAATGGTGTTTAACTTACTTGAACTATCAGAGTAAATGGCATCTTTTCCAAACATGTATAGCTCTCCATCTTTAGAAATAACAGAACTACTTCCATTATTGCAGGCTGTATATACCACAATCTTTCCTTCCATCTTAATTATCTTTTTAGGTTTATAGGGTTTTGATTGCCGTCTGCTCTTAGCTTAAAAAAAATTAAATTAAATTAAATTAAGGCATCTATGCACAAATAAAAATAATAGGAAAAAACACATTAGTTGCATTTATGATTCTTTATATCTATCTATCTATCTATCTATCTATCTATCTATCTATCTATCTATCTTCACAAAGGCCTGAACTTTCCAACATGTCAATTAAAATGAGTCAACCTGCAAGCTTCATCTGGTTAATTAGTATTTCAGCTATTACTGTCAGATGCTCCTCTTGACAACATACTGAAATTCCCAATGGGAAATACCAGTTTTATACCAAATTTTGGGGAGCTCAATCTCCAGATTAGCTATTTACATTATCAACACTATTTCATGTTCATATAGTATCATATATAATTACCTTTTCTCTCAAACTCTACCTTACGTGCATTCTTATGCTAGAATCCTGAAAAGTAACATCCGTTCCTTATTCTTTCAACTCATATGTAATAAGTAGATACAACTATTCAATGAGAGATTATGAAGAAAGAAAATATACAGATGGAGGGAGAGTGAAATTTAAATGTGGATGATTCAAGCAGCCTCTGCTCTTAAAAACTAAATCCCTGAAATGAACAAAAGATGGGAAATATCAATCTTCTGTTCCTTTCATCACCTTCAGTTCCTGTATGCTTCTCAGAATAAAAACATACTACTGTGCTGGGTACAATTCTGGGACTTAAACTACCATTATATTTTTTATATAACATGACCTACATCATATATATCATAACTATGTTATCTGGTGCTCAAGCAAAGAAAGAACAGTAGTCTCTGAAAGCTAGGATAGGCTGTGCTAAAATTTCTAGAATATAGTGATGCACTACATGGCTATTTCAAGGGATTTCTTTCAGGGTGACATTTATTTACACCTGATATTTACATTAAATGCTGACTTCAAACTTTATCCTCATAAGATAATACCCTACTGTGCTACAATGTATAAAGTATATGAGAAGTTACAAAAAGAGAAACATGACACTTTGAGCAAGACTGAAGACAAGTATAGGAAAGATAAGAGATAAAATTATTTTTTCATTGCTAAAAAATGCTTTCATCATAGAGAAATGACACCAAGAACAGTGATCCATAACTAACATTATTACACAAGGTTACATAAAGTTTACTTCATTTTGAAATATATATTCCTTCTAAAATTTTGGGTTATCTAAAATAATACACTATAATAAGTTTTTTTAAATAATACCAACTAACAAAACAGATCAATAGCCATGAATATACAAAGCATATAAAATTTATGAATATGAGCTTCAGAATGAAATCAGCAATCACAGATCTTTAATGAACAATACACCACTACCATTAATTGAATGTGCCCCAATGTAAAATCCTCTACTAACTTGGTGAGGTCAGTGCTGTTGAAACTGATATACCTTATGTTAATAAATTCCACACTATTTTTACTGAATGTCCAGTTGACCAGTCAACTTACTTGACTCTCCATCTTCTCCTTTACTAGCAGATCCCGTAAAGAATATGCTTCCATCTTCTGCAACTAAAAGGGCATGAGAGCCATCGTGTCCAACTGAGAAGTGTACAATCTTTGGAGATTTTGTAATTGGTAGCTCAACCCATTTTCCTGCTGAAGGACCACCTTGTTTGATTCCTAGACTCTGGTATTTGCCAGTGTAATATATCTTATATATACATAAAAAAAGAGAGAGAGAAAAGAAAAGAAAGAAAAAGGGAGTTATAGTGCCTTTTGGAATAGTACATCAGGTTTCACATGAGAGGAAAAAACTTCCATATTTCACTGAAAAACAAAAATAACAAGAACCAAAGTATTTTTTTTAATACAATCTGACTTCTGTCAGCTAAGGACAGAAACAGACATATTTTTCCAAAGAGACAAGAGTCCATAACAATTTTTTGGTATCTATTTAGGATACTTATAATCTTTTATCTTTCAATATTATAAGATAACTTTCTAAGAATCCTAAATAGATTAAAAAATGTACTTCATAAATATACTTGAAACTCACAACAGTAGTAAATTCACAGAATTCTGAATTCATTTTCCCAAAGTAAAAAGACCTACATACAAATATATTGTATTTGCCTAGTAATTTTAATTTTCAGAATGCTTTTAATTACCTTACTTTATTCTCACACCTACTAGATAAGAAACTTCCATCTATAGACTGACCTTTACAATCCATAAATTACTTTTTTTTGCTCCTCTTTTCCCCAACTTAAAGTCTGTATATTTCAGCTCATACCAGAAATTAACAATGGATGTTGTATTTATCAAAATAAATGCACAATGTGAATCACCTCAACTCAAAAAAATTACACAAAGAGCTCCATAATTCAAAGCAAATATCTGTAAAAATGTAGTATTTTATAAAGTTTATAAAATTTTATACTCTTAAATGTCAATTTTCATATTACAACAAAAAATTTTACCATATAGAAAACATGAAGTCATTTAAGTAAAAATTTTAAATGATTCTTTAAACATGGAATTATGTAAACTAATCAACTATTGTACCAATTAGCTATAAAGCAGAGAATGTTAATTTTTAATCATAAAAGAGTAATTTACCTTTCCATTTGCTGTTTTCATTAGTGCAAATTCTCGTCCAGCACCAAGAATTGCTGACTCCTCATCAAATCCTGTACCTGATAATACAACAAAACTAATAAATACTATTATTTTTCCATAAAAATCATTCTAGGCACCACTTCTAGTATTTTGAGTGATTAAAAAGTCAATTCAATTAATATTACTCAAAAACAAGGATGACAAAATTTCGTATGCTTGAATTAAAACAAATATATTAACAACAGATATACTACTCCAAGATAAGGCTACCATAAGCTTCTTAGTTTGTTCTAAACTAGTGCCAGATTAATTTTTGAAATATAAAAAGAAATATAAAGCAATATCCCTTGTATTAATGAGTGAGTAACAAATTTTTATTGAGCACCTATTAGGTATCAGGCATTACAGAATGCATGAACCTTATCCTATTTGATCCTCACACTATACTGCCTGGTTTACAAATGACGAATAGAGTAGACTCTCAGTTAACCAGCACCCATGAGAACTGGTAGATGCCTGATAAATGTTAAGTAGACTCTCCGTTAACTGAAACTCAAGCAACTGGCACTCTCAAGCAACCAGCAAAAAACTTGTCAGTTGCCCGAGAGTACCGGTTGCTTGAATTCCAGTTAATAGAGAGTCTACTGTCTAAAGCTTGGTAAAGTTAGTCCAGACTCCAAGTCATGTGGGTTTGAACAGTGCCATGCAAATACTGGAATTAAGGTATTTCAGATTCTTTATTTCATGCTTTTTACTCCAGAACATTTCATGTTGCAACTTCAGAATATGAATACATGTGTGCATATACAATACACAGATCTTATGCACATTTTCAAATTGTAAAACTATGTGCAAATAATTATATATGGCAACGTTTATCATTTGGGCCCATTATACAAATCACTAATTAGTTTACGGACCTTTTAAATTTAAAAATATACAATTTAATTCTATATTTTTCTATGAAAGAATTTTTAAAATAAATAATTAGAATATGAAAAGCAAATCACTAATGTCAAGTTCATGAAATTTATGAAATTTGATGAAACAGTAAGAAAAGGTGGGTCTTGCAAAAGATCCCGTAAGTTAAAAAGAATGCCACTATTACACCTGCAGCAACATGACAAACAACATTGAAATTTTAGAGGGAATTAGTAATCCTAATTACTAGAGGGTGCAAAAAAAATGTATACACATCTTAAGAAAGGAAAAACTACTAAAATTGTAATACTCGATATATACTGATAACAAAAGATGAATACAAGTCATGTTTGACTTCTGCAATGACAAGAGGTGCTCAAAGTGGTTACCATCAGCACCAGACACTTCTGATTATGGTGAACTACGGCTAGAGCAACACTGACTAGTATCCACTTGTACCACTGTGCATGTCGTTGCAATTTCTTCCCAAAGTACTGCCAGGGTAGCTGGTTTTCTACAGCACACTACATTCTTCAAGGTCCCCCATGGGTAGAAGTCAAGGGGTGTTATGTCAAGGGAATGTGGGGGAAATTCAAACAACATTCTTGAATTTCAAATACCACTTCAAAATGGTCTTGTGCCCCTCAAACAACACTGTGCTATGGTTTTTTTTTTCTTTTATTGTCCTGCCTGTTGTATGGTGACCCTAGTATTCATTTGATTAATGTCATGTTTTAAATGAACGTCATACTACACATTACTACCGTAATTCAATTCAACTTTGAAAAGTAATACATATATCATCGCTTAAAATGTGTATACATTTTTTTGGCAACCCGGTATTAAGATACTGCAAGAGTAAGTATACTAAGTCTGAGAAATACTCTGTGGTGGTCTGGATTTCTGTATCCCAATGAAAGATTACTAATCAGTTTGTTAAGCCAATTACCATGTTCCCAAGCTATGAGATCAATCTATGGCTATCCTGGAAATCTTTTCAAATCAAAATTAAAGGTTTCAATGAGAGAACTACATATATCATTGTAGTAACTTCTACAATATAAATTTTCAAAATTTTAAATAATTGAATATAGATGGAGCATACAAACAAATGATGTCCACAAGTGTTGTCTATCTATAATTTTTATCAAATGTAAGTTTACTATCTTTTGCTCTACACAGAATGAAGATGGAAAATTACTAGTCTCTTCCTTAAAATGGTATTCATATATCTTATATTGTTTAAAGGCCATATTTTATATTTACTTAAACATATTAATTCATAAGTGTGCTTTATAGTAACAGCAAAATAGCTAAAATATAAGCTACACTGCTGAAAACACAATGTTAGTTTTCAAAAGAATAAAGAATCTAAAAATTTAAAGATGGGAGAAAGGCTTATTTGACAATCTTACTTATAATATGCAAGTCCTTTTCCAGATCAAATAGTGAGATACCACAGGCATGTAGGCATTTTCTGGCCAGTTTAAGTTGTAATTCTTGTTGTAGCACAGGTTCAGTGCTTGTGGCAAATATTCTAACAACAAAGCCATCCTAAAACAAAACATCCACAGTATTATGATGCATCAATTGGTCTTTTCAGGGTCTATGGTCCATCTAACAAAAATCAATTTATGAGAAAGGGATTCCATTTAAACCAGCTACTCATGATTCAAAGTACTTACATCTCTTGAAGCAGCTATCTGATTAATATATTCTCCATCAGTGAATAAAATATTTTGACCTTCATTGTGGCAATCTGTGCAAAGGGAAGAAAAAGTAACTATATTACAATGTAAATGAACACCTCACAAAATGACTTTCTCCTCTGTTGAAGTCAGAATGAGAGTTCTCCACGCAATAAGGATAAACACTCTAAGGGAGACTGTGCTTTTTAATAAAGAATTACATATTAGCAGAAACTAAATAATTCAACTAATACTTATTACATTTTGTGCTTACATTTATAATCGTTCACAATCAAGGAACTCAAAGCCCACCTAATTTCAAAATGAATTAGTATTACATAAAATCTGATAATAAACATGCACCACAATGAACAAACTATAATGTTGGTTATAATAATTTCAATACAGTCACATGCAATGTAGGCAACACTCTATCTCAGACATACATCACAGTCGTTAGTGTCACAGAAAAATACAGATAGACCTAGAGCTTCTGTATTTGAATTTATGCTGTCCAACTACAGATATCCCTTGCTTTATAATACAGAACTGGTTGTCCAATTTCACTTAGAAGTTTCATGCTTATTCTGAGAATTTTTAGCATTAGCATGCTATCCACTTTTTAAATGTTCAGCCCTCATAGAACAGACAAATCTATGCTTCTGTATTTCTTTTTTATCTGAAAGTGCTCATATATTTTGGCTGAAATACTATATTTTATCAACACTATATGTTATCTGTGGAACACTGCCCTGTATGTTTTGATCAAAATAATGCACAAGTGCAACTATAACAAGGGATATCAGTATTACAGAAGGACCACTGAGACATGTGTTAGTGATTGCTACTAAATAACATGAAACTACAAGCAAAATCAACATCTAACTAAAAACTGAATCCTTTTGGAAAAACCTATGTTCAGCAAGCAAGTAAAAAAGCACACACACTTCCCAAAATAACTGCAGAGAACTAGGATGAATCTCTCCATTAATAACAATACCCCCCAAAAAAGATTTCATTTCTATTTGTACCTGAATCAACAAAACATAAAATTCTGTTTTTGGAATGCAGTAATGGAGCCCACCCAAATAAGCTGGTTTATTTTATATCTTTGCCCAGGAGCTTCATACTAGCATACTTCCTTATTATAAATATGCAAAACACAGGCAGACCCTTACCAAATAGAGAATTCAGTGATCACAAACTGGAAATAGAAACTGGGAGACAAGGCCCACTGGTAGCCCAAGAGACTTGGTAATCAAAGAGAGGAGAAATCGAAAGAAAGAGTTCCTAGTCCACTGTACAGAATACAAAGAGGCGCAAGAAAGATGCTTCTCAAGCTCTAAGCAGTAAGATTTTAAACTAAAAAGCAAAGAAGAAAAACTCATTATAATTTCAGATAAATGCAGGGGTGAGGCGTGAAGCGGCGCAAGAAGAGTAGCAAAACCCTCATGACCTGAGGCAACCTGTCACCAGACATGGAAAGTCAATGATATAAGGATACAATATAAAATATATGCCAACATATAAAGTCTAAAATGACAATGAATAGAAAAAAGCGGTAAGTTTTAAGTTCATCAATGCTAGGTTGAAAACTACTTATTTATAAACTAGGCTATAAGTTGAAACATGAAGCTCAAGAAATTACTGGATTTATGTAAATTTTAAAAATGACATTCAGTACTGTCTATAGACCTGACAATTCACTTTGATCCTTCTTGGCTGTAAAGCTACAAGGCACCGTTGCCCCAGGCTTGAGGGAAAAAAAAAAAGTACTACTGAAGAAATTGCAGTCCAGGTCACAGAAATGGAAAAATGACAAGAGTTTTCTTGATGCTTGAGGGCAAGTCTTCTGTTGCATAATTTCAAAAAGATCTTCTCTTTATCCTTTCTTTATCCATCATGTAATGATATAAGACAACAACTTCAGGAAAATATCAAGAAACATCTGTCAGTTTGGAAGACACACAGCATGGCACTATACTCCCAAAGTTTGATTCATTCTTCATGGTGAATATAGCACATACTTGTATTTGTGAAACACAGAAAGCCATACTTGGTATTGTTAAAAGCAGCATTTCATATGTTAAATGATATAGAAGTATTTAAAACAAATAAGGACATTAACAACTCATTTTAACCACAGTAGAATCAGTACAACAGCTTTAGGCAGACCATGTAAAAATAGTCTTCAGTCACCGATTCTATGAAATTATGAGTTTCTCAAAAGTAAATCCTTTATATCAGTATCTGTCTTTGAGGGGTTGGGGGTTAAGAGTTGTCTTTCTAAATTCTTTATTTCTAAATTTCTTCCTAAATTCATTATCCTAAAATGACTTGCACAAAGACAGAGCAATAGGGATGCTCATTATTACAATGTAATTTATATGGCAAAAATTTGGAAGAAACTTCCATTCCAATATATTGGTAAGTGGAATATATTTTGTAACATTGACTTGCACAAAGACAGAGCAATAGGGATGCTCATTATTACAATGTAATTTATATGGCAAAAATTTGGAAGAAACTTCCATTCCAATATATTGGTAAGTGGAATATATTTTGTAACATTAACATGATATTGTAGAAGACTATTCAACAACAGGAAATATATTTAGAATAATGAGTGAAAGGGATAGGTTAAAAAGCAATACGTAGCATATGATGACTCTTTTACACATATGTACACACATATGTACACAGGAAAAAGGCAAGAATATTCACCAATATGTTATAGTGTTTATATATGGTAAGTGAGGTTACAATTAATTTAGATTTTTTTGTTTATATAATACTTATATGATAAAAATGGTTACTTTTAATGTACATAAAAATAAGGAGGTACATTGTATTGTTTAACATTATTATTATCATTACTATTATTATTATTTGGACCAGAGACATGGCCCAGGATTTTCAATGATTAAAAAAAAAACAAAACAAAAACAAAAACTGTAGACATATCTGAAAACAGAGTTATTTACAAAACTGATTTAATAAGTCATCTGTTTTCCACAGTCGTTTTACATATGAAATATGGAATTTATCTTAACATAGTGTCATTTACATTAATTTGGATATATCTATACATATTAATGTTCAAATAAATATTTGATGAAATTATAAAAATATTTTAAAAATTAATAAGCAGCCTGGGAGCAATTATCATTCTCAATGTGTCCTTCAGAAGTAGTTCTTTATCAATTTTCAGATGGTAAAGTACACAGCAGTAATATTGCTGCTTACCATGAAATTACTGATAAACACATAAAGCATTCAAGATTTTAATATAAACAAACTCCTTTAGAATGTATTAAAGATACAAGAAAATTTAAAGACCTTACAAGGGAGTACACAAAATTGAAGATCCACTGCCTCAGAATTCAGATAGCACAGTGACCTGAGTGCTATATATGTGAAAACTCTAAATTAAAGCAAAATGAACTTTGACCAAAGTGCCTTATCGGAGTATTAAAAAGTATAAATTATGGGATTTTAAAAAATTCTTGACCCACTCTGAAATCTTTATCTCGGAAAACCCTTTAAAATGAAGAAGGAAACCTAAAGTGCACTATTGTTAAAGCAAAAATAAACAGAAGGTTGTTTATACCACATATGAAAGCCAGAGTTGTGGTTTTAAGAGCCAACAAAGTAACATCACCTCACTAATTTAGCAGTTCAAACAGTCTTGGTGGGATGATAGTGGGGGTGAGGGTGGGGGTGGGGGTAATCAGCCTACAGATGGGCAAAAATTTGAAATCAAATATTAAAAAACTTTATATTTCCGATTTTTGTATTCCTCACATGCATTAACTTTAGATAGGCTATAAAATATTTTGCATGACAAGTCTTTTTTAACCAATTTGTTAAGCAAACACTATTCCTTGCTAATCATTCTTTGTATGTCTCAATGGCCTAACATGCACATCTCTTAACTGTGAAGAAAACAAAGGACAAGTTGAGTAACATACCTGGTAACATTACTGTACCATCTTGTTCCAGTGTTTCAGGGCTTATTCTTATGGCTGTCATGCTGTGGTTATTCACATCTCTATACAATAAATAACCCTGAAAAAAACAAAAAAAAATTTGTTATGTATTAAAATTTTTTTTTATTATCAACCTAGCAGAAAAAGTAACCAGTTATGTATGTATTACAGTTTTTTGAGGTACAATAATACATCAATAGTGAGGTCTAAAATAGACTAAAAACTAAAAATATAAGAACATGTATAAACTTTAATAAGAGGAGGAATTGCACACCACTGGATATCAATTAACCTATTATATTCTCAGATATATGTATTAGACCTCTATACAGGACAGTACATATATTTCAGTCAAAATTATTATATCACTTGCTAAGCAAATAATAGAAATGACCATGTTACTTTAAAAAATAACAAATATTTTAAGGAAAAATAACTGAAATATTTAAGTTAATATTTAAAAATATATAGAGTAGTGGTTTTAGATGGAGTGAAATGCCACTGAACATATTTCTGCAATAATGTATTTTCCATGGCATTACTTTTCAGATAAAATATATTATAGTAGTGACAAATAAAAATTCAATGAAACATTTTAAACCAGATTAAGTTTTAAGAGACAAGGAAAACCAACATTTAAAACTTTAATTTCAAAATCTTTAAACTCAAAATCCAATAGTTGATATAGCAGGATTATTTTTCATGTAACAATAATTTAATTTTCAAAACATTTTCCAGTATCTTATTTTTTTTTAATTTTTTTTTTTGGTGGTTCCCTGGCTGGGAATAGAACTCAGGTTGTGGCGTTGAGACTGCCGAAGCCTAACCACTACACTACCAGCAACCCCCTTCAAGTATCTTATATTATTTGTTGCTGATAACAAACTGTGAGCTGGACAAGGGGCATCTTTATTCTATATTCTTCCACAAGGGAACTTGGCTTCACCTTTCAGGAAGGGATAGTGCACAAATACACACTTCTGGCCCCTTTGTCCATCGTTCATTTGCTCCTCTCGGAGTGATGAACCTGACTGCTGACATCCATTTGGCCAAGTTAGTCAGGTGATAGGATCACAGCATTGAAAAGCAACATAGACTCAGCTTTTTTATCTCTTTGGTGATACCTGGCATGATCCTCCGTGCAGGTAGCAATCTACTCGAAAGGACATACATTCCTCCCTGGAAGGGTACTTATCTACATGTAGAAGAACCGAGTTTATGGCAAGAAGCTCTAATTTGTCTTCAGGTCACAGCTACATTCCCAGTTCAGATTTGCTAATGATAAAGGCCGTCTTTGATTCTTATCTAGAGGCTCACTTAAACAAGAAGTCCAACAGAAGACATTTTTATTCCCATTTTATACCTAAATTGCAGAGGATCAAGTAAGTTCATTGAGTTGTCAAGTCACATAGCTAGTAAGGAGCACAGCCAGAACTAAAAGTAAACCTCTTACGAATTCTAAGCCAATATTCTTTAAACTACATCTTATCATTGTAATAGCCACATGATTAAAAATATACCATTTCTGTTTAAATAGAAGTGATATTACTTATTGATTACACAAGTACAAACCACGTGTTTGAAAAGATGAAGAGAAAAGTTTGGTTTATTGTGGATATTCTCCTACCTGAGCATACCCTAACCAAGACTTTTTCTCTTTTCTGTTTCTGATGCGAGATGTAGAATTGTATATATGGCCCTGCAAAATAACAAAATTAGTTTATCAACAGATTCATAATTATTAACCAATGAAAAATAACACATATGGATGACATTTAATCCACGTTTCCATTATGATTTTCAAAAAAATACTATTATATCAAAATTAGATGGTACTCTAAAAATGAAGCTAGACACAAACAAACACAATTCAATGTGGATATAACTTATGCTATGATTAAGAACTGTAAGAAATCACATTACCCTAACTGTTCCACTGTATCCAGAGCCTATTTTGTATAATCCATCCTTGCATAACAGATAAAGAAAAAATCCATCATTCTGAAGCAGACATTGATCATCTTCATCAACAGATATTTCTTTTAATGGCCACTTGTGCATTAACGCTGCTTTCTTAATGCCATTGCTAAACCAGTCCTGAATTTGAATTTTTCCCACCAATACTGCCTGTACACTTCTCTGTAGTGAATTTAGAATTGTTGGCACCTATTCAAAAGAAAAGGAAAAAACCAAAAACACATTGTTAGGTGTCCCAAACACAAAACAGACAAGATACATCACTCTTACATCATCATTTATAAGAAAATAAGTTGCTCTAAATGCATCTAATAGAATAAAATACCTAGGAATAAATTTAACCAAGGAGGTGAAAGACCTGTAATCTGAAACTACTAAGACACTAATAAAAGAAACTGAAGACAACACAATAAATGGAAAGATATACAGTGCTCATGGATTGGAAAAATTAATGCTGTTAAAATGTCCATAGTGTCCAAAGCAATCTTTGTACAGATTCAATGCAATCCCTATCAAAATACCAATGGCATTTTTCACAGAACATGAGGGCTGTTGGAAAATATCTAGCCATGTAATATGAAAAATAGAGGCACTTACAGCTGGAGTTTCTCCAGACAGCCCTCATAGAACAGTCCTAAAATTTGTATGGGGTCAGAAAAGACCCCAAATAGCCAAAGCAATCTTAAGAAAGAAGAACAAAGCTAGAGATATCACAATTCCTGATTTCAAACTAAGTACAAGGCAACAGTAATCAAAATATCATGGTACTGGCATAAAAACAAACGTACAGATCAATGGAACAGAATAGAGAGCCCAGAAATAAACCCAGGCATATATGGTTAATTAATTTATGATAAAGGAATCAAGAACATACAATGGGTAAAGGACATTGTCTTCAATAAGTGGTGCTGGGAAAACTGGACAGATACATGCAAAAGAATGAAACTGGATCACTTTCTTATACCATATACAAAAATAAGCTAAAAATGGGTAAAAGAGTTAAAATAAGATCTGAAACCACAAAATGCTTAGGAAAAAAACACAGGCAGTAAACTCCTTGACATCAGTCTTAACAATGTATTGTTGGATCTGTCTCCTCTGACAAGGGCAACAAAAGCAAAAATAAACAAGTGGGACTACATCAAACTAGAAAGCTTTTGAACAGTGAAGAAAACCATTAACAAAATGAAAAAGCAACTTACTGAAAGGTTTGAAATGATATATCTGATATCCAAAATATATAATGAACTTATATAATTCAACAGCAAAAAAAGAACAATCTGATAAAATATGGGCAGAGGACCTGAACAGATATTTTTTCCAAAGACGACACACAGATGACCAACAAACACATGATAAGACGCTCAACATCACTAATCATGAAGGAAATGCAAATTAAAACTGCAATGCAGTATCACCTCATTCCTGTCAGAACGGCTATTATCAAAAAGACAAATTATAACAAGTATTGGCAAAGATGTAAAGTAAAGGAAATCCTTGCAAGCTATTGGTGGGAATGCAAACTGACATAGCTACTACGGAAAGCAGTATGGAAGTTCCTCAAAAGTTTAAAAGAACTACCAATCTAGCAATCTCACTTCAGTGTACTTAACTGAAGAAATTGAAAACACAAATTTGAAAAGATATATGCATCCCTATGTTCACTGCAGCATTATTTACAATAGCCAAGATATGGAAGCAATCTAAATATTCACGGATAGATGAATGAAGAATATATATTAATAGTACTTATGTACAATGGAGTATTACTCAGCCATTACAATAATGATTTTTTTTTCTATTTGCGACAACATGGACGAACCCAGAGGGTATTAGCTAAGTGAACTAAGAGAAAAAAAAAAAAATACTGTATGATTTCACTTACATATGGAAAAAACAAAACAAAACAGAAACAGATTCATAGACATAGAGAACAAACTGAGGGTTGTTAGATGAACGGGGAGTGGGGGGGGGCAAAATAAAGCGGATTAGGAGGTACAAACTTCCATTTATAAAATAAATAAACCACAGGGATATAATGTGCAGCATAGGGCATATAGTCAGTAATACTCTAATAACTTTGTATGGTTACTGATAATTACTAGACTTAGAGTAATGATCATTTTTTTAAGGGATAAAAATGGTGAATCACTATGGTATACACCTGAAACTAATATAATAATGTATGTCACCATACTTCAACAAATAAATGTTCAAAATGATATTTGGCATGTCAGCAAAAAGTACAAACTAGAAGTTCATCTATAAGATGCAAATATCAAGCAGGTTAAGATAAAAATGTCAAATCCAAATAATATTAACTTGTATTTTTGATGAAAAACAAAGAAACATGCATCATTCTCCAAAATAGCAGGTAACCAGTACTTCCTATTGTTTTAGGTTTTGTGAACAAAATATACCATATTAGTAAAAAGTTTAAACACTGAACATAAAATTATTTTTTGTATTTGAGTACATACAAGCCAATGGTATCTTTTGTATGGCATGGATAATCAGATAATCATTAATATGCTTCATGACAATGAAGCACAAAATTAAGCATAAGATAAACAGTGCTGTTTCTACAGATGAAATAAAATTTCCAGTGTTTTTCTTCAATTTTGCTTCTTCATTATGCCAAATAGTCATTAACATCATCAATTTTCCATGATATAAAAACTTAATCATGCTAATTGTGTATTGACATTCATTTTTACTTGTGACAAGCATTCATTCAAACAATATGTATCGAAGACTTGCTAAATACCTGGCATTGTAAACAAGTCCTCAACAGTCACCAGCATGGGACCAACACTCTGACACCAGAGAAGACCCTGTTCCTCATCTGTTGGCTACCTTGCACCACCCAAGGAGGACTGCCACACATCTGACTGCAGGGTCAGACCCCAGGGACTGTACTCAGCCACAGTTCCACATTGGCACTGTCCACAATGGCAGCCACTAGCCACAGGTGACTACTGAGATCTTGAAATTGTGGTTAGTGTGACTTGAGAAATGCTTTAAATGTAAACTATATACTGGATTTGAAGACTTTGTATAATCACAGGAATAAAACTTATTAACAATTTTATATTGATTACAGGTTGAAAACTTTATTTTTGATATACTGAATAGAGTGGAATACATTATTAAAATTAACTTCCCCTACTTCTTTTTACATTTTTAATGTGGCTAATAAAAAATTAATTACACCTGTTCATTACAGAGCTTTCAAAGGGGTAACTGACCCACACTAAGTTGAAAAGTTTCATTGGAGGATCCCCCTACACACATACACACACATACACGTCTGCATATGTGGGTCTTTGAAAATTCTTTCTCCAAAGTAGAATCTGCTAGTCTTTTCCCCAAAGTTATAATAAGCCTCACTGCCAGTTTTCTGGGAACTTAGTGATGAGTAAGAACTTTCATCATCAAAAGAAAGACTTGCACTTAATTTCCATTTTCAACCTGACTCCTCAATTCCACTCATACGTGCCTTGTTTTCCCTGGCCTCTCTGGCTCAATTTCTTCAGAGAGCAAACCTACCACTTAGAGGTTTGAGAGGACAGCTGTCTCCCTGGGAAGGGTAGAGGAGGAAGGGGGTCTGGATTTCTCTACCTCTCATTATACAGATGTCCAATCAATTTTTAGCTCATCCCCTCATCTTACCTACTACTTTCTAGGTAACTATTATTTCCAGTTCTGAATCCTATCTGAAATTTTAGGTGAAAATCTACTTACTTACTATGGGCATTATTAGCCCAATGAGGAACTTAAGTTTAAGCTTTCCCCAATTTCTATCATCCAAAAATGTGTACCATTTTTAAAAGTTTATATTTAAAAATTTATTATATAACATTAGTGGAGACTGGGGTTTGGGGGAGGAGCAGAATTTAACATGCATCTTTAACATGGCTCTGTTTCTCTCTCACTCTCTAACAGGGTATTAAAGTTTTAAGAAAACTCTGTGCTATAATAAGTGTCAGTTATACCCCTTTTTCTCTTCTATTGATTTTTACTACCCAACACAGTAGCAGGACCTAAAGAATTTATTCTGATAAACTGGACTTCCTTAATCTGAGGATTCCATGTCATTCACCAGTTCTGGAAAATTAGCCATTATTTTAAGTACTGCTTTTCCACAAATCTATTACAGCCTTATGGAACTCAGATTTATACTGACACATCAGACTTTCTCATTCTCTACCCATGTTTACTTATCTTTCATATTTTTTCTCTTTGCCTTTTTGTGCTGCAGTCTGAATAATTTCTTCTTGTCTATACTAGTTCACTATTTTTATCTTCAACTATATTATCCACTGGTTAATTCATCAAGTTTCTAATTGAAATTATTTGGTTTTTCATTTCCAGAATTTCAACTTAGTTTGTTTTGTGGTATATCTGATTACTTTTTATATTCTTATTCTTTAATAATAATACTTTTGATACTTTCTTTTATTGCTCTAGCCATTATTAAATATATATACATGTATGTATATATACAAGTTCGGATAATTAATTTTGTGAACTTATCCTAGAAAAAGTGCTACGTACCCCATTGCTGAATATCATTACAATCACCTTCCAATTACTTCCCTTGAGAAGATATGCACCAATGTCATAGCCTAATTCACCCTTCAAAGCAGTTTGGGACTCTTTTTCTAGAATGGCCATTAGAGCTGTTGGTGTACCCAAAATTTGACAATTAAGTTCTCCAAACTGCCACTGTGCGCTTACGTTGGCAACACTGTACAAACAACTCGGTAAGGTGTCATAACCTTGGTATGATCTTAAGAGATATAGCTATAATGACCCTGTCAAGGTTATGACATCTTTGAGTTGTTTGGAGCACTTTTTCTAGGATGAGTTCGTGAAATTAATTGTCCGACCTCATATGTATGGCAGAAGTAATGCCCTTTCTTAAGTAGTTAAAATACTATGTTACAGAATTACATGGTTATGATTTTGTAAGAGATTACCAGCTCATAAAAAGGCATTACTTGTGCCAGACCCATTTAAATAAAAAGTGTGCCAAGCATTCAAAGCACAGCTGCAGAACATAGTTTGAAAAACTGTGCATAGAGGAACTTCAAAATAATTAAGGATCATAAGAAGGATACGAGAAGTTCAGGCAGGGGAGAAAGAGGGAAAAAAATAAGAACAGAAAATTAGAGTAAGGGGACAGTTCATGTTTGACAAGAAGAGTTCCATATCTCTTAATAAGTCACAGAAAATGACCTATATACTCCTCTTGCTATCTCTGGCGTGCTAATAACAGGGTTGAGGCAGCCCTTTCATCTGTCCTGGAGGTTGTCCAAGGGGTCAGAGGAGAGTACATAACTGAGATTTAAAGCTATAACTTCTTAGTTAATTTCCAGAACAGTCCAAAAATTTAAATCAAGCTTGCCTATAATGAGGATGATTATTTCCCACCATTAACAATGATGAAGATTATTTATACAGATATATAGACATATATATCTATATATAGATATATATAGATATCAACCTTGGACAGATCAAACCACAGTACTGAGTGAGAAAAAGTAGGGAATTTGTACTGACAGAAATTGAGATGAAATTACTAATTAGCATCTTATAATGTTCTAAGCAGCAATATATGTAATACCTGAATAGTTTGGCAAGCATGGCTGCCATTGTTGGTGAGGATAGCAGAGATGGCCTGAAGTGTCCTTCCCGTTTCTCCCCAAGAAGCCACCAGACTAAAGAGGCAAGCACAGGAAAGTGCTGTCAAAGACTGTCCTGTGCTGTCATTCATTCCAGTACTTCGAACAGTGATTTCCAAAAGAAGCTGGAAGAGAGACTCTGTGGATAAAATAGATCTCAATTATATTCATTCGACATATAGAACATTATATGTGTATATGTATGTATTTTTACTTTGCCTCATTATAAAAAAAATATTTAAGGCAACTTGAATATCTATTTTGCATTAGTTCCTTTCTAGTCACCTTTTCTCCCCAAAAGTTACAATATTTATATAAAAAGGACCTTAGAGAACATTTAGTTCAACTCCTTATTTTTGTTAATAAAGAAATGGAATCTATCTAAGGTCATTTAAAAGAAACTTGCCTTGAGGTATTCATATATGCAAGAAATATCCTATCAAGTACCAGAATACTCATTACACTTATTTTACCTTTTAGACTGGGAAGAATACAGGCTTCTTAAAATCTTAAGGGTCCAGAAAATTGTGCATTTATTTGCAAAACAACAACAGAATAAAACATATTTTATAATTTGTTTTAATATAAAATTGGCTTTACTACTAACATAACAGCAGTATACATCAAAAGAGGAAATATGCAATGCATTTTATCCCCTAGAAAAACCTCCAAGTCAATACGACCCATATCCTCCGCCTTTAATGAATAAGGAAAATGAGACATAGGGAGGTTAAAAGATGGGAACAGATGGGAACATTGTTCTATAGCCATCAGAAGTCTAAACACAAAACTTCCTGAACAACTCTACCCAAGATCGAATCAAGACTTCTGGTTATCTCTACTGCAGAAGAGAAGAAAGATTTGAAAATCCTTAAAGAGTGAATATTCAGAGACAGAGTCAGAAAAAGTGGGAAAAAACTGAGAAAGAGGAAGAGAGGGGGAAGTAAAGGAGCGAGAAGTAGGAGAACAAGAGAAGGAGAATTAATGTATTGAAATTCTCTGAAAATGAAAAGGCCATTTTTTTTTTTACTTATAGAAACCCAGCCTTCCTCTATTTATTCCTCATTATCCATATCTAATCCTTAAATCCTAACAATTTTGCTTCCTAATTCCTCCACTTTCTCTATTTCAATACCATTTCATAATCCATGCATTCTCCATTCTTTTTTAAGTTTGTTCTTTAGCACCATCTCTCTTTTTTTAATTTATTGGGGTGACATTGATTAGTAAAACTTACAGTTTCCAGGTGTACAATTCTACATTACATCGTCTATGTGTTGCATTATGTGTTCATCACTCAGAGTCAGTTCTCTTTCCATCACTATGTATTTGTGTCTGTGTCCTTTCTCCTCCAACCTCCTCCCTGCTTACCCTCAGGTAATTACTAAATTATTGACTGTGTCCATGAGTTTTGTTTCTTTGTTGCTTTCAATTTTATGTTCCACATATGAGTAGAATGACACAGTTTTCAGTTTTTTTCTGTCAGGAGTATTTCACTTAGCATGATGATCTCACGATCCATTCATGTTGTCATAAATGACCCTAGTTCATCTTTTCTTATAGCTGAGTAGTATTCCATTGTGTAAAATGTACCACAGCTTCTCTATCCAGTCATCCATCAGAGTACATTTTGGTTGTTTCCACGACTTGGCCACCATAAATAGTAGCACCATCTCTTAACGATACTATAAAAAGTGTTCATAAAATAGTTCCTACCATTCGTTTTGGCCCTCATAGTCAAAGAAAAATTTTAAACCAAAATCTGGTCTTGTACTTAATATCTATTCACTCTTTTGTTAATTCTTTCCTGCTCCTCCTCCTTCTTCCCATTTTCCCTCTCTTTGTTCACTTGTGTGAACATCTTTCTTTTCTATCTAACCTTCCCTCTGCCCTCCCTGTGCCTTTCCCTTCAACTATCCTTCCTTCCCTCCATCCTTCCATCTACCTTCTGTTTGTCCATCCTTCCGTCATTATCCTTCTACCTATTCATCTCTTAATTATTTAGCAAATATTTTCTGAATTCTTTCTTCACAACAGGAACTCTTCTAGGTTAGGGTAGTACGTTGGCAAACACAACAAAGAATGTCTCTGCCATAAAATAAGTTGGATTCAAGTGGAAGAAAACAGTAAAAGTGGTATAAAATAATTTTTTAAGTATAAGGAAGTAGAGGGTAACTTCCCATTCTTCCTAGAACAATAAACAGACACCTTTAACATGGCCTAAAAGTTCCATACGATCTCGTCCCTGACTCCTTCCTCATCTACGGCAAGGCCCTCCCTCCGTTCACTCTCCACATTCTAGTATATGATCTTTTCCCGAAGCCTTACTGTACGCTGTCCTGTCTGCCTAGAAACTTAGTTAACTCCTTCCTACTTACCCTTCAAATAGTAAATGCCACATCTTCAAGGAAGCCTGTTATAGACTCTTAAAATTCCCTCTACTTTCTCCTATCCTATTTACCCACATTTGCAATCATTCATGTGTCCAATTCTCTGATGATGCTGTCTCATAATAACAGTAACGATGTCTGAATTGATTACTCCTGAATGATATGCTCTTAGCACACAACATAAAGGTGCTATTACATTTAAGTGAATATTTGAGAACATATATGAGGGCTGTCCAGAAAAATATCTAGCCATTGTCAATATAACATTGTCATATTACATGGCTGGCTACTTTCCAGACAGCTCTCGCATTCTAACCTGAAAGTGAACATAAAGAAAAATCTATGGAGAGGCAGGAAAGGGACTCAAATACATGGTGATGGAAATGAGGACTGCTACTGGGTGGTGAGCACACAATGCCAACACATAGATGATGATGCACTGTAGAGTTGTACACCTGGAACCTACGTAATTCTTGTTAAGCAATGTCACTCCAATAAGTCTTAAAAAATTAAAATATATTAAAAAATAAAGGATGAGGAACCATGTCAAAAAAAATGAAACAAAAAAAATAAATGGAAATATATATTTTTAACTACACAATTTGTAAATCCAGATCCATTTTCAAAGGGAAGGTAAATAATAATTGTCAAGCTATTCCAATAAGAATGATACATACAAGGGCTGTCTGGAAACAATCCAGCCAGAAATGTCTCTATCATATTACATGGCTGGATATTTTCCGGACAGACCTCATATATACACATATTCATGAATAATGTGAAAAATAAAATGGAAAAAAGTATAACTAATGTGATTGTGACACTAGATCAAAAGGAAAAAACCAGACAGATTTGAATAGAACTTTAATTTTAAAGAACCAAATTATTTACATCTTTGAGCTGATTAAACAAAATAAAAAATATGAAGTAACGGTAAACCCCTCAAGAGAAAAATAAGTCAAAGCAGTGAGGGGATTAGACATAAGCAATAAAAGAATAAAGACAGTATAGCAGTGTTTAAAACTGTTAATAAGAAAATACTAATCAGGTAAAGGTTTTGCTATATTGAAGATGATTAGCTAAAGCACACATTATAATTTCAAAATTCAGTATAAAGATCTATTTTGTAAAGAAAAGAAGGGGAATATTTATGTATAGACAATCAAAGAAAAAAGTGTGTAATAACTGTTAGAAGACAACAGAATGGTAGATCTAGGAAGGAAAGAAATGATTAGCATGTTCGTCAAACTAAGAAACAGAATACACAGTTTTTAATAGATACTTTTAACTATTTTAATTATTTGTTAACTGACAAACCAGAGCTAAGTATAACTGGTAAAATAATCATAAATATAATTAATTGATTAATTAATTAATTAGAATCTTCAGTAACATGCCACGAAGCCAAGTAATGTGTTAGTGCACAAAAGTAACAATCACCAACAAGGATGACAGCATTTAACAACATATCGGGAAGGAGGTTGTGGGGTTGAGTGGATTGTTGATTTTAAAAGTCTACAGCTTGTTTTCATGGCCAACACTACCCTACCCTACTAAAATAAAACAAAACAACAACAAAAATCAAACACAAAAATTAATAAAAATATATGACCAAAATAGCAACAATCTGACACGCAATTGGGTTCTCACATGTAAGTCTAATAAAATCCAAATCGCCAAAAGGAAAACAAGGATCCAACTCTAGTCCAGACCAATAGTGCGGTCCCCACACTAGCTTCAGTGGATCACCCAGAAACATACTCGAAATGCAAATTCCTGGGTCCCAACCCAAATCTAGTGAGTCACAAACTCTAAAGGTTGGGCCCATGTGACTCACTGTGACAAGCTAATGCATAAGATTTAGAAAAATCTAGAATTTTTGACAAAGACCCACAGTTAGCATCAGAGAAAAGTTATTGGCCAATTTTAAAATTATGCTTTCCTCTTTATTTCTATTCCTTAAGAACTCCTATCTTGCTTACAGGATTATGTGTTGCACCTAGGCCATAAACATGAGAGGCCAGTATTAATATAATTTAAATACACTTTTAAAAAGCAAAGATTTTTACTTAATGGAAGTTGCTACTAATTCAGAAGCTTTAATTATCACAATAATAGATTCTTATTTATGAAGAATTCAAAAGAAAGCCCTTTCGGTTTAGACACTTATTGTGCTGTTTGGTTGGCAGCATTTGTTCCCTTTTTCCTACCTTTTTAACTTTTCAGAGTAACATATAAAGTCAGAGGAAAATCAATGTTAGCTATTTTGGCCAAAGGTTTAATAAGAACAATTTAAGTTAATAGTGACTATAAGACTTGAGAATATTTCTTGTTGTCTAGGATTTGTTTTGCTTTTTCTCTATCATTACAATAATCAAAAAACATCTGTTCATGAACTGTGCGACTCCTGAACCATAGCTCCAGTAGGACATAGCAAAATACCTTAAAATTTCCATTCCTGCTGTTTTAAAACTATAATTAAACAAAGACTGCATTATAGGCTTCATATGTGCTTCATAAGAGAAGCTATTTACATTAAAGGCTTCATTCTAAGCTTGTTCAATCCATGGTCTGTGGGCTACATGCAGCCCAGAATAGCTTTAAATGTGGCCCAAAACAAATTCATAAATTTTCTTAAAACATTATGAGATTTTTTTTGCGACTTTTTTTTTTTTTTTAAGTTCATCAGCTATCGTGTTAAGTGTATTTTATGTGTGGCCCAAGATATTCCTCTTCTTCCAATGTGACCCAGGGAAGCCAAAAGATTGGACACCACTGCTTTATTCAATGCCACTGAACTCTTACCTAGGACCTCGGGTGGCTCTGATTGGAGGCCTTCTGGCTGCTGACCCTGAAGCACATTAAGCAGGGCTTGGAGACTCCTGAGGCACAGGGATGGATGAGAAAATCGCGTCTCCTTGATCAATTCAAAGACTTCACAAAGTCCAACTTCAATGATCTATTTAAGATGAAAAACAAAATTATACTTTATAACATCAGTTTAATTGGTGCAGTTTACTTCCACAGCAAATGATTAATGCTGCAATATTTAAAAGGCAAAAAACAAAAAAGACACACATTAAAAAAGAAGAAAATGCTGTATTTAATGTCAAGATTTAAAAAACCATCCAGTTACATAGGTTAAATAGTGGCATCATTTAATAAGTAGTTTTAGCTAATGAAGCCATATAAAATATCATGAAAATTATTTGTAATAGTGAACTAGATACTAGATTGCATTCACTCATGAAAATTAAACTCTATTAATTTACAAAATTCATTTGGCTGTACTCAAGCAAAAATAAGCATTCTTTTTTGTTTTAAATTCATTTTTATTGTTAGACTTATTGGGGTAACATCTGTTAGCAAGGATTACATAGGTTTCAGGCATACAATTCTACAGTGCATTGTCAACTTGATAATAAGTTTACCACCTAATGTGACTTCTCTTTATATCACCTTATATTTAGCTTCCCCTCCTCCTCTCCCACCAAAAATCAGCATTCTTTTGTTAAAAGTCATGTTAACTGTTACTTATAACCAGAAAAAACGTCAACATAGCACACAGGGTGAAAAGATTAAAGTAGGAGCTTTTCATCTTAGCCTTTCTCATAACAGTACAATTATCAATCATATTATTATTTATAGACAGTGTCCCTTCTTATAGAATTCATCATGAAAAGAATTTAAAACTGCTTAGCTAAAAGATGAAAATTTTCCATTTGATATATTTTCTTTTTCTAGAATAGACTACAAAAACATGCTGTCCAAATTTTCCATCTGTTATATATTTACAGGAAACAAATCTGAAGTCAAAGATCTCATAAGTGAGGCTCTATTCTCAGGCCAACAAGAGATTACTATATCCTATCAGTAGTCAAGGTTACTTAACAACCACAAATCCTGACTTTTTATTTTTCAAGTAAGATTCTTCACAGATGACATTTTTGGCTAGATTTTGTTTATAGCCAAAAAGAGTAAGACTACTTACTGAAGAGGCTCCTGAGTTGTCTCTCTGATAAGTGTGCAATAATAAACATAGGACAATAGGCAACTCAGGTAGCCTGCCTAGGAACATAGCATTAGCTAATTTTGGTGAGACATACTCCCAAGACATTAGTCATGAAGATCCTGACAGAGAATTATCCATCTGTCTAGGTTAACCACTGTGGATTCTCACTAAATATCTGTATCTTAGTTCACTGTAGATTTTTTTTTAAATAAGGGGGAACACTAATTCATTTGCAAACTAATAAGGTGTATTCAATATACAACAAAATAAAACTCAACTTCAAATTTTCCAATCATATTTAGCTTCAACTTTTTAAGCAGAGGAACAAAACATGTTGTAAAATAACTTACTTTCTGAGGTTTGGCTGAGAGTATTTTATCAAAGGTATGAACTTTTACACTGCACTTTACACTTTGAGGCCTGTCTTACAGTCATTAAGAACACACTACACTTCCTCCTCCTTCAATATTAGGAAGGAGGAATATAAGGAGAAAATAATGTAATACATCAAATACAGTATGATCTCATTTGTACAGAAATAAATATATTTTAATGTGAGTATATTAATTATAGTGGCTATATTTTGGTTAATATAGATTTTAGAAATAATTTCTAATTTTTAATTTATATTTCCTCTTTATAAAAAATGTTCTGCATTTTTCAAATTATCTACAATGACTATATACTGTCTTTATAATTAGCAAACTAAATAATTAAATGTAATTTTTAAATAGAATAGTTCATTATAATAGTCAGATAATACAGCTTTAATACCTTCAGTGATAAGCCATAAGTAACCAGGCAACACATGGTTTTCCACCTATCTTCAGAAAACAGTCTTTTGTAAATTTATTGAATTTCATCTTTACTGTTGTTTTCAAATAATTAAATTCTCTATTATACCAGAAAGAACACAAAACCCAAATAACTACCTGACATGGCCAGCCCAACGTCATTGCTGGGAAAAGTGAGATAAAAACATACTTGGCCAACGAAAAATGACCTGAGTCTTTTAAGGATTTGTTTTGTTCTCTTTGAATCATATATTTTCAAAGGTGACTTTATTTCATTAACAAGCATAAACATAAGAGTTTAATTATATCACATTTACATTTAATAATAATGGACTCTTTGCTATTATAAATTGTATTTTGTTCTATTACAAAGTCTAGAGTCAGTTCTAATACTTCAAAAACTCTTTTTTTTATTGTTAAATTTATTGGGGTGACACTGGTTAGCAAAAATTACATAGGTTCCAGGTGTGCAAATCTACAATATGTCGTCTATGTGTTGCATTGTGTGCTCACCACCCAGAGTCAGTTCTTTTTCCATCACCATGTATTTGACTCCCCACCCTCTTCCCCACCCCCTCCCCCTTACCCTCAGGTGACCACTAAACTGATGACTGTGTCCATGAATTTTTGTTTCTTTGTTGCTTTCAGTTTTATACACCACATATTAGTGAAGTCATATGGTTCTTGGTGTTTTCTGTCTGGCTTATTCCACTTAGCACGATGATCTCAAGGTCCATCTTGAGACCAAAACACGTTTTTAAAAATTCAAGAGAAAACCAAAAGTAGATTTATATATTACTACAGAGTAATTTCTACTGTCTTTTTAAATTTTTTGTATAAAGTAAATATTTGGTAGAGACGATATTTACAAATAATAAATAAAAATCGAAAGGGGAGTAAGAGGAAGGGAGGAGGAGGAGGCAACAAACAGTACCAGAGATAGCAGAGGAGGGGGAGGCTAATTTAATTTTAAACAACGTTCTGCCTCCCATCTCCCCAATCCCACAGAATTTTGCTTCAATTTCTGCCACCACACTGTGATAACTCCTTCTAGCTAGGACATTTCTTGTATTTCGACCCCACAGACAACTCACAGCTACCTCAAACTCAGGCCAAAACAAAACTTATGGTTACAAAACTCTATTACCCTATGAAACAGGAAGCAAGTCATCTACTGAGAATAAGGTGAGAAGAACCTGGCAGTAATGATTAAGGATAATTTTGGTTTTCTCATGAATTTTTAAAAACGTGTTTTAGTCTCAAGATGGACCTTGAGATCATCATGCTAAGTAAGTGCACTTAGGAATAGCCATCATGAAATGTGTTAAAGAAAATAGATCAGGAACATAGGTTCTATCTTAGCTGCTATTTGCAAGTAATAAAAAATATTTACATGATACATTGTGTATATATGCTAAGACATTTTCAAGGCATAGTTTTAAGGTATTAGTTTAGTAAAAAGACAATATACATGAATCATTGATGGAAAAAATCATTTAAAATATATATATTTAGAAAAAAGCAATATATATAAATCATTTATGATAAAGGTACCACTTTTAAAATGTCTATATTTTCACCCATTCTTTTGTTAGAAATACTAACCATACCTACTCTATAGAAAAAAATATACATTATCTATAAAATAACAGTATAGTCTTAAAATATACCAATACTTAAACAGAACAGAGTACCTTAAGTTTGTTCTACTACAGTACATGTTTCTATACCATTAAGTAGCTTAGATGCCTCTGGCAAATAAGGGAGTGATTTCAGAACAACGTGGATGCTTTGTTGGTTCATATTTTTTCCTAGGCAAGGGGTGCCAGAACAGCAAAGGTACAATTAATTGTAACTGAAGGCAAAAAGGGCAAACGCTGTCAGCTCAGCTACTGCATAGGCAGGAGCCCTTCCAGTTCTAGTTCAACAACAAAAATGTATACTGAACCCAGAGCTCCCTCCCCAGAAGGAAGCACCCCAAACTTTCATGGCTCTTGGCTTGCAGTAGCTTGCACTTCCTCTTGGGCCTACCTTAATGGCAGTCCACAGGCTCAGAGCTCCACTTCCATGGGCAATGATCCAATGCCTTCAGGCCACCATTTGGAGTCTATTGCTTTTGTACATTTTTAATAGCCCCTGTTACAGACTCCAACCCACTGATTTCTCTGCCAGGGCTTTCCAAGTACTCCCCACTGAGTTACCAATTATTGACTTTGTTAGCCCTGCATTTATAAAGTTGCAGAGAGCTTTCCTGGTCTGCTCCAAATCTGTTTTTACCCATAAACCATGTTGTTTTTAGTGCAGAATTTTATAAAAACCAAGCCACTTTAGCAATGCAATGCATGTATTACAGTCAAAACAACCATAGGTTATGCATCTAAATGGAATTGAGTGACTTACCTTTGGAAGCTTGATAGGGGGCTCTTTGGATTCTTCCTCTTCATCACTGTCTGATTCTCCACTCTGAACAGAGTTCTTAGATGCAGCTGCCAATGATGTTTCCTTTTTCTGCCACTCCAGAACACAATGGCGCACATTGCAATAAATATTGAATGCAGAAGGATTGCTATGTAGTTTGATATCTGGTATGCTTACTGTATTCTCCAAGTTTTCGGACTGAAATACAAATTATAATATTTCAATTTCATATTTCTTTCTATCATCATCAAATCTCAATTTAAATAAAAAATAAAAGATTAGAATTAGACATGCTAGATGACTTGCCAAAGTCACGTAATTGGCAAAGACAATCTATATCTATTGACTCAACTTACAGTACTTTTTCTACTATACTTCACTACTTTTTGAGTAACAGCAGTAACCAACTTAACGGGCTGGAAAGGGGCAGGCACAGAATTTAACAGGAATATCCTTTTATCCCATGATAGGAATAGAGCCAGCAAGGCTTAACTGCTACAGTATCAAAAAACATTAACTTGGTGCTTTTCCAAAGAACATGAGAGGTACTGTAGAGAGTCTCAATGACCTACTACAAATATTGAATTACACTTTCTTTTTATAAAAAAGTAGATATATTAAAAGTAGACATAAGGATTTAAACAGAAATTATGGTTAAAAAGAAAAACCCTTAATTTTAGTTAATTCTAATTCCAGTATCATTCAAATAATAGTAATGATAAATAAAACAAAATAAAACAAAACTGCAGATTATGGACATATGCTTTTCTAAAGTTCTTTTTTAGCTATCAGTCTTGATAAATACTAAAAATCACATGCTTTGTAATTTAATTGTTAAAACTAAATAGTCAATTTCTGCTTTGTCCCAGCATTTCATTCATCAGACCACAACCACAATTTTTAAATCAACATTTACATTATAAATATACAGGACTGGCTGAAGATATTCTACAAATGCAAGTTCCCATAATTAGAATATATCCAGGAAATACTGAAAATAAATAGTGATAGTTCAAGTACCAAAGACACTGGGACTCAAAATCCTATCCTTCTTCCATAAACAATTGGGTACAACTGCAAATTCCAACAACGGAGTATGTCCAGGAAGTACTCAAGATAAATAAAATGACACCTCATATATATAAAAAAACATTCATTATACATGATTAACCCAAAAACAAGGTTGGCACAACATTGGAAAATCAGTATAATTCCTTATACCAACAAAATAAGCTAAAAGAACATAAGATACTGTAAATAAAGATTGAAAAGTATTTAGCATAAATCAAATACCCATTCATGATAAAAAGCCTAATTAGAAATGGGAGAGAATTTATAAAACTTGATAAAGGGTATCTATGAAATACCCAGAGTTAACGTTGTAAAAGACAATCCTTATACACTAAGATCACAAACAAGGCAAATATATCTATTCTCAACAACTGAATTCAACATCGTACAATATATGCTAGTGCCATAAGCCAAGGAAAAGAAGAAAAAGTATAGTTAGAAAGAAGTATCTTCTAGAAAGCAAATGCCTTTATTTGCAGAAGACATGTAAAGAATCTTAAGAAGACTGCAAAAAAGCCACTAGAAATAATGTGCAGATTTAGCAAAGACATAGGATACCAGATCAATATATAAAAATGAGTAATATATGTATATACTAGGAGTGAACAACTGAAAAATGTAATTTTAAAATAATAGCATTAAAGTTACAGACTGGAAGAAAATATTTGCGAACCACATATCTGACAAAGGACTAGCATCCAAAATACAGGGTCCAGCACAAATAATGCCCCTTTTTTATGAGCTGGTAATCTATACCAAATCTTTTACTACAAAATCATAAGCATATATGGTTATAAGTTTGTAATAAAATCATAACTCAAGTCCAGGCATTACCTGTGCCAGATCCTATGTATTAATATAAAGAATTTTCAAAACTTGACAATAAAAAACAAGCAATCCAGTTAAAAAATAGCAAAGAGATGAATAGAAAAATGTAAATCAAAACAAAATTGTGTGTGTGTGTGTGTGTGTGTGTGTGTATGTAGTTTACATCTATCAAACTGTCTAGAATAGAAAATAGTGACACCAAATGCTAATGAGGATGTGGAGGATCTGGATCTCTCATACACTACTAATGGGAATGTAAAATGATGCAGCCACTCTGGAAAAATTTTTCTTACAAAATTAAACATGTGCTTATAGCACAATCCAGCAATTGTACTCTTGCACATTTATACCAGAGAAATGAAAACTCACGTTCATACAAAAACTAACACATGAATGTTCATAGAAGTTTTATTCAAAATAACTAAAAACTAGAAACAACTCAGATGTTCTTTAATAGGTGAATGGTTAAACAAACTGTGGTATATCCATACCATGGAATGCTTACTTGGTAATAAAAAAATATAACCTATGGACATATGCAACAAGTTGGATAAATCAAAAGAGAATTATGCTGAATGGAAAAAGGCAATCCTAGAAGGTTTCCTACTGCATGTTTCCATTTTACAACATTTTTGAAATGACAGAATTATAGAGA
This sequence comes from Lyroderma lyra, assembly GCA_004026885.1. Classification (NCBI taxonomy): domain Eukaryota; kingdom Metazoa; phylum Chordata; class Mammalia; order Chiroptera; family Megadermatidae; genus Lyroderma; species Lyroderma lyra. The sequence continues at coordinate 1,473 of PVJL010001204.1, read as the reverse complement.
TAAACAGATTTTTGGTTGCCACAGGCCAGAAAGAGGGTGAGGATTACAAATTTCTGTGGCTATATGAGTAGCACAAATGATTCTTGTGATGGAGATGTTCATTGACCATGGAAGTGGTCACACCAACCCACACAAGTGATAAAATTGCATATAACTAAACACACATACATATACACACACACAAATGAGTATATGTAAATAAAACTGGTAAAATTTGAATAAGATCACCAGGTTGGATCAATGTTGATTTCCTAGTTGTGATATACTATGTAATATACTATGTGATACAGTGTGTGTTTACTATGCAATACCTTACCAATGAGAGAAAATGGGTGAAGGGTATATAGGAGTGCTCTGTATTACTTACAACCACATTCACAATACAGTCATCCCAAAATTTAAAAAATAAAACCAAACATCTATTAAATAATAGCATTTACAGGAACATTAAATAATTAGTTACACATAATAAAATTATGTGCAAGCTGTCCAGTGAAAACCAAAATAATGTTAGAGAAATTAAAGAAGACTTAAGTAAATGAAGCAATAAACCATGTTCATTGATCAGAAAACTCAACATAATTAAAATAGAAATTCTTCCCCAAATCTATTGATTCAATGCAATCCCAATAAAAATTCCAGAGGCTTTTTAAAATGGAAATTAACAAGCTGATTCTAAAATTTATATAGAAATATAAAGGACCAAGAGTAACTAAAGCAACTTTTCTTTTTTAAAGACCCAAACTGGAAAATGTATGAGTTGATTTCAAAACTACTATAATAAAGACAGTATGGTATTGGTGTAAAGACAGATATGCAGACCAATTAAACAAAATAAATTCTGGAAATAGACCTAAACAAATATGGTCAAGTGATTTTTTTATAAGATGACAAGACATTCAATAGAAAAAAATAAGTCTTTTTGACAAATGATTCAATTGACTGAATACCAATGTGGGGAAAAATGAACATCAACCCTTATTGCATACCATATACAAAAACTAACTTGCAATGTATCATTGACCTAAATGTAACAGCTAAAATTATAAAATCCCTACAAGAAAATATAGAAGAAAATCTATGAAATTTTAAGGTAGACAGAGATTTCTTTGTACATAAAAATGCACGAAACATGTTAAAAGAAAACACAATGAATTAGATTTATGAAACTTAAAGACTTCTGCTCTTCTAAAGCTCTATATAAAAACAAACAAAAGCAAGCCATAGACTAGGAGAAATTACCTGCAATAAAGATATCTGACGAAAGACTTGTATCTAGAATATACAAAGAACTCTGACAATTCAATAAGACAAACAATTATAAAGGCAGGCAAGATTTGAACAGATATTACACAATACAGAGATAGAATGGCCAAGGCATGTGAAAAGATATTTGTATTATTAGTCATTAGAGAAAAGCAGGTAACCACAGTGAGATACCCCTATATAATTATTAGAATGACCAAATTTTTA
>PVJL010001203.1:101889-286882 GCA_004026885.1 Lyroderma lyra | reverse complement strand
AGCCATGTGGCCACTGTTTTTTATCACATTTCTAATAGCTGCTCCATCTCCTCAAGGACTGTTGTAAAATCATTTACTTGACTGTTATACGAAGTCTGCTGCTCTAGGAACCGGGCCCTCTCTTCTTCTTTCATCTTCAACTTTACTTTTAAGGCCTGAGTGGAAACACATTCAAAAAGAAAAACAAATAAACAAAACCACAAGACTCTGACTCAGAGGAAAGACAGTATCACACACACCAGAACACATGCTCCTATTCCATTGAGAAAGACCGCAGGAATACTGACATTGTATTTTCTATTTTAGATTTGTTTATCTGTGCTGGTTTTAGGAACTATCCCTTTCTACTATACTTGTCTATCTAAACTAGAGCAATAAAATTCTCTAGGATTTAGTGTAATTCATTCAAGCAATCCAAAGCAGTCCAGACCCAAGAAGCTGGGTTTCCCATTATAGATTTCCTTGAGGTTATGAGTTTCTACAAGTTTCTACACCCAGGTCTCAACTTGCAACTCTGAGCAACCTATGTTGCACATTGCTTCACGCCCTGCAAATGTGAACATTTCTTAGAGCCTTTAAAACAGAAAAATAAAATTAGCTGGAAAAAAAACAACAACAATGGTGAAATCAAATGAAGTCTTGGAATTCAGTTAACAGTAATGCATCAATGCTTTCTTTCTTTTGACAAATGTGCCATGATAATGTAAGATGTCAATATTAGGATAATTGAATTCTCTATTATCTTTGCAACTTTTCTGTAAATCTAAAATTACTACAAAATAGTTTATTAAACATAAATAAGAAAGAACCCTGCATACATCCGTATGTTGTGGTGTAAGATATGGTAATTTTGCCTCAGGGTGATGTCTGTCTCTCACCTGCAACTCCTCCATCTGCTTTTTGGCTGTTTCGTTAAAAAGCTTCAGCTCACCTTGCAAAGTTTCTAACAGCAACTAAGAGGAAAGTATAATGTATTAACAAATCTTTACTGAAATGTCAACTTTTTCTTCATATAAACTCATCTCTTTGTATGACAAGAGAATTGAATTAGATGATTGCTAATATCTCTTCCATTTAGTCATTTGCTGAGCATACACACACAATGCCAGCCAGCCTTTCCATCAGATACCCTGGAGGAACTCAGTCCACGGGATGAAAAGATTACCCCACTTCCATGAGCTCTGCTACAAAGGCAATATGAACAAAACACAGTAGCCACTGAAGGGGTGACGAATAGCCTGGGAAAGCTGAGGGAGTTTTCCATATGTAGTATTCTATGATTCTAAGATGACAACTGCTCCTCTTAGGCAAGAGACATAGAAGCTCTAAAGACTTTAATACGAAACAATTATCTTCCTACCTTAGGGAAGGAACCAAAGAGAAGCTAAATTAATTCAGGCTGGACCTCTGCATCATACACAAGGGCTGTCCGGAAAAAATCCAGCTGTAAATGCCTCTGTTTTTTCATATTACATGGCTAGATACTTTCCAGACAGTCTCTGTAGTTCTCAGCAAAGGAATAAGGAGAAAACTTGGTAAAGTGTAGAAGAGAGGAACCAGAAAGTTCTCTATACAGGTCCATTCTATCACGTTTTAAAGTAGTACAGTTTCAACTCAGACTCACTCAATTTGTAAGCACAAAGTCACCTGCAAAGTAAAATATGCTATTTTAAGTACACATCCACCACTCTTTTCCACTATCCTAAATATCCAAAGATTGCTTCTTGGGGTTTATTGAGCACATGGCAGAGACTGCCTCAGAGCTGCAGAGCTCCCCCAGTCACTTGGCTCTCGCTCACTCACACCCATCCCCTCACCATCGATTCTGCGTGATCCATGGCGGATTCTTGCTGGGAGGCCTCGGTCTCACTGTCTAAAACTGACAGAGACAACAAAGTCAGCCTTACTTAGGGAACTGTACTTAAACAAAAGAAAACAAAACCCTGCTAGGACAAGCACAGGAATTTTCAGGAGGGAAAATTCTCAGATGCTCCCTCTCCCCTCTGAGTTTTCACCTTGGCAGGTCATCCGTGCCTGCCCTCCAGAGCTATATTTTACTTCCCTCCTCTCTAGGTTTGGATATGGCCAAAAATTCATTCTGCTTTCTCCTCAGCTCAGCAGAAAATGTGTCCAAAGAAAACACATAGGTTGGATTTTTTTGTTGTTGTTGTTTATAAAACACAAAGCTATTTTAAAAAGCTTTTCAGGCCTTTTTTTGGTACAAGTAGTACAAAACCACAAGTAAATTAAAATCATACAAAATGTATATGGGACTATAAACAATATATCCTTAAATGCACAGGTTAACAAGTAACATTCAAAGTCAGCATTCCTTCATTCAGAGAAGCTGGGGCCCTTCCCTGGCTGCTCTCAGGCTTCTCAACTCAGTGTGAGGCCCTCTTACAGGCTCTGGGCAATTCCGTCTGTGCTCTCTTTGCTACAGACTCTGCAAACAGACAGCGTCAGAACAGAAATCACGTTTTAACCACTGTGATTCTGCTGATTAGCCAGGTTTAAGAACCCTTGAAACAGTATCATCCCTTTCTCTTCCTGCCTGGGAAAGTTACCCTTGAAAGAAAATAAAGTATTTCTAGTCTAATTTGTAAGGTCATACCTTTTGGTACCAAATGAATGGCATCAAGTGTTCAGGTAAGTAAGCAATAATCCTCTCTCCATAACCATTTGAAATTCTGTTGGTCAGGCACTGTCAATGTCACAAAAGAACAAAGAGCTCCCCAGAATTGTTAGGGCTTTGCTAGGCAACCCATTCACTCACATGATGTATATAGTCCAGGACCATCCCAGGAGGGGGCATGGGCACTGATTCCTTTGAAGGCTGTTGTGTGCTGTTTCTTACCTGGGTTGAGGCCATTGCTCTCCAAAATTGCCAAACAGTTGTCTTGAAACTTCTCCAGCAGCTCCACCTTTTGGGTCAGGTCCTTCAGTTCTTCCTATTGGGGTGCCATGTGGACAGATCAGGCCTGTCCCACTCCCCAGGGATGGTCTTTACTGCCCTTGCTCTTGGACAGCCAGAGCACAAGCCTGGCACCTTCACTTTTTGCTGTTGGGACCTGGGCACTACAAGATTGCTCCTACCCAAGGGGCTGTCCCTCAGGATTCCACATGTATTGCCCAGTGCAGCTGATGGCAGAGGCTCAGTGGGTCTTTTACCTGAGTTTCAGTCAACTTCTGGTGCAACTGTTTGTTGGCAGCCTCTAAGAGCTGGTTCTTATCCTTGAGCTCTTCCTGTGACTTCTGCTTACTCAATGGTTTGTAGCTGTAATAATTGTAAGAAGAGGTGGAGGGGTGAAGAGAATGGACTACTGAGTCTTACAAACAGGGGTTCAAATCCTGGCTTCATTACATAGTGGTATATGACCTTCAGTGAACTGCATAACCTCTCTGAGGCTCTGTTTCCTCATTTCTAGAATTAGGATAATATCCACATTTCATAACATTATTATTGTGAAGGATAAGGGAGACTACATGCACAATACTTAGCATAGCTACTGACACACAGTAAACATTTAATAACAGCCATTATCACCATCAACATTAAACCTTCTTTTCAAAATTCTCAGAGTCCTTCTTAACAGTATTTTGTCTTCAAACTTAAAACAGGCCCAGATTTGGAATTAGAACCTAGTTCTACAAATTTTCAGCTTATATTATTTCTGTATTCAGGATTACAAAATGTCCAAGCTAGTCTCACAGAGAGAAAGATGGTTCTTCTCCAGGATTTTACTGTCACCAGCACCAGTATCAGCACCAAATTACCAACTCAAAATCACTAACAACAAGCACCCCTCCTATCTGAAGGCTTCACACCCCTATTGATGGATCATGGCGTGGTCTAATTTCCCATCAGCAGTGGTCCTGGTATGGAACCCAAAAAGCTTGTCTGGCACTTAGGATGACACCATCACTGATCTTGTCCTCACGGTGTTTCTCAAAACAGGCTGTGCCTCACCCCTGAAAATTTCCATTCAGATTCCTGGAGTGGCACCAGACTGTTAACACATCAAACAAGTACCATGAGTGATTCTGATGTACAACCAGGGCTGAGATCCACTACTCTCAAATGGTGGCCAAATTCATTTACCCTAACATTTACCTCTTTTTGATGTTCCTCCTGATGGCAGTATCTGTAGTTTTCACCTGCCTAGAGAAGCAAAGACAAAGAAGTCAGAATAGTAACTTGACTTATTGTGGTGATAATTTTGCAATATATACAAATACCAAATCATTATTAGGTACACTTGAAGCTATAATGTTGTAAGTCAATTATACCTCAATTAAAAAACAAAAAAGGAATCAAACAGAAAATTGTAGTATGTTGTTATGTGTGTTGTGAAGAATGCAAAACAAAGAGGCTGGTTTTCTGAGGAAAAAGCTAGAGATTATACACAATACAAATAGCACAAACTTAAGAAGCTCTGAGAACCATGCATTTTTGTTTCAGCCCAGACTACTGAAAAAGGCTTATTAATAGGGAATGGGTTCCCCTCCTGACCATATCAACAACCCACTCATGTGGTGGTGTGGCTATCTCATGTCAACCCCACTTACGTGGGACTGCACACTGGGTGCAGAGATACACACACCCACTGGGCTCTAATGTCCTTAGACCAGCAACACAAGCTAACAACTAGCCCCCACCTACTGTGACACCCACTCAGGGCTGGTGTTTGACCACAGTAATGCCCTTTGTGCACTCAGAGCAAGTGGGAGAAAGGAAAATATCTCTTAGGACTTTTGCTGTGCTTCTTCAGAACTAACTGATCAACACAGAGGGTCCTGACAAACAGCTCAGCAGTGCCGCACTGCTTTGGATCACTGACTATAAGCAAATTGTTCAGGTGGCTTGTGCTTTCAAAAACCCTATTTTCTAATTCTTTGTACTAAATAATTTCTAGCAAGATGTTCTAATTAAATACCAATGATCTGACTCACCCATTCTCTCGTCTCGGTTTAATGATTTTTGTAACATCATTCTCTGAACCTCCTGAATGAAGAAGTCTGGAAACATCAGCTTCTTTGGACTTAACAGGTAACAGGCTCTTAGAAGTGGCTCGAGTTTGTGTGTCTGCAAAGGAAAACAGGAAGGTGAAACGTCAAGCATCATGACCCAACAGCTGCAACTCTATAACAAACAGTTCTATTCTAAGTAAAAACCTGTATTTCATTCTGGCCAACTAATTTTTTTGTGAAAATCAGTTCAGAAGAATAAGACTTCTCCACTAACTGGAGACGGAAACCAAAATGCTTTAAATGTGACAATGTAGTGTGTTTAAGGGTAGCTAAAACCAAATGGCCTGAGGGTCTAAATGTGAAAGTGGAGGTTGATACAAGCAAAGAGCTAAATAAGAGGCACTGGGGCAGTCAGCAGGGCAAAACACAGCTGAATCCTTCTCTGAACACTATTGGAATCGAACCATCTTACGTTCCTAAGAACTCTGCAGGCTCTCCTAAGGCTGCACTCAAGCTGCTTTGAGTTTCTTTTAACTATAGCTTAGTTGTTTTGATCAGACTATCTCCCTAACTACCCTAAAATATGTCTTTGTGTCCCCAGTGCTTGAGCATATCTGGCATACTATCAGAGGTTCCATACTGGCTTGTTGACTAAATGGAACACTTCATAGTTTCATGGATTGTTTCACAGACCATCTCAGACTATCTCTTCTACTTTTCCTCTTCCATGCTGATTGCCTTTACCACCAGCCCTTTTAATTTGTTTATCCATCATTAAGTTCAAAGGTTCCCTATTTGGCATTCTATTCTAATCTTCCGCCAGGCTATTGCCAGAAAACCAGAGAAATAGCCCTGCCCTGACACTCTACTTCCCCAGAGGAGAGTATTTCCCCCCTGGTCCTTATGCTACTCTCCACCACACACTAACTTTCTACCATTTATATTCCATACCCAATTCAAGTAGTAATTTGTTCTGGAGTTAAGCACATTCTCTCCTCCCTCCAATACACACATGTGTGCATACATTTCTGGTTTACATTTTCACTTTGTTCACTGTAAAGTGAATCCTCTAAGTTTAACCTAAATAAAGAGCCATATCAATAAAATCAAGTTGAAGGAATTAGGTACAAAGCACTGGATCATTTATAGGTACATTCACTGGGCACTTAACACCTCATTTTCCATACTCCTACCAACAAAGCAAGGGTTGTTTTTGAGGTCTCGTCTGAAGTAAAAGGTAACCTTGGGGGAATGTATTTACCTCCTCCTCTCTCAAGTAATTATAAGTTATACATAACAACCAATCTATCTCATGTAAAAAGGTATTAGTAGTAAACTGATCAAAATTAACATTCTTCATTGACTGGAATTAGTTCCAATAATCCATATTTGCTAGAACCTAAGGGTTGCATTGAAGGAAAAGTTTAGCAGGAGTTAACAAAGATTGTCTTCTTAAACAGAGAGATGCTGGGAGGGGAATTGGATGGTTGCTGTTCAAGGAAGGGAAGGGGACTTGTTTTTTGCTGCCTATCGGTTTCTGACTTTGGGTTTTTTTTACATGTGTATATGAGGGCTGTCCGGAAAACATCCAGCCATAAAGGCCTCTATTTTTCATGTTCTGTGGCTGGATACTTTCCAAACAGCCCTTGTATGTTACCTAGTCAAAAATCTAAAACTTGGAGTGACGTCAGCATCATGGCAGAATAAGACTTTGTTTCTCCCCTTAAATTTACAAGTTGGACAACTATAACTCAACAAAAGATCCTCTGCTCAACACACAAACATGGCTGAAAGATCTATGCACTGGGACATCTGAAGTTGCCCATACTGGAAGACTAGGGGTGGCAGGACGAGGAAGGACAAGGGCAGTGGCTGCAGACACAGTTCAGTGCCCACCACAGCTCCAATGAGTGTGGTAGCAGTGGAGAAGTCAGGTTGCAGCCCTCACACTACAGCAGGGGGTGTAAGAGGGCCAAAGGCAGTGTTGCCCTGGGAAAAGGCATCTCCCTTCCCCCTCTCTCACATTATGGCAGACCAAGGTAGAGGTGGCTGCGAAGCTTTTAAATCACGGGTGTCCAACCTTTTGGCTTCCCTGGGCCACACTGGTAGAATTGTCTTGAGCCACACATAAATACCCTAAAACTAATGATAGCTGATGAGCTAAAAAAAAAAGTTGCAAAAAAAAATCTCATAACGTTTTAAGAATTTGTGTTGGGCCACATTCAAAGCCATCCTGGGCCACGGGTTGTACACACCTAGAAACAGTACAACAATGACGACAGGAAGGAGGGGTGGAGCCATGAGATCACAAACTTGCCTCCCCTGCCTCATGCATCCCAATAGAGCCAGATAGAGGCAGTGGAGATGCCTCTCAAAACACAGCAGGACCAGGAACCATTAGTAAAAAAGAGGTAGTGCTAGGAGCTTGCAAAATCAATTCTCTACCACTTGCCACATTCCTTCACCACAGTGGTGATGCTCCCTAACCAAGGCCACCCGGTCACAGAGGAGTCAAACACCATGGCAGTGGGTACACAGCATTTTCCTTAACTGAAGTGACACCACTCCACAACAATCCCAGAGGCACAAAAATAGTGTAGGTAAGAGAAAACAAAAACTTGCACTATAGCACCATCAACAGAAAGTACCCTACCTATGAACCTGCTGAATTATTGAGAGCAACACAGTATCTAAACAAGAAAACATTCCACTATCACAAATGTGCAGGCAAAGAAACAATTCATCAAATATCATGAAAAACCAGGGTAACATTGGAGCACAAAGAAAATGAAGTCTCCGGAAACCTGAAACCAAAGTCGAAGTCATGGAAGACAGACTTAAATGACAGAGAATTAAGACTGCAGGTATGAAGTTCAAAGAGATACAAGAGAACCCAGAAAGGGAGTTCAATGAGTTAAAGAATCAAAGTAATGAACAAAAGGAGTACTTTACCACAGAGACTGAAATGATACACAAGAACCAAACAGAAATTCTAGAGCTGAAGAACTCAAAAAATGAGATGAGGAATGCATAACGTGCACTGGAAATAAAGCAGACCAGGTGAAAGAAAGAACTAGCAAACTTGAAGACAGAAACCTAGAAATGACTCAGGAGGAAGGAGAGAGAGAACTAAGAGTTTAAAAAAATGAAAGAACTCTATAAGAACTATCTGATTTCATTAGGAAGAGCAACACAAAGATAACAGGACTGTCAGAAGAAGGAGAGAGAAAGGATCTCATTTACAATCACAACAAAAAGAATAAAATACGTAGGAATAAACTTAACAAAGGAGATGAAGGACCTGTACATTGAAAACTATAAGGCATTATTTAAAGAAATTGAAGAAGACATACGAAGTCAGACAATTAATTTTGAGAACTCACTCTTCGATGTATTCCCTTGGGGAGCTATGCACCAATGTCAGTGCCTAGTCTACCCTTCAAAGCAATTTTGGAACTCTTTTTCTAGAAAGGCCATCAAAGCTGTCATCATCCCTAAAATCTGACAATTAAGTTCAAGGGTGAACTAGGTACTGGTGTCAGTGTATAGGTCCCAAGGGAGTACATCAATAATCAAAAGAACATGGCACTGGGAGAAAAACAGACTCACAGACCAATGAAACAGAACCGAGAACCCAGAAATAAAACCACACATATATGGCAATGAATTTTCAACAAAGAATCCAAAAACATACAATACAGAGAAGAAAAGTCTCAATAAATGGTGGGAAAACTGGAAAGCCATATGCACAAGAATGAAACTAGACTGCATTCTGACACCATACACAAAAATTAACTCAAATAGATTAAAGACTTGAGTATAAGACCTGAACCAATAAAATATATAGAAGAAAACATAGGCACTAAATTTATGCACCTTGGTCTGAGACGCTTTTGTGAATTTGACCCAAAGGCAAGGGAAATAAAAGCAAAAATAAATGAATGCAACCCATAAACTAAAAGATGGCAAAAGAAACCATCAACTAAACAAAAAGGCAACCAACCAAATGGGAGAAGATACAAGGGCTATTGGAAAAAATCCAGCCATAAATGCCTCTATTTTTCATATTACATGGCTGGATACTTTCTGGACAGCCCTTGTATTTGCAAATGATACCTCTGATAAGGAACTAATATTCAAAATATATAATGAACTCATACAACTCAAACAATAAAAACAAACAATCCTACGAAAAGATGGGCAGAGGACCTAAATAGACACTTTTATAAGGAAGACACAAAAGGCCAACATATATATGAAAAAATGCTCAACATCACTAGTTATAAGGGAAATGTAAATCAAACCCAAAATGAGATACTACCTCACACCTGTTAGAGTGGCTATAATTAATAAGACAAGAAATAACAAGTGTTAGAGAAGATGTAGAGAAAAGGGAACTCTTGTACACTTCTGGTAGGAATGTAAATTGGTGCCGCCACTATGGAAAATAGTATGGAGGTTCCTCAGAAAATTATGACTAGAGCTACCATATGACCCAGCAATCCCTCTTCTGGGTTATCTACCTGAAAAATGTGGAAACACTTATTCATAAAGATACATGTACCCCTATGTTCATCGCAGCACTATTCACAATATAAAAGACATGGGAACAACCTAAGCGTCCTTCGCTTCGATCGATGACTGGATAAACAAGATGTGGTACGAATATACAATGGAATACTATTCAGCCATTAAAAAGATGAAATATTGCCATTTGTGACAATATGGATGGATCTTGACAGTATTATATTAAGTGAAGTCAGTCAAACAGAAAAGGATAAGAACCATAAGATTTCATTCCTATGCGGGATATAACACAAGAAGCAACAAACAAACAAACAAATTGATAGATACAGACAATAGAATGGTGATTACCAGAGAGGGTAGGGGAGGATGAAGAGGGTAAAAGGGTTGAGTCAAATATATGGTGACTGAAGGAGACCACACTTTGGATGATGCTATGCACACAACAGAATATTCAATGTCTTATTATGAAGTTGTACACCTGAAATGTATGTTATTAACCGATGTTGCCCCATTAAATGTAATAAAAAAAACAAAGAAACAAACTAAAACTTAAAACTACCAACTCATGCCCAAAATCAAAACAAAAACCTGGGAGGTGGCCTAAAAATGTTAAATTATTGAGTGAATTATTTAGGTTACATATAAGCATAACGCTGGGACAGGGATAGAAAGCAAAGAGATGAAAACTTTCAACACAGCTGGGGAGAGCCAGTCACTCACAACTGACAGAGAGGCATTGTGCTCTAAAGGAAAGGCAGTAAGGAAACATGGCTCCAGTTCTCTCACTCCTGGGCCCTGCTGATTCCAGGATTACTATATAGGTGTTCCAAGGCAACCTAAGACAAACAAGATAACCTTTTAAGCCTTCAGAGAAAAGCCAATTTACCTCACAGATTAATCTTGCTACTGCTTGTCACCCAGCTGCATGCAGTCACTGGGAAGAAATCTTAAACATGTGCTTCAAAATCTCCCACAACAGGTTCTGATGCTTGAAGCTTATTTTGTGCTATAATCTCTAGATTAGGGAGCTAGACACCTGCAAATCCTAGGCGATGACTTTCAGCCACAAGCCAAGTAACATAAAGCAAGGTGGCAAAGCAATAGAAATTTTAATCTATGTCTCTTCTCCCGTTTCTCAAATGCTCTAGCTAGGCCAGACCCCTCTCTCACACTCCACTCAACAAATATTAATATTGAGAAAGTGTTACATGAGAGACACTGCAGATAGATGTATGAACCAGACATGGTGGGGAACCCTAGTGCTTCCTCCTAAGTATATTGCTTCTCAAATGACTCTCATTTCTCCTCCCTGACAACAAAACCAGTCCCTCCAGACAGCCCAAGTCTGGACATAAAATGGGTAATTGTTTAAAAAGAGATTCCTAGCTTAATGGGAATAATGTTGTAGAACAATCAGCAGCTTAAACCTATTTGGTGAATGCAGCACGGTTACGTCTGAGGGAGCGGGGGTGGGGGTAAGAAAAGGTCTAAAATTCTACCGAATGGCCCTTCCCCTCTCATCAGAAACCTAGACAGCCCAGTTCTAGGGGAGTTAGCAAGCTGTCATAGCTGATGGAATGCCCTACTCCCTGCCCATACCCTCTATTCCCGGCCACCGATTTGATCCTCCATATTCCCGTGGACACCCACCTGCGGTTGGGCCGCTGCTCAGAACAGAGGGGGGATGCAGTGTGTACACTGTCTTAACCAAGCTGGTCATCGTAACGAGGCGGCTAGGCTGGACGCTGGAAGGTGCAAAGTGAATGTGACCCACCCGCCCCTTTGCCCCGCGCCTCCGCCGGGGAAGGGCCCGGGGAGAGCGCGACCTACTCAATCCGGCTCCTGGCAGGAGCCGGGAGAGAAAAACTCCTCTATTTCCAGCCCATCCCGTCCTCCCCACACATCAGCCCAGTCCCCCGTCCCTGGAGAGCCGAACCCAGGTGCCTGCTGCTCCTGCCCGCAGCCCTCGTCGCTCAGATTCAAAAGATGCTCCAAGGCAACTGCCACACCGCTGGCCGGGTCTGCCGCCTGGGTTTCAAATGGAAACTTCCGGTGGTCGGGTGGGAGGGGCTGCGGTGTACGTCCTGTAGGTGGCCATGTTGTACGGTTGTCACTACTGTGGGCGACGCCTTTGGGAGCTGCCATGCTGTACGGAAGGTCCGAGCTGAGGCGCGAGTTTGAGCTTCCTGGCAGTGGCTGTTGGAGCCCCTGGATCTGGGCTGGGGAAGAGAGTGGTGTACTTTACCTGCCTGAATGGAGCTATGAGCCACCAGCGTCACATTCCGGGCTTGGGACTCAAACGCAGTCACGTTTAGGGTCCATGTCACAGTCCTTCTCTTTGTTTGGTTTGTGATTGTCAGGGATATTGCATGATGCCTGAATGCCAAACGCAAAGGGTATTTGGAGGGACGTCAAACTACACATTACAGGGCAGAGAGTGGCAAGTGAGGTTTGAAGAGGGCCTGTGGGCTGAAATACCTGAGGGACCTATCCATAGTCCTAACTTTAATAGCACTTACCCAGATTTTAAGCAGAGATTCAAAGCTACTCCTAGCGAACAGGGCAGGGTCCTCAAGCACTTAATTCATCCGTTCATTTCAGTCAACAAATACAGGGTCCGGCAGAAGTAACGCCCTTTGTTATGAGCTGATACTCTATACCAAATCTTTTCTTACAGTGAGCTGATACTCTATACCAAATCTTTTCTTACGAAATCATAAGCATGTAATCCTGTAACATAACAATATTTTAACTACTTAAAAAAGGGTGTTACTTCTGCTGGACCCTGTATTATTGAGCACCTACTATGTGCTGGACCACTATTGTAAGTAATGGGGGTGGGGCAAAAAATATCAAGACTGACCTTGGCTCTGCCCACCTGGAGTTTACAATCTAGAAAACAATCAACAGAGGAGAGATAGTCATGCACCATCCTAAGGCAGAAATGGACTTTTCTACTAGCAGGGACTAAAAGATGAAAGAAGAGTAGTACAGATAAAGCTGGAAGAGTGGCAGCTTTTGTAGGCCAAAGGTAAAAAGATTCGATTTTATCTTAAGACTAATGGGAAGTCCTTGAAGTATTTACAAGGATCAAGTTATATTCTAAAAACCTCATTCTGGCTACTCCAGGGGGAATGGATTGAAGGGAGGAAGAGTGGAACTAGGGAGACAACTGGGAGGCTGCTGCAGTCATTCAAGTGAGAGGATGATGGTGGCTTGGTCATGATGGCAGTGGTATCAGCGGAAGTGGAGAGCGGCAGACACATTGAAGATAGCTTTTGTAGGTGCATTTTAGGACTCAGTGCTAGATTGGGAATTGTGGGGAAGACGGATAAGGGATAGGAAGATCTTAACGATTACTCCTGGGCTTGAATAATTATGTGGATAGAGTCACTGTTTAGTGTTCGGGGGAGATTGAGAGTTTAGTTTTGAATAAGGTAAACTTGAAATGCCTCTGAGACATTCCAATGTTTAAACTATCAAGAAGGCAGTTGGAAATATAAGCTTTGAGCCCAGAGGAGAGTCTAGGTTGGAGATACACTCTTGGGAGTCGTGGGTATACATTTAAATCCAGGATATTGGATGAGATCACCAAGGGAAAAAGAGCACAGAAACTCTTAGGGCCAAGGACAGGGACAGCAGCGTTTAAAAGTTGCACTAAGGTGCCAGCCAAGAAACTTGATAAAGAGGTGCCAGAGAGGTGAGAAGAAAACAAAACAAAACAAAAAGGTGGTATCCTAGAAGCTAAGAAGGAAAATGTGGTAAATTACTAAAGGAGGGAGTGGTAAACTATTGAAAATAACTGAAAGGGCAAGCAAGATGGGAAATAAAAAGTATTCTCTAATTAGCAACAAAGAAGTCATCCTATAGGAAGAGAAATTCTGGTAGAGAGGCTTGAGTGGAAGCTATGGTGAAGAGTCCATGAGAGATGAGAAAGCAGGGATGGCAGGTATAGACTCTAGAGAGTTTGCGAATGGAGTAGAGCAGGGGTCTCCAACCCCCTGGCCACAGACGGGTAGCAGTGGGTGGCCTGTTAGGAACCAGGCTGCACAGCAGGAGGTGAGCAGCAGGCAAGTGAGGCTTTGTCTGTATTTGTAGCCGCTCTCCATCACTCACATTACCAGCGGCATTAGATTTTCATAAGAGAGGGAACCCTATTGTGAACTGCGCATGTGAGGGATCGAGGTTGCTCGCTCCTTATGAGAATCTAATGCCTGATGATCTGAGGTGGAGCTGAGGTGGTGATGCTGTCACTGGGGAGTGCCTGCAAATACAGACTAACATTATCAGAGATGTCTGACTGCACAGAGACCGTAATAAATCAGTTGCTTGCAGACTCATATCAAAACCCTATCAGTGAGGGGCAAGTGACAATTATGCTGCATCTAGTGGCAGGCTTTGTAGTGGCAAGTGAATTGTATAATTATTTCATTACATATTACAATGTAATAATAATAATAGGAATAAAGTGCAAAATAAATGTAATGCGCTTGAATTATCCTGAAACCCTACTCCCCTTTCCCTGGAAAAACTGTCTTCCACAAAACTGGTCCCTGGTGCCAAAAAGGTTGGGGACTGCTGGAGTAGAGTGATTGGGCAGTAACCGGAGGTGGTTTGTGGGGGATCTTGAAGGTGTAGATACTAATTGATACATGTGCTGATGGAAACAAGCCAGCGGAGAGGGAGGAAAGCATGCTTCAGAGGAGAGGGGATGATCAAAGGAACAAAGACATCGAGAAAGAGGGAAGGAAGTTGGGGTCTGAAGCAGCATCTTCAAGTTCTTTTGTTCATGTACCCCCAAAAAATTATAAAAACAAAACAATGTCCTTTCACCCATTTTTAGTTGATGCCTAAATTTGTTCATAATTTTAAATATTTGTAAAGGACATACTTTCTACCTATTCTGTATTATGTATATGCTCTTTATTCATTTCTAAAACTTTTTTATTTTGGTATTTCATTTGGATAATTTATACTGCTATGTCTTCAAGGTCACTAAGCATTTTTCTGCAGTGTCTAAATGTCTTAATTTCATCCAGTGATTTTTTTCTTTCATCTCAGATATTTTAATTTTCATCTTTACAAGTTCAATTTGGGTATTTAAAAAATATTTCCAAGTGTCTACTTAGCTATATAAACATATGGAATACAGTTATAAGAATTTTGTTTTTAATGTGGGTATTTCCCTGGCTGGGAATCGAACCCAGGCCACAGCACTGACAGCGCCAAAGCCTTAGCCACTATACCACCAGGGAACTCCCTATAATAATTGTTTTGATGTCTCATATAGGTATCAGTTCTGAGTTGGTGTCAATTGATTTTCCTCCTCACCATAGGTCATATTTTTCTGGCTCTTTACATGACTGGTAATTTTTTTGCTAGACCCCAGAATTGTGAATTTTATGTTTTTTGGGTGCTAGTTTTTCTTTCTTTCTTTCTTTCTTTCTTTCTTTCTTTGTTTTGTTTTTGTTTTGGGTCCCTGTAAATATTCTGGAGATTTGTTCTGGGATGCAGTTAAATTACTTAGAAAAGTTTGAGCCCTTCAGGTCTTGCTTTTAAGATTTGTTAGGTGGGAATGAGCAGCATTTAAATGGAGGCTAACAAGTCCCCACCACTGAAGCAAGATCCTTTTGAGAACCCTAACCCATGCTCCATAAATGAGGTTTTCCAGTCTGGCTAATTGGAATAGGTAATGTTCCAGCCCTGTGTAACTAGTGGATACTGTTCCCTCTAATCATTTTGAGTGGTTCTTTCCTAGGTCTCAAGTAGTTTCCTCACACTTACATGATGAGCAATGCTCTGCCGAATACTCCAGGGGGGCCCTTTGCAGATCTCCAGAATTCTCTCTCTGTGCACCTTTCTCCTCCCCAGTATTCTGTGCTGAGCACTCTAGCTACCTTGATTGCCCCAAACCCTGAGCTATCTGTTCAGCTCAGGAAATCTGCATGGCCTAGTCTGGGTTCGCTCTCCCTGCAATACAGCCTGGAAACTCTCTCAAGCAGTAAACCAGGCAATCACAGGGCTCATCTCATTTGTTCCTTGTCCACCTGAGACCACTGTCCTTTGTTGTCTCATGTCCAGTGTCATGAAAACTATTGTTTCATATAGGAGGGCTGTCCAGAAAAAACCCAGCCATAATGCCTCTATTTTTCATATTACATGGCTGGATACTTTCTCGACGGCCCTCATATTTTCTCTGGCTGGTTGGCTGTTTCAGAAAGGCGGGTAAATCAGTTCCCTGCTACTTCGTCTGGGCTGGAAGGGTGAGTTGTATATGTACTTTAAATATATTTTTGTTCAAATCACTAAGCTTCAGATTTAAATAATTCCATTTTTGGAAAATGACCACCATAGATCCTATTTGCAAAGCCAGTTGTCTATGTCAAACCTGTCAGCCAAATAAGATTGACTTTCTATCAGAAAAAGTCTGACTTTGTTTTTCAAAAATTTTTGCTTTTAATTTTTTCAATTAAATAATTCAAATTACTTTTTTTTTTTTTTTTTTTTTTTGCGCTTTTTGGTATGTGGGTAGTAGTTCCCTGACTGGGAATCGAACCCAGGCCGCAGCACTGACAGCGCCAGCGCCGAAGCCTTAAGCCACTACACCACCAGGTAACTCCCCGGATTAAATTTTTTTTAAAAGGCACAGAAGCTAGTTATAGGGCTGCCCCCTTCAAAACTTCTCCAGGCATTGCTCTCTCTAGGACTTTCTCACACAGAGTATTCTCAAGTAGTCCTTTTGTTTTTATACTGCAGACTGAGGTGCCAGAGTAGGATTCAGAATGAAGGAGGGGGCCAGTGGGGAAGTGGGGCTCAGGCACTGGCTGACCCTAAGGCTCCTTCTTAGGCTGATCAATATAGGAGAAGGAACATATGAAAGAGGAAGTTCCGGAAGTCGATGGCCTTAAAACTGTCTGTCTTCCTACCTTCTGGAGAGTCTTCATGTCCCTGTGGGAATGCAAGCCCTAGTTTGAAGACCTCTGGTGCAGTGCATGAAACCACGGATGGAGTCGTTACCGCTTCCTGTGTTGTAGCAGAAGGAATGGGGAGAGAAGCAGGCAAGAGAAGAGGGAGGTAAGTTAGGGATCTGAGGCCTTGACGGTGAGGAAATTTCTATCTGATACCTCTGGTGTTCTTTATGAAGAATGAATTGTCTACTGAAAGTGGGGGTGTGGAAGGTGGAGGGCATCGATACTTGAGGAAGGTAGAGAAAGTACGAAATGGTCATTACAAACATTGGAAGCTAGTCACTAGAAGGGAAACTAGCTAGGTGGAGCTGAAGGTCCAGGTGAGGTTGACGGTCATGAATTCAGCTGTGTGATTTTCTTTGGCAATACCGAAGTTCTTGTTCAATGTTTGTGAGTTTAGTAAAATGCTGATCTTTTCCCTATGTGAAGGACAGCACAAATAATCACACAGACGCCTGATAATAACTGTAAGTTTATCACAGTCTTTCCAGAGCTCTTCAGTAGAAGGTGGCTTTGGATAGCTAGCCATTTACATAGCTCATAATGGCTTTCTTTTGTTTCTCATCTTCTTAGTGAATTACGTTACAATTTCTTAAGCATAAACATCTCTAGACCTTGAGTTACAGTTGCCCCTGTGAACAAGGGTGAGGGTAGAAAGGGTGAGGAATGTCTGCTTTTCTTATCCCTCAGCAAATGGAATCTGATCTTGATGCATGGCATGGGGTGCCAGAGAGCTTGTCACTGCCCACATGTATTATCAAGAGCTGGGATGAGGCCACGATGGAAGAAAAGATCAGAAACTCTCCGGACAATGGGAGAAGGCTGTAAATCAATGCATCCTCTTTCCTGATACCTGTCACCTGCCTCCCTGCCCTGTCATGCACTGGGAGGACGGCACAAGTTGCAGGAGGCTGAGGAAGTTTGGTTTATAAATCTCTTGTGAGATGTCTCTTTTAGAGCCAGGCTCAAGCTGGGATATGACCTAAATGTTATGGTATGGGATATGTCACGTGCCAGTAAAATCTAAGATTCTGCCAGTCAAATCAATCTAACATTGTCACCAAAGTGCCGCAGCCACAGAAGGATGCATTTTCCCATAGTAACAAACTATACCAAGTTACATTTTAAAAACACAACACACACACCCTTGAGTGTGAGTTCATGGATCTGTGGCACAAACAGAAGAAATATTCTCAAGTCCTAAATGAATGTTAATGTAGTTCTATTTCAAAGTACCTCAGTGTTAGAAACAATTTCTTGAACTCTCCAGATCAAACGTGAATGCTTTGACTGATTTCCCCCTGCCTCAAGGCATGCCCCCAAGCCTCTCCCCACATTTCCAGGGTCATACACTCATTGTAACCATCCATAATAATAATGAAGTAGATAGATTTGCTGAAACTCAAAGGAAATTGAAAATGATTTGAATCCTGCTTTCCAAAACTGGGGCTTAGAGAGGCAGGCTGGATTACCTGCTAAAGTGGTTTAGGCCATTTTTGTTACAAGGTGAACTTTTTGACTGTCCTTGGTTCTTCCAGTCCTTTGGGCCAGAGGCATCAAGAACAAATATGGCTGGTATGGTACATCAGCTGCTCTGGCTCATCTGCCTTCCAGTAGGGTTGCACAGCCATGGCCTGCAAGAATGGAACCCAGAAATCCTCGACAAGCTCCTCAGGGGTACCAAAATCCCTGATGCCCACCACCCCACCCCCATGCTCTAACATTCCAGTGGTTGTGTGCAGGCAAAGTTTTTGAAGCTCTAGTCCCAGATACTGATGTTTCCCTCTGTAAGATACAAAAGAGGGTGTGGAGAAACAGCTTGTTTTGGTCCAGGTCCCTGCTGCCTTCCCACAACACAGGGCAGAAGAGTCTTGGTGAGTTGCTGAGAAACAACTACGATGCTGGACTCTTCTTTTGAGTCAAAGCCAGACTTCCACTCATGCTCAGGAGGAAGGACTCACCTTTCCACCCTCTGGCTGACTGTCCCTGGTGACACCAGGGCTCTGTCCACCTGGATGTGTGAGAACAGAAGGACACAGTCCATGGTGCAGAGAAGTTAGGACTCTGATGAGCAGCCCTAGGCCAGAGAGGTCGAATTCCACTTGAACATGAAGAGAAAGAGGTCCAAGCAAATCTTCAGGGGGACAGGTCCAAATTAGGTCCTACTCATTGCCTCCCCTTCCTGGTGTCAGGAATCAAATGAGTTTAACTTATCTTGCAAAGTATTCTGTCATTTCTGTTCATGATCTCTTGTCTCTTCCACAATTCCTGTGTCTTATTTGGGTTCCTGTCCTACTTTTCATGGGCTCCTTGGGGTGGGAAGTGAGTCTCAACAACACAGGGGAAAAAAATGAAACAAAACACCCCTGATTTGTCTCCAGCTTTGCCACAGACTGTTTGTCCCTAGGACACCCCCTTCCCCTCTGTGATACTCATGTGTAAAATGGCCCGAAACAGGGGTTTCATATCACATTCTGTGGAGCAGTCAGGAGCTTGAGGGGTCCCCCAAGGACTCCTGAGAGGCACAGTAGAAAGGGAGGCTGAACTGGCTCTGTACTCCCTGCCCCCTGCCCCTAGCACTCACCAGAGTAGCTGCTTTTTATGTTTTATGTACTGTGTTTCCACCCACTGATTCTTTGAAGACAGGGTCCTGAGGCTACAAAATCTGAAAACTGCTAGAAGAGATGATCATTAAGGTTCCTTCCAGTTCGAGGTACTTAGACTTCTGAAGCCCAGCTGGTCATTCCTCCTCCAGGAAGCCTTCCTGGCTATCCAGTCCTGGATACCTGAGCTCCAGTAATACTGATGGTAACAGTCAAATGGCTCTCAGTGACCCACTGATGCCCGTGCAGACATGTGAGCTGTTTCCCCAGCCAGAGGCTGAGCTCCTTGCAGGCAGTTGTTGATGTTCCTTCCATGACTCTGTCCCCTTGTAGTATGGTGTTCAATAAACCTGCTAACGCTTTGAGTGTCAGGAGCCCTCCCTTGGGATAAAACCTTCCAAAGAGACTTACTGCTTTGGGGAGAAGGAGTCAACCTTTGGTTTCCTGAGGGCCACCAGAGAGACCTATGCTTAGGGAGCTGGGGACCCTACCTGGGTGACGCTTCAGACTCACACACTCCCCAAAAGGGCGGGCCCAAGTTCTTGCTTTAAATGAACTCTTGCTCCACCTCTACTGTCTTCAGTGTCTTTCCTGATGAGGGCCCTCCATCTGGAGGGACACATGGGGTGACAGGAGGGAACTCTGGGCTTGCTTAGAGTATAGCTTTCTCTGGAGATGAAGGCCTAAAGGCTGAGGGAGGGGAGTTTACTCAGAAGGCAGGTCACAGGAGGGTGCTGGAGGTAAAAGATCAGGACAGCCACAGACCAGTGTCCCTGGGGCAGGTAGCCAGGAGGAGAGTGGGAGTGTAGTGGTGGAATGAGTCCAGAGACCTGCTCTCCTTTACTACCCATGTGATTTTGGGTAAATCGCTTAACTTTACTTAGTTTCAATGTCTTTTTGAGGAGGAACCCAAAAAACCCTGGGATTATTTATAAAAAATTGTGTTTATTCTTACATGTTTAAACTTCAGTCACCTTCAAAGTACTCTCCATTTGATGCAATACAACTATCAAGATGCTTTTTCTACTGCTCAAAACAGTTTTTGAACTCATAGATTTTGATGCTTTTTAGCACTTCTGCTGTTTATTTTTGTTTCACCTCTTCCATATCAGCAAAACATTTCCCTTTGAGGACACTTTTTATCCGGGGAAACAAACAAACAAACAAATGTTGTTTGGGGCAAGATTGGGTAAAAAGGGAGGGTGGGAAATGGGGGTCATGCCATTTTTTGGTCAAAAACTGCTGAACACTTGCACAGTGTGGACAGGTGGCATTGTCACACCTCACGTTGTTCATGTCAATCACCATTACGAAATGGGCAAACGCACTGAAAGAGTCTCCAAAAAAATTTCACTGAGGCCAAACACAACCTCTCTCAACAATGCCCTCTGGTACACTGATGCAGATGGGCTCCTAGAACACTCACCTAGCAGGGGAAGCCTGTACTGCAAGGGGCTGCCCCTCAGAAGATGATTTTGGGTTTTTTTTGGGGGGTCCCCCTCATACCTGTCAACTGGGGACAAAGGAACCTAGCCAACTGCAGGTTTCCCTCTAGTGAAGTGAGATTCCAAGAAGACAATGGGTATGGAAGTGTTCTGTAAACTAAAAGAGGCAGGGATGGAAAGGATTCTGATTGTTTAACAGGGGAGACCACTCTTCCCTGTCTGAACGGCTTCCCACGAGGGACCAGCCTTCAGTACAATAGGGATGCTTCGAGGCTGACTAGCCCTCCTCTTGCTTCACTCCCAGCTGCCATCTTTGCCAGGTCTTCACCAATTTCTGGTGAGACTGGGGTGTGTGAGGCAAGCAGGGCAGTTCAAGGCAGAGGCCCCAGCCTGATTCTGGCCTAGAGAAGCTCTCCAAAGAGAAGGAAGTGTACTAACAAAGAACCCTTGAAAGGTATGAGGCCCAGGAGGCTGCTGAGGTTCTCCATGGCTCTTCTTCTCAGTGAGGTATCCCCCACAAGGTCCCCAGGACTGGGCCCCTTAGTCCCATTGAATTTCTTACCACACGGCATGGGGGCCAGGTCAGCCTCCCCTGGTAGCTGGAGTTACACATCTGGCCTTCCCCTTTCCAGAGGGTGGGTCCTGATTGGCACTGTGGGGGCAGACGAGCCCTTAGTAGGTCACAAGGAGAGCTCGGCATTTCCCTCCAAAGACCTTCCCCACTGAATCCTCCGGATGTGGGAAGTAAGCAGCAGCCTGGATCAAGGCTGGAACATCTGGCAGGGTTTAAAATCCACAGCTGGAGGGTGAGACCTCTCCATGCTCATGTAAGGAAACACCATTAGGCTCCAGCCTGGTACTGCCCCTGCCCAGTCATCCCCGACAGGCTCTGTGCCCTGGTCTAGCCTCCCCGGGCCTCCCTCAACTACTGTAGCCTGAAGTGTGGGTGCTGGGTCTGCGCAGCCAAACGTCTGGCAGATCTGGCTGGCTGTTGGGCAGCACCACAGGGCTGCCATCCCCTGGCCCTCCACGGCCCTTCCAGGATGAGCTGCTCTGGTGGGAGGCAGGCAGTGATGGATCATACACGGTCTCCTTCAGTGCCAGCCACAGGGTTTCCCGCTTTCCATTCAGCTGGCCCCGCTCAGGTACTGACTGCTCAGTTTCATCCAGGTCCTCTGGGGAGGCACCCACAGAGTCCGGTACACGGGCACTGGGCTCAGAGGTGCTTAGGCAGGTCTCATCAGAGACACTGAGCCCCTCCAGGGTGCTGGCTGAGGAGCAGAGGCAATCAGGTGGCTCTGAAGCCTTGGGCTTGGGGGCATGGGCTGGGGCTTCTGGTGAGGACTGCATAGGCTCAACTTTCTGCCCTTGGGAGTCCTGCCTGGCCTGGATTTTGGGACTGGGGCCCGCCCGCTTATAGGGAGAGGAGGTCTGCAGGGCTGGGCACTGACTGAAGACTGCCTGGTGGTCCAGGAACAGCTCCCTTGGGGAGGTAGGGGCCAGTGGGGGCCGGGAGCAGCAGGGGCCATCATGCAGCTGCAGATCCTCAGAGAGCACTGAGGGTCGGTGGGACAGTTTGCTGGTGGCTGTGCTGGTGTCAAAGCTGGGGCTCCGGCGCCGTGCCAGGGGCTGTAGCTCATACTGCTCCGAGCAGGACCCAGGAGGCCCTCCCACTGGCCCTGATCGTGGGTGGCCTGCCTTCTCCCTACCAGGCTCCCCAGTTCCGGCATCCCATGGCAGGTGGGCACAGGGCCAGAGGATCTGCCCACAGTTCTTCTCTGGTCCAAAAAAACAGCAGAGAGATTGGAAGAAGAAGCTGGCAAAGCCACAGCTGACACATTTGACCATCATGAGGACGATGCCCAGCTTGCGATAGAGCAGCACTGTGGCAGGCAGCATGAGCACGCCAGCTGCAAACAGGGCTGCAGCCCCCACGGCTGTGGCGCAGCTGGTCTGGCGCAGCGAGAAGGCCACGCGACTCAGGCGGTCAGGGTGTGGACACAGATGATAGGAAATGCAGTAGTTAACAGTGAAGTCTACCGATAGGCCCACAGAAGCAGAGAGAAAGAGCGTCTCGGCAGTGTTGAGCTGCCACTCGAGTAGAACCAGGAGCCCCACGGTGAGCAGTACGGTGCCTGCCACAGCTGCCACAGAGAACAGGCTAAGTGGAACATTCCAGGTGCCCAGCAGCAGTGTGGCAAAGGCCAGCGCCAGAGCCAGGCCCAGCACCACAGCAGGCTCAGTGCTCAGGCTGTGCTGCAGGCTGTACAGCTCCAGACGGCTGGTGAACCAACCCTGACGGAGGCCGGGAGGTGCCCTGCCCAGCTCCATTGTCAGCCAGTGTCTGACCAAAGTGTAGAAGTGGTGGGCCTGGCTGTAGTCTGGACTATACTGGAAGTTGGTCTGGAATTGTAGGACCAGGGCAGCCAAGTTGCCCTGGGTATTGAAGCGGGGTCCCAGGTCACGGGTGCTATTGGGGCCTTGTTCCAGGGCCATCATCTTGAGGCAGTGCAGGAAAATCTGGGGTGCCCAGGGGAAGCCTGAGTGGCCACAGCAGAGGCCAGGCCCCAGGCGGGCGCAACTGGGACTCTCCATCCAGTGCTGGAGGGCCTCCACGAAGCACAGCGTGGGCCAGCCCTGCGGTTGGGCACCAAAGAAGCTCTGATTCCGAGCTCCGTGGCAGAGTGCCAGCAGCCAGCGCTGGGCCTCAGGACTGCTGGCTGAAAATGCAGGATCACTCACCAGTGAGCTGCTGCTGCGAGGGTCCAGGGGGTCCCCAGTGTCCACGGGCAGGATGCCCCACACCAAAATCACGGGCATGTGGCCGCTCTCACCCTCAGGCAGCCGCTCGAATAGGAACTGCTGGCGATACTCGGCATCGAAGCGCTCGAATGGGTGGCTGGGCCGGAAGACCTGGCCGCGGGGCGGCGGCAGGGTGGGTAGCCGCAAGCGGGGGCTGACGCCGGCGATGTAAGCGCCCCCTGCCGCCAACGCGGCGAACCAGCAGATCCAGATGTAGCGGAACTTGATGACGCCGCAGGGTAGGAGGCGCTGGAAAAGCAGACGCGAGGTGCCGGCCGTGGCCCGCCGAAGGCCGCGAAGCCGACGATGCAGCGCCAGCACCAGCCGCCGGGGAGCGCTGCCGGCCCACGGGCCCTGCGCCCGGGCTGCACAGCCGCGTGCCAGGTAGCGCTCATGGAGCACGGCGGAGGAGGGCAGCCAGGCCAGCGTGAGCGCCAGGTGCACCAGCACAGCCGTGCCCATGTAGAGGGCGAAGCAGCGCACGGCCGGGAGGCGGCTCAGGTAGCTGGCGTAGAAGGCCGCGCCCGTGGTGAGGCCCGAGACCAGCAGCAGGTAGCCGAAGTGGTGCATGGTACGGCCCACACGCTGTGCCATTCCCCCAGAGGGTAGCTGGCTCTTGCTGAGGCGCCAGAGATCAAAGAAAACGAGGGTGTGGTTGGTGCAGACGCTGCTCAGCAGGACGAGGGCTGCCAGATTGACGAAGGGGAAGTAGGCCATGCGGAAGGCCACTCGGTAAAGGAAGAAGGCCACCAGCAGGGAGCCCAGTACCCCCAGCAGCACCATGAACGTGAGGAAAAGAGAGCGCAGGTAGATGGCAATGCTAAGGAAGATGGCAGCCAGAGCCAGCAAGGGGTACACTGTATCCTGGGCCAGGTAGTGCCTCAGCAGCTCCTGTTTGAGGCCCAAGTCCATGCCAGTGATGGACGTATAGTTGTCAGAGAGCCCCCAGGGGTTGGCTAGGTGGTCCAGGTAGATGTCCATCATGGAGGCACCCTTTAGGGTGGGCAGGAAGAGCAGGCTGTACTTCAGGGAGGGCACCTGGTAGTCAGCAGTCTGGGGACTCAGAAAGTCCCTGTCCAGCAGAAAGTGCAGGAGTTGGTAGACTGCACTGCTCTGCAAGCACTTGTTGGGAATCTGGGCACAGCGTGGAGGCTTGTCCTGTCCAGGTCCCAGACAAGAGGGCACCAGGGCACCACGGTGGTAGTAGGGGGCACAGGCTCTCAGCAGAGCCAGTGTGCGGGCTGCATCTGCTTGAGTAGTGTCCAGGCAGGACGAGCGGTTGGAGAGCACAGCCACATAGTTGCCCAGGGACCAGCTGGAGCAGCACTGGTTGGCTGCTGTACGCTGGCACAGAGCCCCAAAGCGGGTATGGGAGCGGATCTGTAGGACACAGACATCAGGAGAGAGCTCAGGGGCAGTGCAAGGGCCCAGGTTTCCCCAGCCCTGTCCAAGGCTATAGGGCAGAGGCAGAGAGGTATCTCCATAGCCTAGTAGACCTGACTTGTCTCAGATCTGCCTTTGGCTCCTGGCCCAGGTGTCAAAAGAAGCTTCATCAAAGAGGAGCTTCAGGGATGCTGCTGAAGCCTCAGCCTGAGTGGTCACACACACTCCCTAAGGGCCCCTGCAGGTCACACACCCCAACTTTGCACTGCCTAAGCCAGGAGTAGGAGTGGGAGTGGCGGCCACAGATGGAACAGGGCCAAAGGTCCAGAGAACTAGAAGCAAATGATGAGAAAAGTGGAGGCCAAAATATTCCAGGATCAGGGTCACTGCCAAACCTTTGCCCCCTCTCTCTGTCCACTGGTCTGCATAAACCCTCTTAGGTACGAGTCTGTTTCTTTTTCAGACCTCATGCTTCCTTCTCTCTCCCACTTGCTATTGACACCACGACAGCTGGTGGAGTTACAGAGAGCACCAGTCTGCGAACCAGCAGTCCTGTTTTGCCACCAGTTGGCTGTATGGCTTTGGATCTGAGATCATGGTGACAATAGTAGCATTAATTGAGAGATTACTATGGCCAGTCATTGTGCTATAGTTTTACAAATTCTATCTTAATGGTCACAACATTCAATGATGAAAGTACCATTCTTATCCCCATTTTATTTGTCCAAAGATGGAGGTGCTGAGGGGTTAAGAAACGTGCCTGAAGTCACACAGTGAACAAGCACTAGAGCTGGCCTTGAATTCAGGCTTCTGACTCCAGAGCACATGTTCTTAACTAGTGTCTTTTGGTACTTCGTATACCCATGTGTGAAGTGAGCAGCTCAGGCTACTTAGTGGTGTTCACACTGTTTTTGGCAGTGAATCTTTCAGCGGATATGACAGTATATGGTTCTCTAGTAGCATGATTGCACTGGCACTGCTTGGACTGATGAGGACTGGGGGCCTTGGGCTGGTGCCTCCTCAACAGCTCTCATGGCTCCTTTTCAGGACCTTTAGGAAATCCCTAGGTTCTGCATGGTCTTTCAGCACTTGTCTTGGCTCTTCTGAAAACACCTCTCTTCTTTCCCCATCCCAGCCTGGAGCCTCTCGGCAGGGTTGGAATAGTTTTCTAAGCAGGGAATGCTCTTGCCCAGTCTACCCTGGCAGTTCTGCTCAGCTGTATTTCCTTAGGATCAGGTCTCTGGTGTCCTTGGTCCCCCCCACCCCAGCCCCTGGCACCTCCCCAGTCAGCTCACCTGGTCCTGTTCCATGCGGCACATGGAATGGATGGCATGCAGGTTCCACAGGCTGCCCGCTGAGGTGGACATGAACACCAGCTGTGCATAGCTCTTCTCTGCAACACACCCCCCAGAGCTCAGCCCTGTGGCCCCAGGTCCTGGGCCCACCAAAGGGAAGATGTTCACCCAGGGCCATATGAGGTTCAGATTCTCAGGAGCCAGAAACCTGTGCCTGGCAGCCCAGCTCCTGTGCCCCACCCATCCC
Source organism: Lyroderma lyra (assembly GCA_004026885.1). Classification (NCBI taxonomy): domain Eukaryota; kingdom Metazoa; phylum Chordata; class Mammalia; order Chiroptera; family Megadermatidae; genus Lyroderma; species Lyroderma lyra. The sequence continues at coordinate 260,641 of PVJL010001203.1, read as the reverse complement.
CTAGCTTGACCCGACTTGGCTGGAGCACCTGAGACCTGCCTCATCTTCCCAGATGTTACCCAAACTTCTTTGGCTTGAATATGGCTTTCTGTCTGCCCAAATGTGTTCTCCTGGGATCTCTTGTTCCAGAGGGTGGGGTGGGGACCACCATTAAAGCCAGGAACTGACCAGGCTGTGCTTACCAGGGGGGCCACAGAAGAATTTCTCCTGTCCTCTGTCCTCCAGGGGCTCCACCATCCTCCGGGGCCGGACTATGCTCCAGGGTGTGGGGCTCAGAGTGCTATAGGGGTTTGAGCTGAGGTAGAGAGAAAACTGATGCCAGGCACCAGCTGCAGGGAGCTCAGAGGAGGCCAGATGCTACTCCCCGGGGGGCCCCAGCAAGCTCCTCTGACCTGCGTTTGAGGTCACCCAGTGGCCCTTTCCTAGAGACCTCATTTTCCCCCCATTCCCCGCAAGAGTGAAAGAATGGGAACTCATTACCTGTTCAGCTCCAGGTCTGGGGAAAGGGAGAGCAGTTTCTTGGGGCCCGTGAGAGCCTGCAGTGCTCTCCAGACCACTAGCTTGCGCCCGATGTCTGTGTCCCGAGGCTCAAAGCCCTGCGGGGAGGAGGGCCCAGGGATCAGGCAAGCAGGAGGAAGGCTTCTCCATCTGGCCCTCCTTGGCTCTGCCCCTTTGGGTCCCTGAGCAGGGAAGTCTGCCTGGATTGTTGGACAAGAGTATCACCCTGATATCATCTCAACTGGCCATGCATTCCTTGTGTCTCTGGAAGTTGAGAGCCCACCACTGCCACCCCATTACCAGCTGGGCCACTTCACCTTTCTGCCCTAGACTGAGCTGAGGTGGCCAGGCCTGTGGGCACTCCCCTCCCCATGGCCCCTCACCAGCAAAGGCTTGGAAAAGTCGGGCAGCTGGCTCCCCAAGAGTCCAGCCAGGGTGCAGAGGAGGATGACGGCCAGACAGAGCAGCAGCACGGCCACTGGCCACTCAGCAATCAGCTGGGAATAGCTAGGAAAGAGGAAGAGAGCCCATGTGAGTCAGTGTTGAGTGGGGTGGGTGAGCTTAGGAGCCACCAAGAAGGGGTGGTGGGGCTGTATGGGGCACAGCCTGGTCACCCGAAAGGCCCAGAGAAGGCCTGGGCCTACCTCTTCGGCATCTGGAAAGCCCGTTCTTGCCTGTGGAAGAGAAGAAAAGACACTTGCTCGGCAGAGTCCTCTTGCAGGGTGGGAGGTGGGGGTGGGGAGATAGAGGAAGATGCTATTAACCTTTTTGGGCCTTCCCGCTCTCCAGCTGCAAACCCTTACTTCTACCTCTATCCAGGCTGCCTCCTCCATCAGAGGCAGGGGACATCCTGGGCTGCCTCTTTATGGAGTCCAGAACCCGGGTGGTTGGCCCCACTTTTAAGCCCTGCCCTGCCTTCCAGTGCCAGCTGGCAGGCTGCTGGAGCCCTCCTTACCTGACGCTGACCACATGGTGCTGCACAGATGGTGGCTTCCAGGCCCCATCGTGCTGTGAGGGGGCTGGGGAAGGGCTGAGGCTGGAGCCATGGGAGCACAGAGCTGCCTGATCTCCAAGCCCTGGCAGGGAACTGCCCCCCTGGTATTCCTGTGGTGCCCGGACATAAGTCAAGTGGGCAGGGGGCAAGGGGCTGGATTGGCCCACAGGCTGGAGAGTAGAAGTTGCTGGTGGAGGTCCTGAAGAACTGGAAGGGTCCTCAAGGGGGCAGCTGTGGAGGGAGCAGCTTCTCTCTGGGCTTGCCTCAGGGGCCACAGCCTTGCCCTGGGACCTGGGGAGAGAGGAGGCAGGGAAGATCAGGTAGGGGATGGTGGTGGGCCACCCTGTGCCCCAGCATTATTCAGTAAGCCAGCCGAGACCAGGAGACAGGGGCTTGGGGTTTCTCTATTCCTAGTTCCGAGGGAGAAGTGAGGAGTGTGGGGCCCCTTGGGTCTACATTCCGAATCTACCTCTTGAAGTTCATTGTCTCAGTCACTTATCTGTCCATGCACTCAAAAACAAAAAAACATTATTGGCAGCCTGCTACATATCAGACACTGTGCTAGGCAATGAACATGCTTTTTATATGTATGATCTTATTTATTCTTTACAAGAACCCACAGGGGATGTACTTTCCATGTTTATAGATTTGAAACCTGAGGTTCAGTGAGATGTGAAGAGCGGGGCCTTGAACCCAGTTCTGACTTGCAGTCCTGTGCTCTTTTTGCTAGTCATCAGTTCATTCTCTTATGAGATACTTACTGAGTACCTGCTACGCTCTTGTTCCCATAGGTAATTGCATGGCTCACACCCTCTATTCTAGTCTCAGTTCTACCTCCTTAGAGCATCCTTCCCTGACTACCCTCTCTAAATAATCACCCACTAGCTCTCTATCCCCCTACTTGCTTTATATTTCTTCAGAGCATTTGCCACAACCGGACATTATATATTATATCCTTAAAATGTTTATTGCCTGTCTCACGTATGGAATGTGAGCTCTGGAAGAGCAGGGGCCCGATGCATTTGTTCATCTCTCTATCCCTAGGGCCTTGAGCAGTACTTTGCACACAGAAGGTACCCAGGGAATGTTTGTTGAATGAATAGTGAGAACCAGACAGGCTATTAATAGTGGTGTTAGGATGAAGAAGGCCCAGTCCTTGTCCTACAGGCACTCACAGTAGGTGGAAGATGTGGACAATCCAACACGTTGAGTGCTGTGAAAAAGGAAGCCACAGAGGGCTGCAGAAGCCCAGAGGAGGGCCTGACCTTCACAGGGATGGGGGCAGTCAGGGAAAGTTTGGTAGAGGCCGCTGCTGCCCTTCCACCAACCTTGGGCCATGGGGCAGAGATTTGCTTTGCAGAGGTATTCACAGTTGGGAGAAAGCGTTGGCATCCCCAAGAAACTAACCAGGAAGGAGTCATAAATAGATTCCTCTTTTGAAATTACTCATGAGCACAGAATTCTGTACTGGGACCCAGCCCCACTCCTTGGGTGCAGGGGAAGATGGAGTCCCACCTCAGTGACAGGATTGCCAGAGAAGATGGCTACAGAACAGAGCGCCTGAGGACCATGGGGTGGAGGCTCCCCAGGGTTCTGGGCTGGGCAGCCTTGGCAGAGCCCTGCCTGTTTCCCCCATCTGCCTGGATCACCTGGCTTGCTAGAGCTTGCACAGCTCCCATTGGAGAGCCAGGTGTATGCTGAGCCAACCCTGGCTCCCAGTCCTGCCTGCTGCAGTGCTGAAGGGGCTGTGAGCCAGGGTCCTGATGCAGGTGGACATTGCCCATGGAGGCTGGGTTCTGCCCAGAGACTAAATAGAGGAACTGGAAAGAATAGGCAAGCTCATCCTCTTCTTCTCGGAAGGCTGGGTAGCATAGCAGTTTGGGAGAAATGACCCTCATGCTGAAGTAAAATGGGGAGCAGTAGAAGTGGGCTCCTGGCTCCATCATCCTTTAGCTCCAGGACTTTGGGACACACAATTCTTAGAACATTGGCGCCCTTGTCTATTGAGTGAATGACCCCTTCCAGGTTTGATGTGGAAATTAACTGATATAACATGTGAGGTGCCTGGTATAGAGCCTGGCATGTGGAAGACACATTTGCTTTCCTGCCACTTATCACGCTCAGTGCTGCAGGGAACACGTAGTTTAATAAATATATTTATATTTACAATTTGACCTCTTTAGGCACTTGAGATAATATAGCTCTACTTGAGAACTTCACCTTGAGAATCTCAGTACATATATAATTATGATACTTTCCTTTTTGTTATCCAAATCTGTATCAAAATTTGATCTCATGATTCAGATCACTGATAGTTTTTTTAAAAAAACTAAATCAATGTTTATAAAAATAGGAATTTGAACAATGTTGTTCTAAAATGCAAGACCTCAAATGACCCCATAAAGTTAATGACAGCAACCTATGTCCTGACAGATAAAAGAACTTAATGAGCTCATTTTCATGGTCCAAAAGGAGGCTTGATAAATGGCCTGGTTTATGTGTATAAGTGTGGACATCTACTTCTTTAAGATTTTTTGAGCACCTGCCAATAATACTGGGCACTGTGCTTGGTCTGGGTTGGATCCTGAAGGCATAAGATGAGAGTCTTGGTCTCTCTTTTTAGAGCAGGGCCTGCCTTTGAGGGGTCAGGAGGGTGGGGCAGCCAGGGAGCCTATTCCAACTGTTCATGGCCTTAGAGCACACACTGAGCACTGGGCTTGTCCTGGGATCCAGGGCCCTCCTTGGAGTGTCAGTTTCTTTTTCATTAAGGGAAGCTAGAACTCCAGGGGGTGCTGGAGGGTAATGGGAGTACTCTCCCTTAACCAGTCTGCGAAACCTCATAAGCCCAATCCGTTCCTTAGGTGGCTTCTCTTTAAGGACGATTCTAGCATCTACCATTGGTTTGATTTTACTGGGGTCTTCCTGGCCCCAGCTCCGTCCTTTCAATCCCTTCTATCTCTCTCCAGGGTCCTAGGATCAGCTGTCCCCAAATCTCACACTTCTTAACTGTGCTCATCATTGTCAATGTGGCAGAATTTGAAACCCTCCACATTCCAACTGCCGTAGTTGGAATGGGCCTTTGTCTCAACCCTCCCAAGGAGAACAGCCAAACTCTTCTCAGAATAAAAGCTTTCTCCTGCCAACCCCTGCTGCCCTCTGTTCTCAGGAGACCTAGTAATAATTCAAGCTAGGCAGTCCAGGCCTTGCCTCCCCCTGGGGGCTTTCATTCTCACCCTCTCAGTTCCACGGCTCTGACTGGGATGAGCAACTTCCTGGGCTGCCTGCCTGGGCCTGATGGCCTGTAAGCCAAGTGACTGGGGCAGGCAGGTGGATGGAAAGTGGTGATGCAGGCCTCCTCAAGAGGCCAAAGGCACAGAAGTCAGAGCCTAGCTGACAGGGCCCCAGATACAGAGCCCCCACTTGGGAGCCCTATAAGGGGCACTGTACATGTGCATCAACCTTGCCCCCAAGCCCACAGACACATAGCCATATGGACATCCATGTTATACCACACAGTGGCCAGGAGAGATGGGGAGCAGCTGATACCACTAGGAAAATAAAAAGGTAATTTTAAAAACACAAAGAATGAACTGTTTCCAATTGCTCTGTAGTCAGTGCATTAGTAAGGAATGCTGTGTGTGTATGTGCACATGCCCCTGCTTGTGTAATATTCACTGTGCATCTATCCCCAGAGTTCTACTTAGCTCAGCAGGAGCATATTTGTGTTTCTCCAGTTGAACAAAACTGAGTCCCTTTGCCCGATTAGTGTCCAGGATCTCTGGGGAAGTGCAGGGAGGGTCTAGTGGTCCTTGGAAGTTGCTGGAGGACAGCAAGTAGTTCCTGTGCCCAAGAATGACCCTCATGTGCAGTGGAAGTGAGCAGGCCAGACAGGGCTGATCCTTAGCAAAATATCCAAGACACCAAATGACTCTCCAACCCCTTTTAGGGACAGTCCTGACCTTAGGCCCGTGCTCTGCCCTGTCACTGTCCCTGCCCTGTCCACCCCTGGATCTTTGGTCAGGCCACAGTCCCAGGTAGCCCCCTGGTCCAGGAGGGTCTCTGTATCTCACCCCCTTGAAGAAAGCTCTGTGCCTTTCAAATGGAAAGGTGGTTACAATTGTCTAGGCTGATATGGTAACAATAGAGAAAAGAAAATATTTCTCTGTAGGACCTCCTCTTGCTCTGAGGTGTAGAATGTACATTTTAAGTGGGGCAGCCTGGAGACAATGTGTCCACTCTGATTTTTACCCCAAAGAATACCGCTTATTTCAGTCCAGGCAGGAGAGAAAGTCAGTGTTGTGTCAGGGGAGAGATTCTGGAGGCAGCGGACCATGCAGGGCACAGAAATTGCACCATATTGCTACCTGGCTGGGCTGTTCCTCACACATATGGTGGAGGAAGTGAGAGGGGAGGCACAGATCTGGGCCCTCAGCAGGAAGATGTTCCTCCGGTCAGTGAACTTGGGGCTCCTTCAGGGAGGTTCTGACTGTGGTCTGAACCTCAGAGCCTGCCTATCTTAGTGCCTCCAGCTGAGTGCAGGTAGCTGCCACATGCAGAGACTCCAGCCCACACGTGCGCTGCCCGCCATGCAGGGCAGGGTGGAGACTGATGGTGATGGACAAAGACAGTCCGAGGCGTGGCCGCCGAGTGTCTGCCACCCCCAAGACACACACCTTGGAGAGTCTCCCATGTATGATATACGCGCACCCTCGAGCACACTGACATGCTGGAACCCAGACTGAGGTCGCTGCAGGCTTGGGGCTTGTTGAGAAGATGTGGGGGCAGGGCCTAGAGGGAGGGGCTAGGGAGGCCGGAGGGGCGAGGAACCCCAGGCCTTAGAGGTAAGGTAGGAACAGTGGGTGGGGCAGGTAACCCGGGTCGTGAGGGTGATGGAGGGTTGACAGTAAGGGGTAACAGGGAGACAAAAAAAATTGACCCGGCAGAAGGAAGGCGTGACCAGGGATCCGGGAGCACGAAGGCGCCGGAAGGGGCTCTGAAGGGGCTGGGGCGTGAATAGGACGACATATGGCGGCTACTGGGAATACCTGGGGCGGGGGGTGCTGGGAATGTCTGTGAGCTGGGTCTGCGGAGTGGTCCACCCTACCTGTCCGGGGAGCTGCCGTTTGGGGCCAAGGGCTCCCCCTCGGGCCGCTGCTCCCCTTCCGGACCCGGGCGGGCAGCCGAACCGCTGCTGGTACTGCCGCTACATCCGTCCATGCCCGTGGGCGGCGCCGCTGTCCGGGCTCTGGTGCTGAAGCGGTCGCGGTGGCGGGGTCCTACGCATGCGTAAACGCCGGGCGGGCCGATCGCTGGGCGGGGCCGACAAACAGCTCAGCCAATGGGCGCGGCACCAGGGGGCGGGGACAGAGGCTGCCCGCGGCGCCGCTGCCCAGAGCTGGAGGCTCGCTGTCTTTAAGACCGTCGGGGTAGGGGCGTGGGCCTCGCCACTCCCTCCAGGTCTGAGAGCTGCTATCAGGAGTCTGGCCGTCTGGCTGTATTCCGCACACCGCGTTTCCTGAGTGGGAGGAGGGGCGGGGGGCATCGGTCTTCTCGTAAGGAGCCAGGAAGCGCGACCCCAAGCTTCGTATAGAGAGCCCCACAACTTGAAATGGAGACTTTTCCAGTCGGAAAGTGCGGGCAGCTCCACGCCCGCAGTTCACTGCACAGGGCGCTGAGAGGTCAAGATGTCGGGCGACTTTAGCCACACATTTCTCTGGGCTCCCTTCAGCGTCCTCAGCTCCTCCCTAGTAGACTTGGCACCTTCTCAAATTGGGTCTTTATCCACGTTGTCTGGACCTGGACCTGGACCTGGGTCGGCGCCCATCCGATGTGGAGCCACAGTTCTGTTATTCATATGTGGAGTATGGGGATAGAGAAGGGAGAAGAGGGACACCCAGAAAGCCCCCAGTTCCTTTTCTTAGAATCACCCCCACTTCAGCTGGGAGATACCCAGTAGCCACTCACTTATTCCAGGGCACTTGCTGCCTCCCACGTGAGAGAATGGCTGTGAGGGAGGAGAGGTGTGATGGGCTGTGGACAGGCCTGGCTAGAGGGCTGTGGTAGCATTAGGATAGGGGCAGTGTAAGAAGCCTGGGAGTTGGTGAGTGGAGAGGGTCCCAGATGTGGGATTTGGATAGGCAGAAAGGATTTCACAGCAAGCAGCCTGGCTGTATGTGCAGGGAGGTGCCTTGGCTGAAGAATGGACTGGGGAGAGTCAGAACCTAGGAGTGTTTGGAGTATAGATATCCTTAAACTGTGTGCAGATGCCACTCTATGCAAGGCATATGTCAGTAGGGGATGAGGGTGGGAAACTAGATGCATAGAGGTGGGTCTGCCCTGAGTAGCTTAGTTTGGTTGGAGAGAGAAAAGTTCAGCCCATAAATTGGTGCTGACTGGGTAGGGTGTGGTCACACACATGGGACAGTTGATATAAGCTGAGGAAGAGTGTGCAAAGAGAGAAGACCTCTCTTTTCCTAATAGGCTTTAGGGAAGGCTTCATGTTAATGTTGGAGCTTCAGCTGGCTTGGAGGAAAGGCATCCTGACCTGGGGATGGGGCAGCAGTGGTGGCAGTGGTGGGGAACAGTGCAAAGTTAAGAAGGCTGGAAAGTTCATTGTATTTCAGGGAATGGTGAAAAACATATCTGGACAATAGGAATCCGTCAAAGACTTCTGATCTGTAGAGTAAGGCATGCAAGATGGGAAGATTCACCAGTTCTGGGTGTATATGATGGGGTAGGGTTATGAGGCCACACTTGATACCCTTTGATGGGAGGTAGCAGAAGTAAAAAGGAAAGGAGTGGTAGTCTTGTGTAACCACATGCTATGGAGACCACTGAGCCAAGCTTCTGAGAATGCCTGGCTGGGTGCCCCATTCTCACAGCTAGGGAACTCAGAGACCATTGGGCCCTCTGAGTACCAGGTTGGATGTGAAGGAAGACAGGCTCTTTTAAGAGTAAAACATGACCTTTAGGAGGCTGTTTATTAAGAAGAGAAGATTCTGGTTCAGGCCTCATGTCAGGTCAGCACGGCAACCCACTTGGGCTCCCAATTCTTATATCCTATTTCTTCTACTTAGTGATGTGAACCAGGAGGTGGCCCACAGGGCCTTGAGGTGTGGCTACCCTGGAAGATGGCCTCCTGGAGTATGGCTTCCCCAGGCCGGTTGCCAGGGCCACAGCCATGCCCACTACCATGGCAGTGCTCCTGTAAAAAGTCAAATGAACAGTGTTAGAATCAGAAGTCAGTGCCAATCTTACCCAAAATCAACTCCCCCTCTTCCTCTCCCTTCCTTTGACCCTCTACCGTAGATGACGCAGGATTCCTGGGCACTAGCAGGGGATCATGGTAGAAGGCTGAGAGGTAGGGACAGCCATGAAAGCTCCTAGCTCTGGGCCTTCTGCCTTGATGAATCCAGAGCACTGAGTGGACAAAACAGGAGGAATCTAGATTCTTGGATCTCCATACCTGGAGCTGAGATGTTACTCTCATTCCCTGGACCTCAGTTTATTTTATCTGTAACTAAGAAGCAGAATTATCTCATCTTCTCCCTTCCATCACCCAGGAACCCTTGCACAGTGATTAGTGGTTTTGCCATGCTAGGACTGTACTTAGGAGTGAGGGCTGGGGAGGCTACAGAGGAGCTCACTGCAGGCCAGAGGCAAGGAAGAGACAGGAGGCAGGGTCAGCGAAAATGAAGGAGCCAAGGAGAAAGAAGAGGAGGAGGAGACCAAAAGTAGGAGGTGGCAAGTTGAGGGTGTATGTGTTCTTTATGTGGGTAGTGCATGCATGTGTGTAGGTATAGGGTGTGTGCTAATTTACATTCAAATATCTGTGTCCATGTACATGTGCATGGGTAGGTGCACTTATGTACAGGGTCAGACAATTCAATTCGTGAACTCATACATCCTTGCTGAATATCACTACGGTCACCTTTGAAGTACTCCCCTTGGGAAGCTATACACCAATGCCAGTGCCTAGTCCACCATTCAAAGCAATGGGGAACTCTTTTTCTGGAATGGCTGTCAGAGCTGTCATCATAATACCTTGATGTCCTGAATGTCATCAAAATGTTTTCCTTTAGTATTTCCTTTATCTTCAGGTAAAGAAAAGTCACTGGGGGCCAGATCGGGTGAGTAGGGAGGGTGCTCCAATACAGTTATTTGTGTGCTGGCTAAAAACTCCCTTACAGACAGTGCTGTGAGCTGGTATATTGCTGTGATACAAGAGCCATGAGTTGTTGGTGAAAAGTTCAGATTGTTTTCATCTAACTTTTTCATGCAGCCTTTTCAGCACTTCTAAATACTAAACTTGGTTGACTGTTTACCCAGTTGGTACAGTTTCATAATGAACAATCCCTCTGATATCAAAAAACATTAGCAAGATAGTTTTGACTTTTGATTTGGACTGTCAGAACTTTTTGGTTGCAGAGAATTGTTTGACTTCCTTTGTCCACTTTGATGCTTTGTTTCAGGGTCATATTAGTACACCCATGTTTCATCACCAGTGACAACACGGCCCAAACATTATCTTTGGCAAACTTCGACTCTCCTTTGCTTTTGTTCATCAGTGAGCTCCTTCAGGACCATTTTTGCACACAACTTTCTCATGCCAAGATTTTCAGTTAAGATTTTCCTATTTCTCTATCGATGTTTCCTTGGTGTGCTGTGCTTCTGACAGTCAACGATGATTTTGACACACAATTCAACGAATGTTTGCAATGTTTTCTGCAGTTCTGCTCGTTACCGACCTCTCTTCATCAGTGTTGCTTTCTCTCCCCTCAGAAAAATGTTTACTCCTTTTGTACACTGCTGTTTTCTTCATGGCATTATCCCCATAAACTTGGACTAACATATCACTGATTTCACTGCCACTTTTGCCAGGTTTAGCAAGGAATTTAAAATTTGTTGCTCTAATTCAACAATCTCGCAATGGTACACAAAAACATGCAATAACAATAATGAATGCCACTCAGCAAGACACTGCCACATGTCAACAAAAACAGAGCAGTGAGACATGGATATTCCAGGGTTATTAAACCCTACTAAGTTGTTTGTGTAGTGCTGCCAATGTAAGCACACGGTGGGAAGTTCATGAACTAAATTGTCAGACTTTTGTACACAGATACATGTTTGTGCATGGTTGTGTGCACAGCATAATGAGAATGTATGTGAGTCCGCGCCTGTTCCTGAGTAGGTGCCAGACTCAGAAACCAGGAAGAATAGAAAGTAAAATCAAGGCTTTACTGCCTCAGCCCTAGAGGCTTAGAAAGTGTGGTTTAAATCTGTCTTGACTGAAACCACTCCCGAGGCCAGAGGTGTTTCTTTGCCTCTTGCCACAAGACTAGGGAAGAGGAGGGAGACACCACCCTGCCTGGGGCTGTGAGGGAGCAAGGCTGGGGCTGTGTCCCTACTCTAGGGCTGGGATAGCCGGCTGCCTCCGCTTTGTAGGGCCTGGTAAAGGCTTGGAGCTGGCTGGGGGTGGGGGCAGGCCCCAGGCCTAGGGGTTTTCCTGTGACCATGTTAGAGCAGCCCCTGCTCCATACAGGCTCAGTGATGCCTGCAAACAACCCCTTCCCACCCTGCCTGCCCCTCCTTCTGTGTTTCTTTTTGTGGTGGAGCCCGTTCCAGGCCCAGGAGCTGGGTCTGCCGTTGGTAGCGAATGGAGGGAGCAGGGGAGCAAGCGGGGAGAGCAGGCAGCCTCCCTTTTCTGGCACAGGCAGGTCACTGGGGCCCTGTGTTGTGGTTGTGGTTTGGGAGCAAGCCAGCCATCTAGGGAGGCTGTGTGGGTAGCTAGGAAGGCAGAGAAGCATGGAACAGGCGGGGAAGCAGCAGGAGAGAGGACGGGCTGCTGCGGCAGGGAGGGGATGTGAGGAAAAGAGAGAGACAGATGGGTAAACAGGAGAGGAGCGCAGGGGAAGGCTGAAGCTGGCGGCGGGTGGACGAGTACCTTGGGCTGATGCCTAAGCCTGCGCCCTTCTCTTCACTTCGGGGAAGTTGTGGCTGCTCTTTGAAGGTCTAGGAAGGTGGCCAGAGGTCTGGAGGACGTGGCAATGGGGATGAAAACGGGAGACGTCTTTCCTATCTTCCTACCTGTGGGAGAGAAAGGGAAAAACAGAAGCAGCTTTGGTTATCTGGTTCCACAGTGAGAAAACTACCTTCTCCCTGGTGCTGATTTTGTGCCCATCCCCCACCTCCAACAGGGCTCCTCAGACGTGGTCACCTGATCATTCCTTCCTTCGTTCACTGAACAATAGATATATGAGTACATATTGAAAGTCAATGCAGAGTTCCGATGTGCATCTCTGCTCAAGAGCTGGCTGAGTCCTCCAGGGCGGGGTGGGGCTAGTTAGGAAGTGTGGGTTCCTGTCCCCACCATCAGCTGGCTGCCCTCCCAACCTTGGCCAAACTCCATGACACTGAGGGAGTCACTCTGCAGCGGCAAACCACGATTCTTTTGCTTCAGACAGGCCCCAGCCAGCCTCCCTCTCCGTCTCTTCCCCCCAAATCTCACTTCCTTGGCCAATCTCTGCTCGGGCTTTCAGCTGTTTGTTGCCTCCTGCTTACCATCATTTGGTTCTAGTGTTTGTTCATATATCCTGCCACTTGGAAATCTCTCTTGCTTGACTCTGTGTTGTCTTCCTGCAGGAAGTGTGCCTAGCTTGGGCCACCCTGCCTGCCCTTCCTGCCCAGCTTGCAGATCCAGTGGGCTCAGTCTGCAGTGATCAATCTGAGTGGTCCTGGGCGTTCTAAGATGCTCTGTTGGTGAGAATTGCCAACTCAATGTGACTTGTATTTCTTAAAGGCCAGGGTGGCTTTTTTGTTTCTTTGGAAGGGAGCCAATGGCACAGCTAGTAAGAGCTGAGTTCTGAGCCCCAGACCAAGCCATACCTACATGGCCTCACCCTGAGAGCATGACCCCTAATTTCCCTGGGCCTCATGTGCACAATGGGAGAAGCACCTGCCTGTTTTACTCCTGAGATTGAAAATCTAGTGAGGTAAAGGATGTGTGAGGATGTTTCTTCAACATGAAGTTTTCTATAAAACATAAGGGATTGTTTTCATTTGGGGACCCTCCTACCACCTTCACACAAACACACATTCCTGGCATGCCGCAGATATGGGTGACTGACTGCCCCTGACTTCACCACCCTCCTTCCGTCTTCCATCCCACTGCCTCCCCCCGCACACACATGCACGCAAACACACACAGAGGAATATTATTCAGCCTCGAAAAAGAAGGAAATCTTGCCATTTGCAACAACATGGATGGACTCCGAGGACATTATGCTAAGGGAAATGAGTCAGAAAGAGAAAGACAAATACTGTATGAGCTCACTTATATGTGTAATCAAAGAAGAGAAACCACAAACCCTGAGCTCATGGACACAGAGAACAGATTGGTGGCTGCCAGAGGTGGTACTGGGGAGGCAGAGGGTTGACAAAATGGGTAAAGGGGGTCAGAAGATACAAACTGTTGTACATTTAAAACTAATATATGCCAATTAAACCTCAATTTCACAAACAAACAAAAAATAGGCCTTGAACTTTCTCTCCCCAGTTCAGGCCAAAGTGCTTAAGGGATAGGAGTTGGTGGCTCTGAAAGGGAATTAGTCATTTAATCCCTTCAGCCCTTACTGAAACCCCGCTATTTGGCATATGGCAGAGGCTGTAAATTCAATTATAACTCAAGTAGAGAGCAGGGATATGGGGGTTCAGCCAGGAGTAGGGACAGGACAGGTGGATACAGATCCAGACACACAGCACGCAGACCCACATTGCACTCATGAGAGACAGACCAACACACAGATGCATAACTCCCACGCGAAGCATCACAGGGGCACAGATACCTACACATATACTCAGACCATGAGCACACAGACCCAGCGCACACTCACACAGAGAGCCTCTCCTGCCTGCTGCCCACAGCCAGCAGAGCCAGATCCTTACCTGAGAGCACAAAGCAGGGGGCAAGAGGAAGTCTGAGTCTCCCTTGGTCCTCACGTTTATTTGTAAAGGGTGGGAGGGGCTGGGCTGGGTCAGGTGCACAGGGAGGATCATGGGCAGAGGTTATGATGGAAGGAGGGAGGATGGACTAATCCTCATCTGGGCAAAGAGCAGCTGGAAGCAGTATGTGCATGCATGTGTGCATGTGCGTGTGTGTAGCAGGTGGAAAGAGTGGGGAACAACCCATTACCCCATATGTCTGGTAGCAAGATGTCAGAGAACCAAGGCAGGGGTCCCAAACTCTGGCAAGGCTGTTCAGCACTCAGGGGCTGGCTCTAAATATTTGGGGAGCTACTAATATTAATAAATGCCAGGCCATGAGCTGCTTCCCACACTTTTGTTAACCCAGTGACTCCTACAGAATAGATAGCATTCTCACTTGCTTTCATGGGCGGAGGAAGAAATAGTGCCACTAGTGGAGGGACCTGGTAGAAACTTTGGCCTGGGCACCAAGCCCTAGGCCTGAGTTCTCAAATGTGCTGCCCCAGCCCAGGGAGCCAGCCTGTGAGTAGAAATAGAACAAATCAGAAAAGGGGCCTTTCAGGATGGAATGTAGACGAATGGGAAGGGAGCCTGGTGTTTCAAAGTGCAGACTGCCAGCTTACTCTGCACTCTGCAAGCCTCTGTGGTCTCTACTCCACTAAGCCCTTTGACCTCTGCTGTGGGCCACAACCCTTTGCTCTGTGTGCTCTGGTCACACTGGCCTTCCCTCGTCCCCTGCAGACAGACCAGGTGCCCCTGTTAATAAGCTCTCCTATCTTCCCAGATCCTTTCTTCTAATGTCTCTTGTCCCCACTAGACTGTATGCTCGCCCTTGTATTCCCAGGGACTGGCCCTGAGCAGCTCTCCTGGCACTTAGCAGGTGCCTGGTAAATATCTGGTGAATGAAAAAGGTTGGAGTGTAGTTATTGCTGGCTAATAATAGAAATGTAATATATATTTGTATAATTGCCTCCATTTCTGTGGTTTATGTTTTGAGTTTTTTTCCTCTTTTTTATGTATTCTAAAAAATAATTAATTTTTTTTTTTTTTTTTGAAAAGAAGGAGGAGAATCTCCTTCATGATCGCAGCCCTCTGGCTGACCTGAGCTCATGCTGCTCACCTTTGTGGTCACAACGCTGGGCAAAACTGAGGCGAGCCAAGATTCCCACCCTCAGCCAGGCAAAAGGCTCGGGAGGCCCCTATTTCAATCTAGGAGAATGAGGAGCAGGTGAAATCGAAAGCACGTAAGAGAAAGCAGAGCAGTTAAAACAGCCACTGCTCCAGGTTTAAGTATAAAGAGCCTGGATGAACTAGCTGCACCTGGACAGCATTAAATTCATTTTTAAAAAGTAGCATGCCTATTGCCAGATGGGTACTACTTATCAGGGTAATCAATTTGTAAGGTATATATTATAAATGTCTAATTACTTTGCTGTACACCTGAAACTAATATAATATTGTCTGTTCACTGTAATTGAAAAATAAGTTAACAAAAAGAGAAAAAAATAACACATCTGAGAGAAATGCAAACAGGTCCTCCAGAGGTTTATACTTGAATATTCAGAGTAGCATTGTTGGGAAAAGCTAAAAATTGGGAGATTCTCAAATGTCCATCAGTAGATGAATGAATAATGTCCATCAGTAGATGAATTGCGGTGCACACATTAGATGGGATACTACTCAACAATAAAAAGGAAGAACTACTGATACATGCTGACACACAATTGAATCTCCAAATAACTGCTGAGTGAAAGAAGCAATACATAAAGAATACATACTGTATAATTCTGTCTATACCATTCTATAATTTGGTAAAATTTTGGAAAATGTGAATTAATTGATAATGACAGCAGAAAAGTCATTGCCTGGGGACAGCATGGTGGGCACAGGGAGAGGTGGAAGGAAATGTTAGAGGGGGACACCAGGACACTTTTGGGTTTGACGGATATTTTCATTATTATGATTGTGGTGCTGATTTCATGGGGGTGTACAGAGGGCCAAACTTATCAAATGGCATAATTTGTGCAGTTTATGGTATGTCAGTTTGGTCTCAATTAGAGCTCTAAAAACAGAAGTAACATAACCATGTCAGAAAATGATTTGAGGGAAGGAAAAGGAGTGACTCTTCTTTATTTCCACGGTGGACAGAAAAGTATTTCTGTCTGTCAGGTTCTTTTATAGTATCAATGATCTCCTGTCAGCTTTGGGAGATAAGAGTTGTCTTTCCTGTGTTTTGTAGATAAAAAGAGGTCAGGATTCAGAGAAGTTAAGAAACTTGCCTGAGGTCACCCAGCCAGTGTATAGTTAGTTCCAGTAGCAATCATCAGAGTCTGGAGCCTGGGGCCGTTCTCTACCTTAGCGTTGTCTCTCCTTTCGGGAATGCTCCTCTGGAAAATTCCAGCCTGCTTTGGTAACATCAGGGGCAAGGACTTTGGTCCACAACTAGGTGGGGTTATTACTGCATCAGACACACCTTTGCTGTGAGCCTTCTGGGAACCCGCCCGGGAGGGTGGTCCATGGGGAAGTTTCCACAGGCATGGTGCCTGCAGTGCTCCCACCCCTCAGCCCACAACATGACCTATGTCCACTTAAGTCCTGTCCTCGCCAGCCCTCCATGGTCCCCCTTTGCAGAAATCCTCCTTTTTGCCTTCGGGGACCCTGCCAACATGACCACCCTACCCCCACTCCTAGCTTTGGAAGCTGAAAGGAGATAAGGCCAAGTCCTCACGAGCCCCCAAGTGGGACAGCGGGACTGAAGGGCTGAGGAGTGTGGTGAGGAGTCAGTCAGTGTTCTGAGCTCAAGGTTCAGGGCCTCAGTTCTCACCGTCTCTGGAGTCCAGGGTCTGAGCTCAGGGTCTGGTCTGGCAGCCAGGCCCAGAGGCCTTGGGCGGAGAAGACAGGCCTGTCTTGATGGGGCAGACAGGACCTAGGACAGACTGAGCAGCCTGAGTGGGGTGGGAGGCCTATGGGAGGTGAGGATGCCTACAGCAGGGTGGGCACGTCAGAGTCAGTTTATAGCAGAGTATGATGTCAGTGGATTCTCCCCTACCCAACCCCACGTTGCGGGCCCGCAGAGCCTCAGCCACGTGCACCCCCTCTTTCCTTCAGCACTGTGCCTTATCAGTGCTCACCAAGGGCTCGGACTTACTGCCTGGCTGAGAGAGCTGGTGCTTCCCTGCCAGAAAGGCACCGAGTGGAAGAAAAAGGAGTTGTGGGGAGCAAAGAAGACATTGCTGGGGTGAAGGACTGGGCTCGGGAAGAGGAAGGCTGAAGGGCTTCTCTTGTATCAGAAGAGGCTGTGGGTGGGGGGTCTCAGGAGGGTGTGGGCTGACAGTGAAGACCAGAAGGCAGGATGTCCCTCTCTGTCAGCAAAGCCAGCAAGCCCCACCCCCCCGTACCCCCTTCTTCGGCTCCTGGGCTGCCCTGCGGGGTTGGGAGGGAGGCAGGACAGCCAAGCTGCTTTACACGGTTTGGGTGGACAGGTTTCTGACAGCAGGAGGGTGAAGGTGACCGGCCCTGGGTGTGGGCTGAAGAGCACGCTGCAGGGCTGGGGCACGAGCCTCAGTGATTCAGGGCAGGTGCAGTGGGGAGGCCTCCACCACACTACCCAGACTCCTGGGCAGGTCACTGACCCTGATCACCAAAGAGAAGCTAAGAATACCTGCCCTGGCTAGTTCACAGATTTCAGAACTTGACGAGATCAAATGGCATCACATGTGCGAGCGTTTTGGCAATGTCAGATGAAGTGCAAGGTGTTATTACTATTATCAGGACTAGCACTGAGGACCTGTTTGACTTCCCAGCCTCCTCATTTCTTTACTTGACCACACTGGCATCTTACTACCAGACATGGCACCACCTCTGGCTTCTGGTATTACTCATAGACTCACTGACAGGCTCCTGAGAGGTTCCCTCCTCACCCCAGTCTCTTGTAACACCCTCCTTACCCCTAAGGTGACCAAAGGTCCAGGTTTGCCTAGGACTAAGGGCCTTCTGGATGAAGGACAGTCAGTGCTAAAACAGGGTCAGTTCTAGGCAAACCATGATCACCCTACTGCCCCCACCCCAGGTTGCTTCCTTTTCCCTGCGGTGACAATGCCGTCCCATGCATCTCAACGTGCTTTCTTTCATCCTGGTTACCTGCTTCTGCCTTGAAGCCTCTAGTCTGGGGCACGCCACTCAGAGAGGGAGCATACCGCCCCGGGCTATTCCAAAGGTCCTCTTCTCAAGAGGGACTGGGCAGCTCTTACCAATCCTTCAGCCTTCCGTTGGGCTTTGGTCCATCTCCACCCCTGGAAATCGTGTCAGACCTTTTCCCTACCTCTTGAGGGTCAGACCCTGTGAGAGGCCCCTGCGATGATCTTCAAAGGAGGAGAGATCCCATCTGTCCCATGCCAGCCCGCCAGCCTCTCTGGGCACACACAGGCAAACTTGGCCTGCTCCCCACATCTGTGAACACCCCCAGGCCTGAGTCCTTCATGTTGCTTTGGCCCTGCCCTTCTCCACTATACCCACCCCCAGTCATGCTAATGCTCTGAGGCCACCCGCTTACTCTTTCCTGGACCCCCAATGGCTCTGTCTGGCTCAGGGTTCTGGACATAGCCTCCTACTGTGTGCTCCCGCCACCCCACTTTCCTTCATGTCTCACCTGGCTGACCTATTCTGTCTTCAGCTTCCTAAAACACTGCAGGGACTCCTCAGTTCCTGCTATAAAACATCCAGTGAGCCCCTCTTGACCACTTTACATACCCCCACCCCCAGTCTGCCTTCAGCGGCCTCCTGAGTGTGGTCTGCACCTTTCTAACCTAACGTTCTCTTGCTGGTAAGAATTCATAGAATGCTCTCTCACTACCATCCCCTTGCTGAGTCTTGTGCATCTCCTTAAAGCTGATCTGGAAAACTCCCCCATTGGCCTGAGCCCTATGCTGCCCTGGCCTCACTCAGGCTAATTTGGCCTGGTATTGGCAAGTGCCTCTGAAGTAGAGCCTGGGTCTTCACTTCTTTGTTCTCTCATTGCCTTGGCCCGATGAAGCACACAATGGGTGCTGCTACTGTCATGGGCAAGCCCTAAGCGGAGCAGCGCTTGGCCTCTGGTGTGGACAGTTCTGAGCTAGGGGTCAGGAGCAGGAGGTGGGGGTTGGAGAACTGGATCTTGGGAAAACACTGTGAATCACCTTTGCAGCCACCAGGGAGAAGAGAGCCCCCTACAAGGGAGACTTCACGGGTTCAATTCCATACCATGGCTCACCTCCCACTTTTGGGCCTAGAGCTGGAAACTTGTGAAGCCCTAACCCTGGGTATGCCCCAGAAAGCAGAATAGATTGGGGGTTCCACAGGCCAATCTTCCTTCTGCCTCCTGATGCCTCATGGAGTTTCAACCCAGCCCTGCTCTGGCATGTGTATTCCTGGGAGAGGTGGGGCCCAGACTTTGTCCTTGGCACCTGGAGCCTGGTCCCTCCAGCCCGGGGCCCTACCTCATGTACTCTGAGTCCTCCCTGCCCATGGCCAGGCCTGGCCTGATCTGAGAGGCCTAGACATATTCTAGTAAGTAGGAGTTAAGACAGCAGTTTCTTGAGCCAGGAATGGCCAGGGTAGGGTTGGGTGGGGGGCAGTAGGGAGAGTGGATTTGTAGAAAAGGAACACTGCTTTAAGCCACCCTTTTGTCCCTTCTCGTTTGGACAGCCACCTGCTTAGTAGCTGGATTCTCATGGAATACAGCCTGGCTTACCCTCTTCCTCAGTGCTCACCTGGCAGCGGCACCAGTGACCTCTAAGGGCTCAGCCCCAGCCAAGAGGAATGGCTCCCAGGCACTGGGAGGTGAGCCTGGAACTAGGCCTGGTGGGATCCAGAGGCAGGTGAAGCACAGGGGCTGCTTCCAGGAACACCAATGCTAGAGAGAGAGATGGCAGCCAGAGCTGGGACTTCAGAGGGGACAGTGCATGGGGGAGGAGACCAGGCAGGGAGGACTCCCTGGAGTGGGTGGGTTAGGAGCCTGGCCTTGTAGGATTTGCAGGGCAGGGGAAATACAAAGGGGAACAGCTGAGGGGGTGCTGCAGGAGCTCCACCAGCAGATCACAGCAGACTGGGAGGAGGCAGCCTTTGGGGTGCCTCAAAGGATGCTGTGGTGGTAGCATCCAGAAGGTGGCTATCAAGGTTTATCTGAGGCAAGAAAACTATTTTGAGCTTTACTCTGGGTCACTTGTTGTTCCAGATACATTTGGATGTTACCATGTTATTTCATTTCTTCTGCCAACAAGTCAGTGAAGTAGGTATACCTCATTTTACAGATGAGGACCAGTGACATACAAAATTTACCTCGTCACAGAGCCAGTGAGGGGTGAAGTTAACTTGGAATCTGCCGTCTTACTCTGTCTCATCGCATGACAAGGTCGGGGAAGGACAAAGTCTGGAGTGCTTATATCTAATGATCAGTCATCCACAGGGAGAGCTATTCTGGAAACAGTATGGGGTCTAAGTAGTGCAGGCCTCGTGGGTGGTCTGTGCTCCCTGTCTCAGCATGTGGTCCAGAGGGTCTTTGCTCCCTTGTAGGCCTCCCCACCCTTCCCTCCTCAGTAAGAATCCCTAGACTTGCAGCTGTCTTTCCCTCAGGGTTGGTTCTGAGTCTATGTGCCACGGACCAAGAATACCTTCCAAAGGGAAGAGATGTGACCTGAAATATGAAGTATGGGGCAGCTGGTATGGCGGTCAGGGTCGGGGAAGAGCACTGGATGGATAGACATCTAATTGTATCCATGCTGCAAACAGGCTGTGCAGCCTGGGCAGATGGTACTACCTTTCTGGGACTCCTCACCAATAAGATAGGTCTTCTACAACTGTGTAGCTTCTTTAGTCTGAGGGAAATGGGAGGTGGGAATTATGGAAACTTGAGGGAGAGGAGCTGGGGAGCAAGGAAGGGAAAAGGGGAAGACCCCCACCCCAACTCCCGGAAAACCAGGCTTTGTAACTCTGCTGCCCCCTAGTGGTTCCATGGAGTAAACAGACATGGTCTCCTCGGAGCATCACGCTGGTTATCTCCCTGCCTCCCCTAGTCAGGGAAGGGGGTTCATTCACTCTTAGAGTCGCCTTTAAC
Organism: Lyroderma lyra; assembly: GCA_004026885.1. Lineage (NCBI taxonomy): Eukaryota > Metazoa > Chordata > Mammalia > Chiroptera > Megadermatidae > Lyroderma > Lyroderma lyra. The sequence goes on along the minus strand of PVJL010001203.1, from coordinate 240,074 downwards.
AGCCACTGCCTCCCCTAGGGCTGCGTGCGTTCTGAGTGAGAGAAAGGCAGTCACAGTCTATGCATGGGTTATTCGCTCATGCCCAGGATTGCATGGGTTATTCACTCATGTGTTTGTTCTGTAAGTGCTGTGGAGGGGGTCTGTAGTTTCTAAGGGCATTGTGCCAGGCCCTGGGGATCTGAAGGCACCTGACACACCGTTTCTGCCCTCAGAGAGCCTCCGTCCAGGGGGAGAGCAACAGGCAAACCACAGACTCTGGAGAAAATAGGAGAATGTGGGGGCTGCTCCAAGGTGTGTGACATATTGTGTGAGTAACACTTACAAAGCACATGGCCAGCAAGTGTGGGGCCCTGTCTGGCTGTTGGTTTGTCCTGCGCATATGGGCCTTCAGCCTGATGGATTGGGAGGCCTTTTTCACTAGGTTAGTGGGGTCTCTTCTGGCAGGAAAGCTGGGTCACCACCTTCCTCGCGGAATGCCTGGATTTCTGCCTGTGCCTCCTGCTCCCCTGCTGCTGTCCTGCCCCCACTCTGGCTGGGAATGGGAGGAAGGGGGATGGCAGACCTTGCCTCACCCCTGCGGCCTCTTCTATCTACACCGCTCCTCCTCACACCCAATCTAGGAGCCTGGGTTCCAAAGATGACAGAGAACATTAGGGCTCAGCTGCATCTCTCTCTCCCAGGCTGGTGCTCTGCTTCAACAACACGATGTGGGCAGGTAATGGGAAGTTTGACAGTTACCCCACTAAGGACCTGCCCTTGCCTTCAGTCTCTGCTGGAATTCAGCAGCCTGTGTGAGGCAGCACACAGAGAAGAAGGTGGAAGGTGGAGCGAGTATATGTGTGTGAGAGAGAGGCCTAAGGCATGGAGCCTGGGTGCGTCACATAGCTGGGAAAGTAGATGAGTCTGACTCAGTGGGAACATCCGGCAGGAAAGGAAGAGAGAGCGCAGTGGCATTTCCAAGCAGGATGGGAACTCGGGCTGCGGAGATCGGAGATCGGGTGTGGGGTCAGGAGTGCTGTGTGAAGGCTTGGCCAGGAAAGAGGCTAAATGTGGTTGGGAGAGGAGGGTGGACAGGAAGGGGTGGCTCAAGGGTCACAGAGGTTGGACCTCAGGCTGCAAGGGCTGGTCTGGGGAGGACAGAGAGGGTAGTGAGGCTTTCTGCTCTGGAGACAGAAGTGGGCATGTCATGGCATGGGAATAGGGAAACTGAGTCCTGACCAATCAGGGATGTGGGGAATTCAGGGACCTCTGACTCTCCCTCAGGACCCAGAGATTGGGGCCCTGTAACTCCTGAAACAGACCCCAGGCACTCCTAATACAGATATCACCTTTCTTCCCAGCACCCCAAACCCCAGGTCCCAGAGGCTCTCAGTGTGGGACTGCCATGCAAGCTACTCCCCTGGGCAGAGAGGGACCAGCCTTAGCTATACAGGATGATTTGGGGAGAGACTTTCCCAAGAAAGGCTGCTTCTTTTCTCTGGGTCAGAGAAGCTGAAAGGGCCAGCCCTAGAGAGGAAGGCCAGAAGGAGCCCAGAGTTAGGAGCCCAAGGCAGGGAAGGCTGGTGGCCAGCTGAGAGCTGTGGTGGCAAGGGCCCTGCAGGACGTCCCCGCACCCCACACTAAGGGGAGACCTGAACAGCTGAGCCTCACAGGAGTGGCTATACTTTAAAATACAGGGAAGACAATGTTCAACCCCAAGGAATGAATGACTGATGGTGTTATTTTAGGTATGTGGTATTTCGTGGCCTAAGGGAGGTGAGCTTCTTGATCCCTTTAAATTATTTAAACTAGCGTTGGTGAGGAGAGCGAGGGGGGGGCTCATTTGAGGTGGGGGCCCTCAGATCAGAAAGCCTGATGGGCTGTCTCCTGTAGGCCTTTCTCTACTAAAGGGAGGGACGAAGGCCTATGTTCTGCCCACCTGTCTGCATGCAGGTTCAGGCTGGCGCTTTGCTGGGCCACAGGGCCTTGGGGAAAGCAGGGCCTGGGGCAGCCAGGTCCCCTGCCAGGGAGAGGTCCATCAGGTCTGTCTGGGGACACCGGGGCAGGGCAGGGAGAGGTGTCAGGCAGGGCCAGCTGGCTGTCGGTGGCCTGGTCCTCACCCTCTGAGAGTGGATGGGTGGGGGCAGTGGCCGCCGCGTTCCTGGCTGGGAGCCCAGAGGAGTCTTTTGTAATCACAACATGATCTCGTGTGCTGAGCAGCGAAGCCGGCAGGGAGAGGCCGGCAGAGGCCCGGCTCCAGCGGCTCCGGCGGCTCCGGCGTCCCTCCTGCTCTGGCTCTCCGGGGCTGCTCTGGAATTCTTTCTGTGCCCGCTGTTGCCATGCACTCGGCTGTGAGTGGCACCTTGCCCTTGGTCAAGGGCTTCTTGGGGCTAGAAGAGGGTTGGGACACCAGGAAGCCATACTCTGGGGTCAGCTGGGGACAGCTGGGCCTGGGAGGAAGAGGGCTATGCCTAGGCAGGTAGGGGGGGGCTGGGCAGGGGCATTGGTCACAATGGAGACCCTGCAGACAGACAGGGAGAGACCTGAGCCTGCCTGCGGCGCTAGCTCTCTTCTGTCCCCACTGCCAGCAGCTTACGGCCTGGAGAAGCTGGGCCCCTGGGAGAGGCTCTTTCCCACAGGCTGGGCACAGGCCCGGGGAGTGGGGTCCAGGGCCTGGGAGCTCAGGACGGATCAGGGGCCTCTCTTTTTACTGTGGTTCTGGGCCTGGGAGCCAAACAGCTCCCTCCTCGACCTCCTGAATCCCCTGGCAACTTCCCAGTCACAGCAGGTTCTGCTGCCAGAGCCATTTATAACTCCCATTCCAGGCTCTGCTCGAAGTGGAGCTCCCTGGAGAGCCGGGGGAGGGGCAGCCCACTGCTGGGAGCTACGGGCCTGGGTATGAGGCCCTGACCTGAGCTCTTGAGGAGGCAGAGATGAACAGCCTGGCCTAGTGGGGTGGGGGCTTCAGGCCTATGTGGCATCTCCCCCTTTAACCCAGCTCTGGGTCTGGGGTCTGTTCTTTGGGTGGTAAGAATCTGGTTGGGTGGGAAATTTGGGGAACTGATAAGGGCATGGGCCCAGCAGTCTGGAGCTTAGGCCCCCTGCCCTCTGCAGGGGCCTCATGGGGCCCAGTCCCCGATGAGCAGGCAGGAAGAGAAGGATGCAGAACTGGATCGGAGGATAGTTGCCCTTCGCAAGAAGAACCAAGCCTTACTACGCAGGTACCAGGTGAGTGTGCTGTGCCAGGGGCCAGGAGGACCCACTGGGTTGGCACTCCCTATCTGAGCCACAGACCCTTGTGTGGTGGTCTCTCCTTGCAGGTTCAGCCTAGGGACAGGGTTAGGGTGGGTGTGGTCCAGCTCAGAGGCCCTGCGAGGGTCTTGGGGACTCTGTGATGTGGTAACTCTTCCCCCTGGTGTCCCCCTGGTGTCTTTCTGTGTAGGCCTGTTAGTGTCTGTATCTCTGTGTGTCAGGGGGGCTGTGGCCTGTGCTGACCCTGGGGCCTCCCACAGGAGATCCAGGAAGACCGCCGGCAGGCAGAGCAGGGTGGCATGGCTGTGACCACGCCGGAGCTCTTCCGACCAGATGGTCTCACCGTCACCATCAGCCAGGTTCCTGGTGTAAGTCCCACCTGAGAGATTGGGTGGGGTGACAAGGAGGTGGAGGTCCCGCCTGTGTCCGGGGAGGACAACTGCCCCTACTCCTTTGCTTCTCCTTACAGCTCTGGGGCACACCCTTCAGCTCTCAACCTCATGCAGCCCAGGCCACTGCTGTCCCCCCCCCCCCCCCAAAGAGCCACAGCTGAAAGGCCACCAAACAGAAGTTCCTCATACCCTTTTCTAGTCCAATAGCTCTGTATGTGTACCCCACAGTACAGGCCGTTCCTAAACCCCAAATGCTCGGAGGAGAGAGAAGTGGGACTGAATGCCAGCAACAGTGGCTGAGGGACAAAGCCCCACTGTCCACATGCTCTGGATTTCCCAGTTCAGAGATGACAGGTCACTGTGGCATCTCGGTTGCCTGGGTAGCCCCAGACCCTGGATAACCTAATGCTGCTGGCATGTGAACGCCCTGTGGAGTCAGCTCCTCTATGGGCATTCCAGGGAGGGCTGGGCCCGAACCCGGCCTGGGGAACCACTCAAAGGACCCAGCTCCCGCCCAGCGCTGCCCACATGGCCTGAGGTCACAGCACCTCATTCTGCAGGAGAAGCGGGTGGTCAGCCGGAACTGGGCAAGGAGCACCCTTGGACCTGGAGCAGCCAATGAGATGCTTGAGGATGAGGAGGTGGAGGATCACACTGGTACTTTCTGCTTGGAGGAGAGGGTGGAGCTGGCGGTGACCATGGAAAACAAAGCCGAGGTGAGCAGGGTGGGCGGGCAATGCCCAGGTACCAGGCAGGTAGCCTCTTCTTCCCTAGCTCTGCCATGCTGCCCACCCTCACCTCCCCCAGGCCAAGAGGGTTGTAAGTGAGAAGCCTACCAGAGCAAGGAACGAGGGGACAGACGGGTCACCAGGAGAGGGCTTGGGTCAGAGCCCCTCCGCACAGATGGCTATCAGCGTGGATTCTGCATGGCAGGTACATTTTCAAGAGGGGATGGGAATGTGAATTTGGTGGTCCCCATTAGGAAGAGGCTGAGAAGCTGAGTCACATATGTCCTCCATCTGTGGGGACATGCCCAGGCAGCACCAGGAAGAATTCCCACCCCTCTTTCTTTCTCGGGCCAATCTCCATGTTGGGTGAGCCTTGCAGTGAGAGACAGAGTGAGCCAGAGGTATGATGCCGCCAGCCCCTTACCCTACCTGGACCTCTGGTGGCAAGTGGGTGGAGGCCTGGGGGAGGGGGGCAGTAGGGTGTAGGGGACTGGCCTTGTGCCAGGTGTGACCTCTAGGTGGCAGCAGCCCCTAGTCCTGGCTGTGGTTCACAGCTCCCGGATGCCTCTCTCTCTACTCTCTGGGCCTGGCCACACACCCCTGCAACAACCTTGTGGATAGGTGCTATTATTTTCCCCTTTTTATAGATGAGGAAATGATATACAGAGAGGTTAAGTAACTTGCCCAAAAGACACAGCTAGCAAGTCAATGAAAATCATGATTATGGCAAACAGCACATTAGTCATGGAACATATCTAATTTTTAGATGGGAACATTGAAACCTTGAGAGAGGAAGAGGTTAGTAGACTCTGGATTTCCATTTCAAGTCCATGGCTTTTTCTGCTTCTACCCTGTGGTGCTGCGTGTCTTCTTCTGGCAGGGTGCTCGGGAACCCCGGAGTCCAGGCCCAGTCCCAGGCCCAGCTCCCCACCAGCCAGTGTGGGGGCCCCTGGAGGTGGGCTGGGACTATGCCCAGTGGAAGCAGGAGCGGGAGCAGATAGACCTGGCCCGCCTCGCCCGGCATAGAGATGCACAGGGTGACTGGCGCCGCCCATGGGACCTGGACAAGGCCAAGCCCACGTGGGTGGCAGGGATGGGTGGTTTGTTGGGTTGACATGCTTGTGGGGCTTGGGGTAGGGCTAACTGTGGGTTCTCCTTGGAGGGCTGGTGGGACCCTTACCACCCTGGGGTCTTTGGGTCAGGGCTCTGTGTGAGCATTGGGTCCCCCATCTTTCTGGGGCCCACCATATTCTTGCTGCCCTCAGTTGTGGGCATGGGGTTGGGGGTGGTGGTGTGGGTATAGGTCTTGCTGCACCCTCTGTCCTTGCTGTACCAGTAGCCTGACTCCCTCTGTCTCCACAGGCGACAGGACATTAGCAAGCCTCGGGAGGAGGCCCAAAGCAGGGCAGGCAGCGCCAGGGGTGAGCCAGCATGCATCTCCCCCTCCCACTCCTTGGCTTTTTTCACCCTTCATCTCCCACTTCTCTCTTTTCTCTGTTTCTTGGTTTACCCCTTATTTTCAGAACTGAAAGGAAGCATGGAAGAACATCTTCCTTCCTCTTCCTTGCTATCAGAGGAGGATGCCATGTCCTCCCTGCTCACCCTCCAAACCCACAGCGCCTGCCCTGGGGTCTGACCCCAGAAGGTCTGGGGAGGAGGCTCATGAGGAAGTCTGTGCTGGGATTCTGCTGAGTTGTTGGTCCCTCATGGGTGAAAGTCCTATTTTCCCTGGCCCTGGACTGCTGTAGGAATAGAACTCTGAGTTACAGTTCCCCAGAATTCACAGAACTCTGTTCCTATAACAGTTTTTGCACATGGGAAAGCTGGGGCTGGAAAGGCTGGCCAGTCACTTAGACAGGAGTGGCAAAGTGAGCACGGAACTCAGCTCTCCTGATGTCCGGATCGGCTCTTTTTGGGAGCCAGAAAACCCACAACTGGACCAAGAGAAGGACCAAAAGCTTCCTGGTCCTGGAAGAGCTGGTGTTCCTGCTTTGGATCCTTTGTCACTCCACCTTTTTTCCATTTCTTTTGTCCCACTTAGGTCCCAGGAGCCACTGGAAGCGACAGCCCCTACCATTGCCCCCTGATGGCAAAGGTGAGTTGGAGAGGAGCAGGTTCTATCCCATGGGCTGGTGTAGGAGCAGGGCTGCCAAGGCTATCTTCTCTCTTTGATTTGTGGACCATTTCTTGCAGGTGGTACTACTCGGGGTGGGCAACCTAGCAGACCCTTGGTGGCACTGGCCACCCGTAGCAAAGCCCAGGGGATGGAGAGGCTGACTGGCAGGGCCCGCAGGTAAGAGATGGCAGGGGGCAAAATCAAGGGAGGCATTTGGGCTTCCTGAATTCCTGGCTCACCCTTGCCCCTTGGAGGTTAGGACCACACTGGTCCAGGTGGTTGCTCCGCCCTACCATCCCCACTCTGCTTGCTGGCTGCTGGCTGCTTAGTGGCAGGTTAATGAGATGTGGGGAGAGGCCATCAGCAAAGGCAGCAGCAGCAAGAGCCTGGTGCCCAGGGAGGCTGGGAGTAATTACAGCAGTTACTTTCCCCTGGGAAGTCAGGTGCCTTTCCCAGGCAGCACAGGCTGGGACATGCCTGGAGTCCCCACAGAACTCAAGGTGCTACAGGCTTGGCCATAAACAGCAGCTGGGAACCTGGGATGGGGCTAAGGCGGGTGGTGTTTAGAGAAAAACGGTTGGATTTAGGGTTCAAGGTGGGCAGGAAGGGAAGCATCCTGGAGGCTTATTCTGGCTCTGATGCTCCTGAGATCTTGGGGCTCTACCTTCTCTGTGGGGACCATGGGCCACTGGTTATGGTGCAGTGCAGGTGATGTGAATGGGGAGGGGAGGGGTAGGGCCTGCCATGTGCTGTGTTTCTATAGGTGGGAAGACAGCTACAGGACAAAGGAAGACAAGGAGGAGGTGGAGAGCCAGGAGGTAAGTACCTGGACAGAGGGTGGGGTGGGCTAGGGACACGAGCCCTGGGTTTGCCAGTCAGCAGGGCCAATCTCTTGTTTCAGGGAAGTCAAAGCACCAGCAAGACTCTGAACAAGAAGGAACTTGCACAGACGCAGAGCAGGATGGAGCAGGGCAGACCCTCCAGTGCCTTGGCAACCAGCCCAGCCCTGGCATCCCCAGAGAGGCCAAAAGGGGAGCCAGGAGCTTCAACAGCCAGTCTGGTCTCTGGCTCTCCACAAAACACTGACTTGGTTCCCCTTGACCTCTCTCTAGGAGGCAGCAGTAGCCCTGGGCCTGGGAAGAGTATGTGTGTTCTCAGTCCAAGGCCTGGGGCCCAGGAGAGCCCTGTGTCCTGGCCGAATGGTTCCGAGCAGGCCCTGGGGTGGAACAATCCTGATGCCACACCTGAAGTCCAGACTTGCTCTGAGCCACAAAGAGGAGGAGGGCCCCGAGAGCCCAGAGAAGACAGGCCTGGCAAGGCTGGAACTCAGCAAGGCCTGGCACCACGAAGCAGGCCCCCTAGAGGCACTGGCCAAAGGGCAAGGGGCACAGGCGGTGTGAGGAGCAGGACAGGGGCCCCAGGCCCTGGAGGGAGATGCTGAGCAAAGCTCCTTGGAGCAGGGTGACCGTGCTGGGGAGAGGTGGAAGGAAGAACAGTCAGGAGCCTTCTTTGTGATGGGCATCTGGTTGCTGGTGGCTTGTAGCAGTCTGGCTGAGCAGTTTGGCAAACTCACTGGCACAGTGACATTGTGAGGGCAAGGAGCTGTCCTGCCCAGCACCTGTAGCTTTTCACCTGCAGGTATAGCCCCTGGTGTATTCCTGTGCCACACCTGGTCTCTGAGGCTGGTGAACCTGTTCTGGGCCTACTGCTTGCTGCCTAGGCCATAAGCTTCCCCACCATGGCAAGAGAGCAAGGCTTGGATGCACTTAGCACTTGGCCTGGCCTCCCTCTCCAGCTGCCAGCTTCCAGCTCCCCAGGTGCAGGCAGCCTCAGCAGCCGGCATAGCCAGCCCAGGCCTGGGCCCTTTCCCATACCCCTGCCTTGCACTTAGCTTACTCATAGCCCCAGACTCACAGAGTGGCCAAACCAGGGGAATCTCACCAATTAGTCAGAAGCTTCCTGCCTTTCTGGAAGAGGAGGCTCAAGCCCAGAGAGAGGGAGTCCAAGCTGGCAGGGACTGAGCTGGGGATGGAAGAGCAGAGCTCAGGTCTCCTCTGCAAAATGGAGGGTCCCTGGAAAGGCCTCCTCTCTGAAATGGGGTGAGGTGGGTGGGGAGGGGACAGCCTCCTCTCCCACAGTAGGGTGGGAGAGCTTACCATCAGGGACCCCCTCCCCTACACCCAGGTCAGACATTGAATGCAACCTGAATATGGGTCAGGGGGCAGCTCAGCAGCCCAGGGTCATTTCCTGCTGTCTCCTAACATCCTCTCCTCACCCATTCCCTACTCCATGGTTAGGCAAAAGCAAGGACTCAGACAGGGACCCAGAGAGGAGAAACAGTAACTCCAACTAAGTATGGCATCAGGACTTGTCTTTCCTACTTAAGTCTCCATTCCTGCTCCTCCTGAGGCCCACGTCTGGTGAATTATCCAGACTCTGCACAAGCTGTGGCTTCCTCTCAATTCAACAAACATTTCCTAGGCCCCCACTACCAGCAATGCAGCCGGTGGGCGATGGTGACTGCGCCAGCAAGAGGCAGGGAAGAAATCCAGTCATCCACAGATCCAGGTTGCACAGCAGCTGTTCTTGGCTATAGGTGCCTGCCAGGGGTAGGGGATAGTGGTAGGAGCCCAAAGGGAGCTATCCCATCTCTGCTTGCAAAGGCAGGTATCCCTCCCTTTCTCATTATGTGTACCCTTTGCCCCCAAGCCTTTGCCTGGATCTCCCTCTGCTTGGCCCCTCTGCCCGCTCCCTCTCTGGTCCTGCCATGGTTGTTCCTCTCTGCTGAGCATCCCAGGCCTCATCAGCCTTCCTGGTTCCTAGCGAGTGTCCAGATCATTCTCATGATTTCTCCGCTGTCAAAGTAAGGCCTTTCCCATGGGTTGCAGCCTGGTCTTCCTCACTGGTTCTTGTTTACTCTTCACTGCTCTATTCAGGAAGCATGAGGAGGGGATCATTTAGAGCAATGCTTCTCACATTAAGGTGCAGAGTAATACAGATTCTAATTCAGTAGGTCCGGGTGGGCCTGGGAATTTGCATTTCTAGTGCATCTCCAGGTGATGCTGATGCTGCTGATTCCTGGACCACACTTTGAGTTGTAAGCATTTGGACTAGCATAGATGGAGTGCTGGGGGCAAAGACAGACTGGACTCTCATCGCTGGTTACTGCTATGAAGGGGATGGAGCTTCCTGGCTTCAGGGCTGGGTGGGAAGCTGAGGCACCTGGGAAGATGCTTGACAGGCCAGTGAGTGGTGGTGCTAAGTCCCTGCAGAAGAGAGTGAGAAGGCTGGGTGGGACTGGGATGAGGTGAGGGTAGGTGGAAGAGGTTGGCATGGGGTTAATCAGAAGGATTTTGGAAAGGCTCAGGAACATTTCTATGCATGTGGGAAGAAGACCCCTGTGAGACGAGTAGGCAAAGGGTAAAAGAGTCCCAGCTCAGGTTTTCCCCTGCCTTCCAGTCACATACACATGGCTTTGGAGCAAGGCTCTGGCCTTGGAACCCATGATTCCTAAAGGATGGAGCTGGGGTAGAGCAGGTTCAAGCAGAGCCTATGAATGAATGTCTCCAAAAATGATTGTGATCAAGAATTTGAATTATAAGATTCACAAACTGCTCCCAATCCCCAGTGCTACCAACTGTACAGATGTGCTTTTATTCAAGGGTATGTGCCAAGGGATGTTTTGACTATGGGATGGGGATGTAGAATTTGGGCTGAGTTCTAGTTCAGCCCTCAAAAGGATCTAAGCAGGAGAGAAAGTTGGGCAGAAAGGCTCTGGAGAGATAGGGCTTCTGTCCCTGAGGATAACATCCAGAAGGATGTTAGTTGAAAGGATGTCATGGGACTCACTAGAGGCTGCAGAGAATAGGGAGACTGGTGCAGAATATGTTCACTGGAGGAAGACTGCAGGGCAAGGCAAGTATCACTGAGCTTTTTGCAAAAAAAGGGGAGCCACTCAGGATAAAGGGAACCAGCAGCTATGGGGGCCACCCCTCTGCTCTAGGATGGAACCAGATAGGGAGCAGAGGGAAATGTAGTTAGACACCCCTCCACAGATCTTGGGGTCATGGAAGGTCAGTTTTATCTCTTTCTGGCTCCTTTGTTTAAAGGCCTGCCTGGGATTCTTCTTCTTGGATGTCATTCACCTCGGCAACCAACAGACAAGATTGCTCTTTAAAGGTGGAAAACCTATGAGATACAACTATCAGGAATCCAGGTATAAAGCCGTAGGAACTGAGAAGGGAGGATACACAAGATAGTAGGGAGCCAGTAGGGAGATGATGGTTTTACCTAAGGCCTCAAAACAAGGAACAAGGAAGGCAGAAGAGGCGGAAGATGTCCCCAGCCCAGATCCGTATCACCTCACAGAGGGCAGCAGCAGACCATGTTTCAAGGGAGGTATTATTTTTTTTTTTTTTATGACAGGAAGCATGGCAGAGTGAAACAAACATGGGTCTTGGAATCCAACAGACTGAATCCGAACCCTAGGTCTGCCATCTGCTAGTTAGGTGACCTCGACCAACTTTAACCTTTAAAAATCTCAGTTTTCTTATTTGCAACATGGGGCTGGTCAAACCTACCTTGAAGGGTTGTTCAGAAAATTAAAGACAGGAGTATGCAAAATATACCTGGCACACATTAACAGTAGCCTGGTACACAGAAGGCATGCAGTAAATATTTGTTGAATAAATGAAGTAGCTATTCGATGTATTCTCTGCCTACTTGCTTTCCTATCTTTTCCTTTACCTTCTCTTCTAGTCTCATCTTCACTGGGGTCAGCACACTCTCGGGAAACAAGGGATGATTTGTAAACTTTACCAGCCTGCCAGGACAGTGAGCTGCTTTAATCCCGGGGAGTCTAGTTGTGCCAAAGCCTCAGGAAGTGACCCTGTTCTTACAGGGAGGGTTCTTTGTCCCCACCCCCCAGTGGGATCACAAGGATGTCCTCAGCATTTTCTCCTAACTTCACACACTGGCTCCCACAGCTCAGAGTGCTTCTTCTTTTCTCTTCTCCACACCAGTAGCAATCTCATGAACTCCTGCCAGTTTTGCTTCTTTACTATTCCCCCCAAAACAAACTCCTTTATGGAGGTTTCTTCATGTCACCTAGTGTTAGGTTTTGTCACCCAAAGGAGCAGCATGATTATATTTTCTTATGGTCAAGGGATGGGTGATTGGGGATCCCTGGAAGCAGGGGGCTCCCCAACTACCTAACAAGGCACAGTTCCAACCCTGGCCTCAGGAGTAACATGAAAAGATGGTACAACCCCCTCCCCCACCCCCCCACCCCCCCCCCCCCCCCGCAAACAAAGGAAATGGGGGAAAAAACTGTATCTTATTTTGGGGACTAAATCAGAGTGGGGTGTGAAGGGAACAGGAGAAACTAAAGACACCAACCACGTTATTTCTAACTCTCAAGTCATTTATCAAGTGTCCACAGGCCCTGGCAAGCATGTCTTTCTGAGTGAGGGTTATCAGGCCTTACGAGGAAGGGCTGACACTGGGTGGCCACAAGCTCACTGAAGGGGAGAACGCAAGGCTGGGAAAGGCAATGAGAGCAGACAGCATGAGACCCAGACTGAGGCTGCTTTCTCTCAAGTCTGTGGGCCCATGTCACAGCCTCTCATTAAGGATCCACTTGACGCCGGGGAAGTGAAATAGCGCAGACCTGGCACCAGAAAGAACAAATGTGGCACCCACGGCTCCTTTTAAGGACTGGCTAAAGGAGCAGCAGGCTCCAGGGTAGGAGGTGAGGCAAACACATGGGTACCTTTGTGGGAAAGAGAGGAAGGACTTTCAGGCCTCCCTCCTTCTTAACAAGCTCTCCAGGGCAAGTTCTCCTGCAACCCTCAAAAATAACCAACAGTGCAGGCGTTCTCCCCCTCTTCTTACAAACTCGGAGGACACAGTGTTTCCTCTCCCCTCAGCAGGGCAGCTGGCTTCAGCCAAGACAGAGGATCAAAAGTCTCCTTGATAACTATCTGTCAAAACAAATACCCTAACCCTAAGTTGCAGGATCAGAAGGAAAGGCTCAGGCAGTGGTTCTGAAATTTTTAGTGAGCATCAGAATCACCCAAAAGACCAGTTAAAACACAGTGCCAAGCTCCATTTCCTGAATTTCTTATTCAATTGGTTTGGAATGGGGCCTAAGACATGGCATTTCTACCAAGTTTCCAGTGATGCTGATGGTCTGGGTGCTGGTGTAATGCTTATTACCCGACCCTTTACATTTCTTGCCATGCATCAATTTTGCCCAAAGGGACAGACATTCCCTTGAAAATATATTACCTCATGTGTAATATATTACACTGCACTTTTATTCCCAAGATCTCCAAGCCGTGTCACATCTATTACCTTCAGTTGCTCTCATGAAGTCCTGATTTGGTTAGGAAGAAAGAGAGGGGTCAAGAGCCATAATCAATGTCATTACTGAGTCCTCAGACTTCCTATTTTCAGGGATTCCCTCCTAAGAGCACACTGCTTCCCACCCAGGCTCGCATGATGTTGTGAGCTGTCTACAGAGACTGGCTACTGTGACACAACATTGCCCTGACTGACTGGCAGGGAGCTGAGAAGGCAGGTGGCCTCCAGGACACAGTCGGAGAGGTGCGGGGGAGACCTCAACTCATGATTTAGAACACTGAGGTAGCAGAGGGGTATATTTAAAAGAAAATCCTTGGTAATCAACATAATTGCTTTTTTGAACAAGTTGGTTTGGGAACTTCTGAGGCTGACTTGGCACACTGTAGGCACTAAATAAATAGTTCTTGAATTAATTGTGGTTTATGGAAAATATTCTAAGAAAAGTTAGAATCTTATTGCTATTTAACTGATAAGTTATTGCAAAAACAGATTACTGAAGTTAAGAAAACAGGGCAGTAACAAGAGTCGATTCTTGTTGGCATGACTGTAAATTCCCTGAGGGTGATAACTGTGTGGCAATTTCCTGGTCCCTTAGTAATTAATACCTTAACAAATGTTTATAAAGTAGAATTGAGAAACTAGTTTGGCTCAGGTGCTCCTTACTGACCAGGTGATTCTTATGTACCATGAGAGCCATGGCTGTTTCTGCACTTAGGATGGACAGCCTGGTAAAGTCTGGGTGTGTGGTAAAAAACAACAAAACATTTTTTGTTTTTGTATTTTTAAAATTAGCTACTAGAGGGAACAAAGAACATAACATAGGTTTTCTGGCAGCAGAAACTCACTGGCTATGTCAGCAAGTAAAACAGAGGTGACCAAAAAACTGTTGATGGAGCAGGTATATTTATAGCTCAACATCAGAACATAGGCCAAGAGAGAGGAGACAATGAATAGGTCAAGTATTCTATGTTGCCTCCATTAAGCAGCTCAAGGAATACAGCTGTGGACTTCTGGTACTTGGAAAGAACAGGCAGCCCAAGCCCAAGTCCCTCAATTTGGAAATAAACTGCGGCCAGAATGACCAGAGCAGCTGTCATTTGCAGGGGTTCTCTTTAGCAATCCACTCCCTTAAGCCAGATTATGGGTTGTGGATGTAGGTTCACAAATGGATTATGACAGTGACACCACAATGACATATGGGACAATTCTATCTAACACAGTGATTAACCAGGTGATCAACAAACACAGATCAACAAACTCAGTGCCTACTATGTGCCAGGCACTGAGCTTAGAGCTGGTTCTGTAACATGAGCAAAATCTGTGTCCCTCCTTCTACCAAAAGAAAGGACAGCTATAGCCCTTTTGTTACTGCATTGCAATTCCAGAAATACCTCCCATTTTCTGCAGACAGGAAGGGGAGGGCAATTATTACCCCTTTTAAATAGCTGTGGTAGCCCTAAAGCTCAAGAGCTGACCTTTCAGTTCCTCTTAGAGAAACATGTAGAAACAAGTAGATGCTCCCCAATCAGCATTTCAAAACAGGATATACTCAACTAAAGAATACACTATCTTCAAATTCCCCAGTGAAAACTAAAAAAAACAAGGTAGACAGAAAATGGTCTCATGTTGTGTTGAAATCTAGAGCTCTTAGGAAGAAAAATATTTCTTATGCTTAAAACATCTTTGCACTTCAACACCCACAGGGGAGAGAAATGATACACACACACTTGGTGTAACCAGCTTAGCAAACTCCTGACCCCTCAACCTGAAAAGCTCACTTTCAAAAAAAGATGATCTCTCTTCCAATTCAGGCTGTCGGGGAATAAGTGTAACTTCTACTATAAGCAAACACCTAAAAATGAGTCTGGTGGGGCAGGTGTAAAGCAATTGCACCAAAGTAACCCTCTTTACACAAACTTCTGCTTCCTGTTCAAAATCTGATGGATAGTTTTGCAGCTAATTTCTAACCCTTGAAAGTGAAGTTATTCTGATCACTGATGCCCGCCAAATGGGTCCTGTTCTGGTGAAACAGTGTCCTTTTCATCAGCCAGCAGGCCCCTGCTACACACACTGCTGTATGTGCCCACAGTGTAAAGCTGCAGAAACCACATCATCATCTACAGAAAGGACAGGCTAACCCTGAAACTCTTTCCCTCTCCTGCATTGCCTTACCAAGCCCTCTCATAGAAAGCCATTGTGTAGGCTGAAGAGGAAAATGAAAGAAGGGCGGACTTTTTCCACGCTCCCCTGCAGACTACAAGGTGATGTAAAAGTGCAGCAGCCACCCCCCACAACAGCTCTGAAGAAGTGCAGGCCTCAGGGGGCCCCACCAACACTGGCTTCTCGCTAGGTATGTACTGGGCAGCATTGTCTAATAATGAGCTGAGCTCAACTGCTTGCCATGTATTTGCAGCATAACTAATCCCTTATATTTGTGCTTTTCACCCACGTGTCTTTTATTGTTTGCTTTAGAGGTAGAAAAAGCCTCACCTTTGAAGCAACCTACAGCTTCTCTCAGCCCCTTGGCTCTTTCAGCTCCTCCATTGTAGACAAAGCTCTGACCAACCAAAGTGTGTCTTTCCCAGCATTAGCACTTCTTGAGCTATCTAGAGACCAATGGTTTAAAGGTGAGAACAGTGATGCTATCAGGCAGCTTATCCTTACCTCAGCACTTAGCCAGTTCAATGTTTGCAATAATTCCTAATATGCATGCTGACTGGTCCCTTAGCTTCCTCAGCTAGGCATCTGCTGAGTCCTTTAAAAGTAGAACTTCTTTCAAACTAAAGCTAGATATCACTGTTCTTCCAACCTCATCATTGCTTCCTGACTAAGATGAATTCCTACCACCCTTCACTACTCAGTTCAGTCAAGACACTGGGCACAGAAAACACCAGGGTGATTGCTTTTTCCTCCTACACCTACCTATTCATTACCCCCATCCACCATATCTCAAATAATTTCCTTTTCCAACCTCTACACTCCTTTACCAAGAAGTTAAAAAAGAGAAAATGATCAACTTACACAAGCTTACATAGAGTTCTTAGAATGTATTTTTGTTCACCTGAAAAATAAAACTTTTAAAAAATATACAAGACTTTTTGAGTACAGGTATATCTTAAATGGCTGAATTATAAATAATGTCTCTGGTCATGTTCACAGCTAGAGCTGGAGCTAATGTCCCAATTCCAGTGAAGGCTTTAGAGAGTCAGGAAGCCAGCAGCTGGACCTACAAGTGGTCTCTCAGACTCTTTGATCCATCCTAAAGTAGATTAAACAGTCCAGAATGCAGGGGGTCAGGACGGGGAAAGGGGACTGGATTCTCAGATGTTCTCTTGGAAGTTCAAAGGATTCTTGGAATAAGATCAATTTACAAATTATTAAAATAGAGGACTAAAAAGTCACACAATAAATATAAATTACAGGCTATTATTGGAATTATAAAGTGATATTTTATGTTTCTTCCCCCTGCCCCAGTCCCCCACCAAAAATTTAAAAAGGCCTCAGAGGCTTTCTAATAACCAAAGTCAAGTCAGCTGCTCAGAAGTCTCCTCCAGCCAAGACACCTTGGGGGTGCTACCAGCCTGCCCCTAGGCTGTGACAGCTCAGCTGCTACCTTACCCACAACAGGACATGGCTTAAAGCAAGGCTGTTTGTCCTATTAACTTGGATCAAAGCTAACTAGAGTGTGGGCCAGAAAACTGGAGAGACAAACAGTTTTGGGACTCAGGTGGATAAGTTTTTGTCTTGTTTTTAAAAAAGTGCCTCATTTCCCAAAAAGGAAACACTAAAGGGTTTGATATCTTGTCATGATCCACACTCAGTTGCCTAAAAGCAAGTGGCAGAAGGCAATGGGATCTGAATTGAGGGTGTATAATTCTTGCTGTCCCAGAGCTATACATGTCATTTCCCTTGATGTTTCTCATCTCAATAAAAGTATAGGCTGCATATAAGTAGGGTTTATCAGGAGAGGTAAAGACAAACCAATTTAACCTTCTCAGGCTGGTCTGTTAACAGGCTATCAAAGCACAGTCCTGAGTCTGAAGCCCACCTTTTAGCCTTTCCTGTTTTATTATACAACTCAAAACCAGACGATGTACTCAAAACTCTGGTTTCATCCTAATCACAGGGCTACACTGTCACTGTAGGCTCACAAAATAGGGAAGGCTAGGGTGATCACTGGAACAAGACAAAATCGTGAGTAGGAAAAAAAAGATAAAACAATTGTGAGTCACTCGACTGTGGCCAGCTTGCCCTTAAAAAAGCTTGCTTTTCCTAAAAAACTGTGAGGCGGCCAGGGACTGAAGCACAGAGGCACTGCTCTCTGCCTTCCTTCTTCCCTGGCCCATATCCAGATACTTAGGGCTGCAACAGGAAACCTCTTGGGTGGGGGCTGTAGGGTGGGAAGAGAAGGGGATCAGTACAATCTACACTCACTCTAAACTGCTTCCACTTCTCCTAAGGGTTTCCACTGCCCTTTCAGTAAGTCTAAGAATGATTATACTCTTTTGTGTCATAAACCTATCTTTCTGAAATAGGAAGGTAAGTAGGGGAAAGAGTGAGTGATGGATAAAACTGTTTGTGCCCTCTGGTTTGCTGCACTTTGAGGGCTAGCAAATAGCCCTTGCTTGACCCCATCAGTTAGTAGCTACCCAGGGTGTGGGAGGATATATATAGTTCTATGTAATTATAGCTTCTAGTGCAGATGTCAACAACTATATACAGGGATCTATAAATTAAATGCATTTGTGGCCACTGCAACTAGGTTGACGTACCTGAGCTCCACTACTTTTGGTGCCCTCCTCCTTGCAAGAGCTTCAGCTTATTTAAGAGCCCCTACAGTTCCCTCCTTCCCCTGAGTCCTGGGGGGAAAGCCCGAGTCACCCCTGCCCGTTGGCTACACAGGACCGGGCCGAACCGTTTGGTGCTGAGCGCTCCCCTCCCCTCCTCCCCGCTTTATGGCTCCGGGCCCTGACGCCGCAGCACGATCCTGGGAAGACCAAACCCCGAGTCCCCGGCGAATCGTGGTCCCTTGGCTGAAGATGAGGCTGCAGGCCACTAGCTCCCGGGGCAAGCCGACGATCTTCGGGGTAAGGGGGCGTTCGCTTCCGTGAGGGTCACTCCAGCGGGCTCCCCGCCCCGTCCTGCTGCGAAGTCCAGCCTTCCAGCTTGGGGAGGATGGTTCCCGGCTGCCTCTGGCGTGGAGGAGTTCAACGACTCCCGGGCGCCGCCGCCGCTTCCTCCTCGTCCTCCTCGGGACCCCGCGGCCGCTCCAGAGGCCCGGCCAGGGGGCTGTCCGCGGAGGGCTCCGGAGACATGGGCCGCGCCGCCTGCAGTGGGGGCGCGTCGCGCGGCGCCTCGACACTGGACGACCCTGTGGCGTTGGGCCCCGCCGCTGCCGCCCCCGAAGTCCCGGACGGGCCAGTGGCGTTGGAGCCGCCGTGGGGCGGGCCGGCGGCTCCCTCCGAGGTCCCGGCACCCACCGGCTGCCAGATAAGGCTGTAGTAGACGGCGAGCACGATGGCGGCCAGCGACACGGAGAGCACGTAGGC
The DNA here is from genome assembly GCA_004026885.1 of Lyroderma lyra. Classification (NCBI taxonomy): domain Eukaryota; kingdom Metazoa; phylum Chordata; class Mammalia; order Chiroptera; family Megadermatidae; genus Lyroderma; species Lyroderma lyra. Next base: position 221,695 of record PVJL010001203.1, on the reverse strand, counting down.
GAACACAGTGGCGAGCCGGACCCACTTCTTGTTGGTCTTGGCCGCCATCTTCGCCTTCTTGTCCCCGGTGTAGGTGGCCGGCTTGCCCCGCTCGGCTGGGGCCGCGTCGCGCTCCTTCATGGGGGGGCCCCGGCCTTTGCCCCGGTGCTCCACGGCCCCGGCTGGAGGGGGCCTGACGGCCTGCGAGGACTGAGCAAGGGGCGGCCCGGCGCCCTCGGTTCCCGTCCGCTCCGCCGCCGCTCCTCACGCCGCCTGCCCGCAGCCCGCCACCGCGTCGCTGCAGCCGCCGCCGGGGCCTGGAGCAGTCACCGCCGCCAGCGCCGCCGCCGCCGCCGGCCCGTCAGCTGCTTCCCTGCCGCCGCCACAGCCACAGCCGCCACAGCCGCCCGGCTTCGCGTCCCCATCCGCCGCCGCCGCCGCCTGCCCGGCCGCCGGCCGCCCGGTCTCCAGTGGCCGCGCGGACAGCGCGCTCCGCTCTAGCCGGGCTCCCCCGCCTCGCGCGCCGGCAACAGGGGGCGGGGGAGAGCGCTGCTGGGGGCTGCCTCTTAAAAGGGCGATGCCGGGGTCCGGAAGTGCCGCGCGGGGAGGCGGGCTACACTCGGGCGCTGAGAGACCCGCCGGGAAGCCCCGTTACGAGAGAGTTAAAGGAGGCTGGTTCTTAAAAGGGCAACGTCGCCGCCGCGCCTCGCGGGCCGGCTCGGTTAGGGTGGGAGTCCGGACGCTTCTTTAAAAGGGGAACGGCGTCGTTCCGGGCGGCGTGCGGAACTGGAAATGGGGCGTGGAGGGGCGGTCGAAGTGCGGATCTGTCAACTCTGGTACTTCTCCTTCTAGGACTGTCCGAAGTGATAGACGGAATAGCCGCTGCGGCTTCGGCCGCTAGCCCTCAGTTTACCCGCAGGGTGATACCACGCTCGTGTTCTCGGCTTGCGGCTTCCGCCCCGCTTCCCTTACCCGCCGGTGGTCGCTCAGACCCTTTCATATCTAATGAGCCTGGCCCACGTCCAGCGGAGGCAGGCAAGGACCAGGAGCTCCCACGGAGGTCACAGCTGCTCGCGCCCCTTCCTCGCCAGCCCTACCCCTTTCCGGGTCCCCCTTGGGCTTCGCGGCTCTGCTCAAATCTTCCCGATTCCTTGTCCTCTTAGAGCCCCGAGTCAGGCTGCCCAGACCTTACAGAGCTTCCAGGACAGCACCGCGTGCCCACTGGTTCTCTAGACTTGTCTCCCACCCTACTGCCAAAGTTTGCAACAGGTCTCAGGTCCGGCTTTTTGGGACTTCCGACTCCCAGGTCCAGGGGCTGCACTGAACCTGTGGAGCGGCTCCCAGAGGTTTTCCCTTCCCTGATCCTTTCCGGGGCTCAGAGCCCCCCTTTCCTTGTGAGGTTTGTCTTCGCTCAGGTCGGTTCTGACCACCCCTCTCCAAACTGGGTCTCTCAATGGCTGCTTTCCCCCTGGGCCCTCCCGCTCCTTCCGCTCTCCTCTCTCCCGCCTTCTCTTCTTCCTATTCTCTCTCTACAAGGCTTTCCAGAATTTCTGACTCCCTCCTCCTTGAATTCTATTTCCTGTGTTCCCAGAGCTGGGTCTGTGGATTTCCTGGTTGTCTTAATGGATGTAGAAGACTGTGCCTGTGTGTGTGCGTGTGCTGGGGAAAGGACTGTGATTTTAATGGCTTCAGTAGGTGACACCCTCCCCGCCCCCCCCCCCCCCCCCCCCCCCCCAGTCCTATCGCCGCAGGTGTAAGCCTGACTCCTGGCTTCTGACTGTGGAGCAGGACCCTCTCTGCCTTTTCCAGTTCCCCTCCTCCACAGGAACTTTTGGCTTCCAGACACGGTGCGCTTTACGAGGAAGTCTGCCCCCTCCCACACTGCTGCCCCGCCACCTCAGCCACACAGAGGTCAAGTGGCTGTCAGAGCTGAGTGTGCAGATGGCCAAGGGAGACAAAGGTCTATAACCAACCCCTTACTCTCATTCCTGAGGCCCAGGTGTGAGTCTGCCACTAGCCGTGGCCATCTGGATGCTGATCCCAGGAGGAGCCTAACCTTTCTACTTTGAGAAATTTCAAGGACATTGGAAGTTTGGAGTATATATTGTCTTCTATGCTCTGATGGGGAAAAGACCATCATTCCTTCCTCGTGATCAGCCAGCGCCCGGCTAGCAGGGTAGCCTTTTGAGTTAAAATCCCCTAATCGTCTCTGGTTATTGTCCTCTCTTCTCTCCTTTGCTCTCTGGCTTTCCTGGCAGGACTGATCATACCAACTATACCATGGTGAATTATTCTGAAAGATTCCAGGTAAGGCCAATGCAAAACCTCCTTCTATCCTATTTCTTGAATGCACTCTACATTTCTTCTGTTGCAAATTAAACTTCTTTCTTCTTGCTTGGTTCTCAGTGAAGCGGAAAACAGCATGTCACTCTTTTCTATACTAAAGAATAAATATACTTGAAGCCCTTATTCAATTCCTCCTACTCTATTTTTCTCCAAACTAAACAGTGCCAGATTCTTTAACCTATCATCAATAAGCCCTATTTATTATCTGGATTTACATAGTGTCTTTTATCCTAGGAACTCAAATTGCTTTCAGATATAATTGAGCCTAATCTCCCTGGTGCCTGAGCCATTAAGAAACCATTAGTGTATTCCTGTTGCGGGCAACTAAGTGGCCCCCTAGTGGCCTAAAACTGAATATGCTTCTGTAAGCGGGCCTCCCCCACTAAGGGTAGGAGAGTCCCAGAAATCAAGAGAATCAAGGCAGGGTGGTGATAGAACAAGTCCCAACAATGACTTTTTTGTAAATACTTCCACGACCCTAGACCTTCCTACACAACATCCTTATGGAGCACTCTCCAGTGTCAGCTAGAAGAACCTTCATGATACCTTTCTGTTTCCTGTGGCAGTCTTCTCAGGCTTTGGAAAATTCTGACCAATTGTGATAGCAGCAACACCCACACCCGTATTATGTGCTAGGCACCCTGCTAATCACGCACATTCCTTGTCTCATTTGTCTCACAACAACCTATCAGGTAGTTACTCTAGAAGTGTTGGTAATTCATCTTGACTTGAATGGGCATATATTCTAATTTCTCTTTCCCGCTAAAGGCCTCAACCAGCACCGCTCTCTGAGGGCTTAAAGAGTGTTTGATTTACTGATTTGGGATCTCATATAACTTTACATCAGACCAAGAGTTCCACTTTATAGCAAAAGAGTGGGCACAAGGTGTGGACTTTTCTGGGTATATCACATACTTTGCTGCCCACTGGTGAATAGAGTTAATAGAGTAAAAGAACAGTCAGCCTTTCAAAGGTGTAGTTGAAGCACCTTTTAGAGATGATGGGTCACCATATTCTGGCAGGAAGTATGCACCCTATTCAATAACTATGAGTAGAAGATGGTGCTGTGGCCCAACAGCTAAAATACAGAGTTTTAGGAAACAAGGGTGGAAGGAGAAATGACCTCACTTAACATCACTCCCAGTGACCCTTGGGGAAGGGGAGGGATTTGTGGTTCCTATTCCTACAGTTCTAGGCTCTCTGGTTTTAGAGAATCTGGGGACAGAGTATTCCATCAGGGGGCAGAACGAGAATCCCATAAATGTTCAGTGTGGCTGCTTTCTGTCCTTGATGCTCCTTGTGCCAAGAGACCAGCAGGCAAAGAAAGAAATCACTTCCCGGCAGGGGTACTTGATTCTGATCCTTTAGAAGAGCTAGAGCTGCTGCTACATAGTAGAGTTAGGGAAGAATATGTTTGGCACCCAGGCGATTCCACTGGGAAGTCTCTTGGTACTCCCTTGCCCAGTTTTGATAATAAGTGGACAAATTCCGAAGCTTAGTTTAAAAAGGGGATGGTAATTAGGGGTTCAGACCCCTCAAGAATGCCACCAAGTAAAATAGCACAAGTGCCAGCTGAATGAACATGAAGAGAATCTAGAATAGATCAGTGGTTGGGATATCAGTTGTGAATATCAGTTGTGACGCCAAGACAAGCTTCAGTAGTGGGGGCTATATTTCCTCCTACTTAGCTTCCTGTAAGTGCCCCACAGAAAGTGGTCACCAGAATTGCAGAGAAGCTATTTCCAGGCAGAGTGAGCTTACCAAATGAAGCAAGTAGGTCAGAGCTGTGCCAAGGGGACACTGTCATGGTTGTGGTGCGCCATCCAGGTTGTGCTTTTGGGACCAAGAAACTTATCTCCAAGTTGCAAGGAGTGTTGGCTGTTAATGGGTCATAGTTGAGTCTCTCCCTGGGCATTTCCCATGGGAACTGCCTTACTGGACTTCATGAACCCTCCTTAGGGTTGATCTGCATGGTCAATATGAGGATTCAAAGGTCCAGCCCTCTTGCCTCAGTTGGGGCCAGCTCTGAAGGGTCATCCCAACCCCAGAGGTCCCTGTGGAGGCCTCCTTTGTTGTGACTGCACCACTGATCAATTTCTTCCTCCACTCAGTCCTGACTCCTTCACGCCCTCGGATGTATTGGGTTGTTTTTGAGAGGACCTCCTTAAATAAACTTTTAAGCAAATCTCTGTCTCATCATGTTTCATGAGAAACCTGACCTAAGACAGTCACCTAAGTCACCTAAGATTCTAACCTTCGGACTCCAGAGAACAAGTCTCATCCATCTGAAAGTAGACCTCCTGGCCACCTGTGTCTTCTATGCCATGTTCCCTCCACCAATCCTCATGGAGTGTTGTGTGACTCCTACAGCCCAGCTGCCCTCCACCAAATGTCCTCTAGCTGTGCGTTTCCCCATAATAAAGCAACTAAATCAAAGCCCCAGAGTACGTCAGATGTGGTCTGACATGTCAAGAATGAGAATGGGGTTGAGTCTTCCTTGATTCTGGAGCCCTGGCTGCACATTGGAACCAAGGGTGAAAGTTCAGAAATTCAAACTCCTCAACCTTCCTTCCTCTCTGCCCACTCACCCACCCTCTTCAGAGGATCTGGCTACAACAAGGAATGCACAGTGGTACCACATGATTCTGATTGATATCAAGATGGCGAATCACTGGGCTCAGTACTCAACTTCAATTCAGCAGCCTGAGAGTCCAAGTCTGACCGCTTCTCTGGCAGCCTTTTCATTTGACTCGTGGAACTGGCTGTCAGCAAAAACCCTCAGTTTTATTCACACATGCTTCTGCTAAGCCGCCACTTCCCCACCCAGTGCCTTGGAGCCAAGCCCAGATCTCTCAGCTAAGGCCTGTTCATTTCACCTTTGAGGTTCAGGCTGTTACTCCAGCAGGTTAGAATATTTTGGGACCCCAACATATTCCCTGTTCTCACTGGCTTCATGCTATTCACAAGGTTGAGGAGTTTGTTCACTGTGGCTTTGCCCAGGTCCTGATAAAAAGGTGGATGAGTACACGAGTAAGGATAGAAACAATCCATCTGTTCTAAGGGCATTCCTTATGTGCAATGCGCCATGCCCACCTGGAGAAGGACATCGTCTAACTTATTTCCATCACACTTAGGAAAATGGGCCCATTTCACAGATAGATAAACAGGCAAAGAAGATGAGTGATGTGTCCAACAATGCCCTGTTGGGGTAGGGGCCAATCCTTTCCTGACATCTACAGCTCTCATCTCTAGTTTTATCATCTCTCAGAGGAATGGCAGGAAATAAAAGTGACAAAATTGGCTCTTCACATTGGAAAGAGATTTTTAAAGCTGGAAGGAATCTTAGACATGATCAAAAGCTTAACAGATCAGAGAACTCAGGTAATTTGCCAAGATCACACAGCAAACCTTTGTGCTGGTTGAGACTAAAATCTGGGTTTCTTGAAGATGGACCCAGTGTTCCCTTAGCTATACCTCCAGGTAAGTTTGATCCAAAATGGCACTTCAAAGGGAACCACACATGGGACTAATTCTTTTCTGCTTCTAAGTCCCAGATGGTTCTTTCTATGATTCTAGAAGGGCTAGTTATAGAAGGACAGGCAAAGTTTTCCTCTTGGGATTCTGCAGAGAACTCCTGATTGCCTCTCCTTTCCTAGCGAAGGGATTATAAGCTTATTATAATTAAAACCTGCTACTCAGCCTCATCCCTCCTGGTCCTCACTCTCACGCCTGCCTCATCAGCTGTGAGGGTTGTGGTGGTGAAAAGGTGGTGGGAGGTTGGCATTTCACTTCATGAGTTTTGGCCACTTGGAGGACTGCCTGCTTCAAGTCACAACCAGAAGTGCCCCTAATCAGCTTGCCCTGGGAAGGTGGGTTAAGCCCCAATCCACACAAACTGATGGGGAAAACAAACAAACAAACATACAAATAAAAAAACAACCAATCTTCAAAGATCAAGTCAGTGAAGATATTTGTTATGGAAAGAGTAGCATTCGTACTGAGGGGGAAATACTAAGGAACTGCATTTCTCCCGTCAATGTCTGCTAAAAAAAATAATACAACTGAGTTCACGTGCAGGCACTGTATTAAGCACTTCAAATCCATTATATTATTTTGTCCTTACCACATCCCTTGAGACATTATTATCCTTTTATAGGTGAGAAAGTTGAGGCACAGGAAGCTTAAGTATCACAAGGTAAACCAGCTAGTAAGTGGGTAGGTTCATAGAGTAGTAAGCATGGCTCCCTGGGTCACACTGGGAAACAGATCCCAGAGGATGCAACAGATGAGCCCTCTTCTTTCAAAAAGTAAACTAGCCATTGGCCCAAAACCCACAACAGGCCTCCATGCTCTTGAACCCCACTGCTTTGTCAGGTAAGTCATGCCATCAGATAAGAAACCCATCTAATCTGACTCTTTTGTTTGGCTGGTAACTGGGTCAGCAGAAGATCTAAGTTCATTTTCCACCACTAATCTTCTCTGCTGAACAGGCTCAGAAACCAAAGCCCAAAGTCTCCACACAAAACTACCAAGTGAACAAGTGAATTCTGATTTCACCTCCAAGGCTCCAGGCCACCAGCATCTCCCTAGGAGGCAGCAGCGAGTTGCTTGTAAGCTCTTAGTGCCTTCTATGGCCCAAATGCCAAACTCTCCAGTGTATATGTCTCCACAGATCACAACTGACACACACCCTCCAGCTACTTCCCTAAGGGTCTGCTTTTCCCTGGATCCCAGCTTTTCCCTAAAAGGCAGGTGCTTTTCAGTGCGCCCAGCAGGGGGCATCCTCGCCCTTCCACCTTCTGCCCTGGGAGTGAGCTTGGCAGACTGCCTGGGGGCCCCTCTGCTCCGCTCAGCCCAAGAAGCATGTTTCCCAAACTGGGTATTGGTGTAACCTCCTGCTTTTCTCCATATCCATTCTACCATTATTTATACAATATTTTTCTTTGTCAATCCACATTTTAAAAAACCTAACTGTATTTTTAAAAGGAAAAAAAGCTCCCTTTCATGATGGTTTTCTCAGCTCCCCTCACTGCATGGACTTCCTGCATTCTGTGGGCTGGTTTGCAGGATGTGAGCAGGAGAGGACAGGCTCTCTCGAAGCTACAGTTGGGTGTCTCAAGAAATGGATCCAGGCAGTACCATCACCCGCTAAACATGGGTGGGGATTTATTCTGTGGATTCAGAGCCTCAACCTTCAGAGATTGAAAGGATCAGAGTAAAGAATTCTGAACTCCCTGCCTTCCGGTGCCACCCTCAATCCTATGTAATGAGAGGAGGTTGGCCCTTCCCCTCTCCAAGCCAAGAGGGGAGGGATTGTATTTCCAGCTCCAAAGAGGCAAAGAAGGCTGATGGCTACAGGCTAGATAAGAGGGAGAGGGACTTGGGTACAGGACCAGGGGTGACTGCAGGTGACAGGTGCAGGGGATTTCAGAAGAGTCAGGGATTTCCCTTGCAAAATCCATTCAAACAGACAGAGAGGGAACCTGATTCCAGGGAGGAAATTGGAACCATGGAGGGCACCACGAGGGCCCCCAGCTGAAGAGATGGGGGAGGAAAGAAGGGAGACAGCAGGGCATGGAGGGAGAGGGAGAGAGAAGAGGCCTGAGGGCAGAGGGCAAGGAAGCTGGAGGATTCCCCAGCTGCTTCCCCAGGCTCAGTCAGACCTTGCTCCAGGCTCTACTCCCATGGTCTTGGAATTGTTTTTCTGGGGGTTATTTTTGTGCTAGGAATCCCCATTGCTTCAACTCCCACTGGCCTCTATTGTCCTGCCCTGGCCCAAACTGGCCAGAAGGGATAGTTCTGGGAGCTGAGTGAGGGCCCTGTACTTGTCAGGGGGTGGCACAAAGGCTCATGGTACAACCTAGGGCAGAATGTCAGGCCCTGAGAGGGGAAGGAAGTCCTGGGCAGAGCTCCCTGCTCCCCCAGTTGAATTGGTGATAAGCAGATCAGGTTACGCAAGAGGAAGTGGGCTAGCTGTGCTGGGTCGGGACTGAGCTCCCTGGGCTGGGGCCATGTTAGGGCCATGCACCCCAAGCAGGTACTCAGAGCTCAGGCCTCTCCTAGCAGCCTCCTGCCTCAAGTGTTCTCACCCAGGCCCTGGGCATAGAGCAGAGGAGGGAGCCTGGCAGGAGAGCCCAATGGAGGCTGGTGGCCAAGGGTTGCTCAAAGCAACTGTGTGGAGGGGTGGCTGGTCAGTGAAGGTTCCAGGTCTCAGCCCAGCCCAGAGGACCAAAAGAAGAGAGTTACGTGTGGTGGGTGAAGGGCATGATTGCCTCACTTGCACCTCATTTTCATGGGGAGGAAGCGTTGAGAAAGAGGAGCTGGGTGTTCAGCAAACTTTGCTTATTCAAAATGCTCAATCTCCCTGGGACCTGCCTGCCCCACCCTCAACTCCCACCTGCAGGGTGGTCCCAGCCTCCTCAGGCTCTGGGAGAGACCCTTATGCTCTGGACCCAACCTCTGTGGAAGTCCCTTTCTCTGGTGACCTCCTTGCTTCCTCTCCTCAGTCTCCACCTGGGCCACGGTATCCCCACTGGGCCCATATTGTTTCTCTTCCAATCCCCCAGCTACTTCTGACCAGGAACTCCCCCGGGACCGGGAGGCCCCTGCTCCAAGCAGACCAGGCCTCATGACCTGCCTTGCAGTCCTGAATAGCACAGAGGAGGAAGCCCTAAGCAGGAAGTGCTGAGGCACACACAGGGTGAGGGCGGGAGCTTTGAGGAGGGGAGCCCGGCCTCCCCGGGCAGGAGCACTGACCACAGGCCCCCGCTGTAGGCAGGCGGGAAGAGGCTGATTTAAAAGGCAGCTGGGCCTCTGGCGGAAGCACTCAGCTTTGCACTCAGTCACTCCGCCTGTGGGCTATAGGAGCACCCAGACTTCCGGACAGACTCAGGGCGGGTGCCATGTGAGCCCAGCTTGGCTCTTCTCCTGCCTGCCCTCCTGCCCGCCCTCCTCCTGCCCACCTCTGCCTATCTAGCTTCTTCAAAGAGGGACACTTGGCACCATGTCTCTACTCAACCCTGTCCTGCTGCCCCCCAAGGTGAAGGCCTATCTGAGCCAAGGGGAGCGCTTCATCAAATGGGATGATGTGAGTGGGGCAGGGGCCGTGGGCTGCTGGGTCCTTGGGGTAGTGGGGGCTGGGCTGCTGGGGGCTTTGTGAGTGTGGGTGAGTTGGTTTATGTCTGCCAGGACCCTGGCGCCTATGTGACTCGGCCAGGCAGCTGACACAACTGCTGGGATAAACAAACCTGAAGGCCTGGGTGTGTGCCCCAAGCATGTGTCCCTGGGCTGCCAGGCTGAGGCTCTGTGTCTGGATATGAGAAGAGGGTGTGCTGCCTGGGGGCAAGGTACGGAGGTCACAAGAGGAAGTTTCTTTGGGTCTGGGTCTGTCCTCCCCCAAATCCCCCAAGAAGAGCAGGGTTTGTTGCTCCTGGTTCAGCCCTTAGTGGGAGGAAAGGGCCAGAAGCAGAGATGAGCCAAGCCCCTACTCCCAGCACAGACACCCCACTCTTGCCCCATGAAGATGCCCAAACAGGATCCTTCACCCCTCCCCACCTGGCCCTGGCCCAGTGAAGCCTTCCTCTCCCCTGAGCTGCTGGGGGGCGGCCACAAAAGGTCCCTGGTCCCCAAGTAAGCACTGGAGGCTTCTGCTCCCAGGGTCTTGGGAGGGAAGAGATTGACTTCTGCTTCTGCTGGCTGCTCTCAGCCCAGCGCCCTGACGCCTGCCTGTCTGCAGGGGAAGACGGAAGGCACTGCTTTGCCTTGTACTTCTGTCTCCGCTGTGTCTGCCCCTTCCCAAACCGAGGCCTGCTTCCCAGGTTTGGTCCCCCCAGATACCGGAGGCCAGGGGTTCTCTTGGGCAGGTCAGGAGAACGATATAGGGCCCCCTCTTCAGGGAGGGGGAGCTGCTGCTGGGCTGGCCCAATATGAGCGTCAGAGGGACTGGTTCCAGGAGGGGAACATGAAGGCCCCTAGGTGAGGGTGGGGGAGAGGAGAGGGCCCTTAGGGGGGATGAGGGCACTCTGGGTCTGCGAGTTAAGGCAGCCTGGGGCTCTCGGCCCTTTGGACTGGGCTGCATAGAGTAATTGGTTTGCCATGACTATGGGGAGGGGCTGTGGCTGGACTCTATGCTTCCCTAGGAGTGTGTGGTCGACGTGGCATGGTGGTAGCATGTCCCAGAAGCCCATGGAATGAGGGAAGTGTCTCAGAATGAAACGTGAAGTGGCTTCTCTCAGTTCCTCTGTGAAGTGTGTGTAACCTGACTGGGCAGAGGGTCATTAAAGGTGGCCTTCTCTACAAGCCAGCACCTCGATACCTGGCTGCCACACTCCCCTCTCCAAGGCAGGCCACTGCACAGTCCTTAATCCTGACTTCCAACAGTAGGAACCTCCCAAACCTAGTCACAGGGCACACGCGTCTGTGAGCCAGGGCTCTGCTCTCGGACTGCTTGCAGCCCAGGCGGCATGCCGTGCCGTGTTGGATAAGCACAACGCACAGGGTAGAATCAACCTCCAACTCGATTTTGTCTCCCACACCCCTTTACAATGTATTTGGTGGGAGAAGCTCTCCTCCTGCCCGTGGAAAGAAACTCGGCTGACAAACATTCCTTCGCTTTTGGGAAACACACAATTCTATCGTCACTTTTCCTCACAAAACTCAGACTTATTTCAGAAACTAGTTATAATTCAAAACTCCAACCTTCATTTAGAATGACATTTTCTGCCCTCCTCCCTGTAGGAATGGTTTCAGGTGGGTTGAAGGCCCTTTGGAAAAGCCTCTGGTGGGATTTCCTGCTTCTCCTGCAAGCTCCTACAGGAATGGGGTGCAGGGAGGTCTCAAAGGGGTACCAAAGAGCTTAATTGAGCGGGTGCCAGTGTCAGCTAGCTCCTGCTCTCTGAGCCTGGCAGAAGATATAGGCCTATTCATTTTCTGGTGCACATTTTTGACAATTCTTGGGAAACCCTCCCCTCTTGAGTTGGGGATCTCTTGCTTAGGGTCCTCCTGCCACCTCTATTTCAGGAAGTCACTTGCAATGACTTCTTCAGCCCGTCCGAATCTAGCTACCACCTTCAGCTTCCTGTGACTTTGGACTCTGCACCTCTCTCCCATAGGCCCACTCTGGACCCCAGCAAATATTCACGTGTTCGTTGCCCCAACAGACTCCGGGGGTTCGGGCTCATCTGGCACACCAGCATCTCTCTCTGCCTCTAACAGTTAGCCCATCTGTCACCTGTTTCCTGGTCAGGAGTCAGACCTCAGTCTGTTAAGTACCACAGCTGCAGCGGTGACAAAAGCTCTTCTAGTGCAGTTGAAATACCTCACTAAGCTTAAGGCGAGGGGTCAGGCACCCCCAATCCTCCCATGGGGAGGAAAGGGAATGGAGCTCACAACACAGCTATCTCCTAAATTAGCCTCCTCACAAGGTGCTCTCTTTCTTCTGTACTTTAACCATCCCGACCTGAGAACTCTTTTTGGGATCGTTTCCTTCGTAAATTCTGCATTTGGTCTGGTTTGGTGTGCAGGAACTGTCATACCTTGTCGGAAACCTCAATTTTAATATCTTATATATTGAATATCTTATTTATCTTTATATATATGCATACAAAGACCATTACAATCAAAGGTAGCCTTGTGTACTCTGTGAGTAGAACAGGAATTTAGAAGTGGGTTCATTCGTCATTCATTTGCTCCTTTAGCAAACCTGAGGCACTGAAGTTATGGTCTAGCACAGACTTGTTTCTTTGGAGTCCACAAACCCCTGGGGATTTCTCAGTTAGGCTTCTGGGTCTAAAAACTAGCCCCCACTCAACATGTTTTCAGAAGAGGTGAGGCTGGGCTGGTCCTTGATGGTACTTCAGGCAGAGTATGGTTAGGCTCGGATGTGTGAATGTACTTGATGGCTATGGGGCAGTTGAATGGATGGGGTGAGGGTGGTCCATGGAGGGGAGAACTGGGCATGTGAGGATCTAGGTTGTGGCTAGATTGTGCAGGGCCTTGGATGCAGGGGCAGGAGTTGGGCTCTCTGCTGTCACTGTGCTGAGCAGCCCTGGAGGTAGTATGGAGACTTGGGGAGAGACATCCTATCCCTTTGTCTGAGCTGTGGTTCTTAAAACACAGTGAGGTGGGGGTCAAGACACTGCTTGGGGTCTAGAGGGAGAACCTCTCTTTGGGGCTTAGAAGGGAAACCTCCTTTCCCAGAAATGCCATCTCTAATCCTTTATCCCTCCCTACCTCTGGTCCAGAGCTCTTAAGGCTGTGCTCAGCCCTTAGCTCTGGAGGACAAAGGAACATGCCTGCATATTTCTGGGACAGTCACCTCCCAGGGAAATGGTGAGAGTTAAAACCACTGGTGTGGGCCAGGGAAGCTCAGCCTAAAGTCTCAGAGCAGGGTGCTGATTCCTTCTCTCCACAGGAAACGACAATAGCCTCCCCGGTTATCCTCCGTGTGGACCCCAAGGGCTATTACTTGTACTGGACATATCAGAGTAAGGTGAGGCAGCCCCCCACCATGGCCCTGAGCAGCCTCTTGGCAATTTAGGGGTGGAGGTATGGATGAGTAGAATGATCTGGAAGGGTGGCCCTGGGGTATCTCCCGTGGGCAGGGGCTATTTGCTTTAGCAGGGAGGATGCAGTCACTTCAACCCATGACTGCCTTAAGCCCAGATGCTCCAGCCTCAGCATCCTGTGGAGAGAGAGGGGGGTGGGGAGAAGAAAAATAAGAGATGCTGCTGAAGGCTGATTCTCTCCCTGTGGTGCTGGGTGAACTTGAGGGCTCAGAGGGATCAGAGAGGAGCCACAGCTCCTGGGCGGAAAGAAGGGAGGGGGAGCCTGGGGACAGTCTGGGGTAGTGGAGAGACTGTAAGCTGCAACTCCCCGAGTTACTCCAGTGGCCAGGAAAAGAATGGATGGAGAGGAAGGGAGGAGGGTCACCCTGAATGGGGAGAACCGACTGCCAGGAAGGGAAGGCTGGGGTCTGGGCAGCCCCACACAGTCTGGGCATCCAGGAAGGGCTGTTGGCCTAGATGTGAGTGGGTGTGGAAGCTCCCTCCTCCCGCTCCTCATCCACATCCCTTCTTTGCCCCCTCCGGGCCCCTTCCAGGAGATGGAGTTTCTGGATATCACCAGTATCCGGGACACCCGCTTTGGGAAGTTTGCCAAGATTCCCAAGGTAGGTGGGCCCAGTAGTAGCCCAGGCTCAGCATAGTCACCAGCTCCATGGGGCCAGGGCAGGAGTCCCTATGGGGCTGGGAAGCCTGAACTCTGGGCAGCAGGGCCTCCCTGTGCATGGAGGAAGGTATGTGGCTGCTCCTGGGCTTGCTGGGGCTCTGGTGCTAGGGCACCATCAACAGAGATGTTGTGAGGCCAGCTCCTACCCCTAGAGCACCCTAGGCTGTCGGGAGGTGTTGCTTGCCCCCGCCCACCCCCCTCCCCCCACCCCCCCCACTGGTTTGCCTATATTTGCCTAATGCTGGCAGGAAGATTGTAGAAAGGGGTTGGTGGAAGCAGGATTCTCTGAGACTGGGAGTTAAGAATCTATTTTCAAATAAAAAATGGCAAACAAAATACACGGGACTCCCAGGCTCCACAGCTTTGGTTAATCTCTTCCTATGGGCCTCTCCCACTCAGCCCCAGCCCCTGGAGTCAGGGATAGGAAGATGCTGAGGCCTGTGGCTCCTAAGATGGGGATGGGCTTCTGCCCCAGTGGGCCACAGTTCCATTGGCTGAGCGGGAGGGACAGGGAGAGCCACAGCAGGCAGGGACGGTCCTAACATATCACCGTTGCTGCAGAGTCAGAAGCTCCGGGATGTCTTCAACATGGACTTCCCTGACAACAACTTCCTGATGAAGACACTTACTGTGGTGTCTGGTCCCGACATGGTGGACCTCACCTTCCACAACTTTGTCTCCTACAAGGAGAATGTGGGCAAGGTGTGTGAGGGTACCTGGCTTGGGGTTTGGCACCTGGGACGGCCTGGACTTCCCGAGAGACAGGCCGAGGCCAAGGGGTGGTACAGGCGTCTTTAAGGTCAGGGGCCTGACTGCTGTGCTCTGGGGTCCTGCAGGACTGGGCTGAAGATGTACTGGCTCTGGTCAAGCACCCACTGACGGCTAACGCCTCCCGCAGTACCTTCCTGGACAAGATGTAAGTGCCTGCCTGCCTGGCCTTAGCCTGCGGGGCTATGTCTCCCAGCCCCAGGGCCTGACAGGCTGCTTTCTGTCCCACCAGCCTGGTGAAGCTCAAGATGCAGCTGAACCCTGAAGGGAAGATTCCTGTGAAGAAGTGAGTCACCCCTACTTCCTCCCCACACTTGCTCCCAGCTCCCCAAAGCCTTCCCTCTCCAGGCCTCACCCTATGTTTGCCTGGTGCTTTTTTTCTCTGCTCCTTTAGTTTTTTCCAGATGTTTCCTGCTGACCGTAAGCGGGTAGAAGCTGCCCTCAGTGCCTGCCACCTCCCCAAAGGGAAGGTAAGTGGTTTCCTCCTCCTCCCCACCTCATCCCACTATTCTCCTTCTCACCTGAGCTGGCTCTGACCAGAGGGCAACTTGACCAGGCCTGTTGGTAGGTGGGGGTTGGGGGAAGGCAAAAATGGCAGCACAGCCACAGCCAAGAACCCCAAAGCCAGTTAACTCTAGAGCCACCAGTTTCTGATACACAGAGACACTGAACCAGTGTGTGGCAGGTGAGGTGTCCGGGTTCAAGCAGATCCATCTGAACCCCTACCCCTGGGTGGCAGGGGTGGGAGTGTTTGTGCAGTGATGTGTTCAGGGTGGGTGCATTCCCATTCTAGCCTTGGAATGGAAGTGAAGATGAGTGTTTTCAGCCTGGAGGAGCGAGATAAGGTCAGATGGGACAGGAGGCAGTCAGCAGGGATCTGAAAGCTGCGGTTCTGTAGGGTGTGGGCTGAAGAACAGACCCAAGGGTAGAGGCGGCCAGGACACAGACTTCAGTTCAACACAGGAAAAGGTTTTCAGTTAAGTAATTACTTTTTAATTATAAGTTGTATGCAGAGTCATCCCATGACGTATATTATGTGAATTACAAAAAGGAGCCCTCTGGGCAGATGCAGGCCTGAACCAGGGTTCATGCCTGGGCCAGTGAGTGGATCTTAGCTCCCTCTCCCCGCTTGGCCAGGCCTTTATACAGGGCACCACCTATACCCCATGGAGTCTTTTCTCTTAGTAAGAATATGCAACATTGTAATTAAACTAAGACCTCAGTGATCACCTGTGCCCATGAATCCCAGGACAAATACTTCCCCCACAGTCACAGCCCTGTGGAGCTGTTGACCTCTGAGTGCAATCAGTCACAGGAGATGTAAGCACGGGGTAGGAGAGAGGGTGGGAATGAAATTCTGCTAAGGGCCATACAGCAAGCATTGAAAGCTGCTGTCAATATACATCCACCCTCCGTTTTTCCTGCCTCCTGGGCTCCCACCTTGGCTACCTCCTCCTGATTTGTCAGCTCTCCTTGATTCCCAGTAGGGGCCACTGCCCTATCTTTGCTTGGAGCTGATGGGTTCAAGATCTAGTCTTTGGGAGATCTGGTCTAGCTTCCCTACTCCAAACTAAGACAGACTGATGTTGGCTTTCCTGTATGATCCTGGGGGACATTTGATGGTCTTTTTCTGGGGTGGAATGCAAAGGCATAGAATCTCCAAATGATACCACTCTACTTTCTGTTTCAATTTCTATAGATTTTCCTATTTTGGTCATTTCATGTGAATGGAATCATACACTATGTGCTCTTTGATCTCAGGCTTCATTCACCAGCATAATGTTTTCAAGGTCCATCTGTGTTGTAGCATGTGTCAATACTTTATTCCTTGTTATGGCCAAGTAATAGTCACTTGTATGGATATATCATATTTTGCTTACCTATGCATCAGTTGTGGACATTTGGGCTGTTTCCACTGTTTGGCTATTATGAATAATGTTGCCATGAACATCATACACAGGATTTTGTCTCAACGTATGTTTTAAATTCTTCTTGGGTATATTGCTAGGAGTGGAATTGTTGGGTCATGTGGTCACTCTATATTCAGCACTTTGAGGAACTGCCAAACTGTTTTTCCAAAGTGCTTACACCATTTTACAATCCCACCATCATTGTACGAGGGTTGAATTTCTCCACATCCTCACCAACACTTGTTATTGTCTTTTTAAAATTGGTTTTAGCAATCTTAGTGGGAATGAAGTGGTATTTTGTGGTTTTGATTTCATTTTCCTAGTGACTAATGAAATTGATCATCTTTTCATGGGCTTATTGGTTATTTGAATATCTCCTTTGGACAAATACCTATTCAAATTCATTGCCATTCTTTCAATTGGGTTATTTGTCTTCCTATTGCTGAGTTGTCCCTTCTTGGATATCTGATTTGCAAATATTTTCTTCCATTCTGTGGTGGCCTTTTCACCTTTTTGACGGTGTACTTTGAAGCATGAAAGTTTTTTCTTTTGATGAAGGAAGTTCAATTTTTGTTGTTGTTGTTGTTGTTGTTGTTGTGCTTTTTGATATCTCCAACTATTGTTGACTTGCCTGTTTCTCCCTTCAGTTCTGTCAGTTTTTGCTTTGTGCATCTTGGAGTTCTGTTGTTAGCTGTGTCATTTACATTCAAATTGCATCTTTTTGAAAAATTGTCCTCCACTTAAAAAGAAAAAAAAGCTGGCTCACTGCTCTTGCAAACATCACCACTTACTTCTGATCTCTTTTCCTCCCTGTTCTGGTTGTTCTTCCAATCCTGTCCCAGCCAAGAGACTAGCCAGTGTCCAAATTCAGGACCAAAGCAAACCAGATAAGCATGCTGTCTGCTCGGCAACCAGGACCTTGAAAAGTTGGTGCTCAGCAAGTTCTTAAAGCTCCTCTGTCTGCCCTGAGCCCTCCCTCTCACCTTGTGCAAGGCTGGACCTAGTTGATGGTCTTTAGCACTAAGAAGGTGGGCAGGAGTAATCAGGTGACTCTCTTTCCCCCACCAGAATGACGCCATCAACCCTGAGGACTTCCCAGAATCTGTCTACAAGAGTTTCCTCATGAACCTCTGTCCTCGGCCAGAGATAGATGAGATCTTCACTACATAGTAAGCTTCTTGGGCTGGACTGGGCATAGGTAAGGTGTGATGGCTAAAATCCCCACTCATCATGTTGACAGTTAGGTAGCTTCACTGGAGAAGGGGGTTGTCCGAGCCCCTCAGCCTAGGGGATGTAGACCTGTGCTCTTCTCTCTGGCCTGCAGCCATGCCAAAGCCAAACCCTACATGACCAAGGAGCACTTGACCAAATTCATCAATGAGAAACAGAGGGACTCCCGCCTCAACTCCTTACTGTTCCCGCCAGCACGGCCTGACCAGGTGCAGGGCCTCATCGACAAGTATGAGCCCAGTGGCATCAACGTGCAGAGGGGTGAGAACCAGGGGAGCCCCTCACCCGCTGTGGGCCGGTCCTGCTGTGGCAGCTGAGCTGTGGCCCTGACAGTTATCTCCTGCCCCCAGGCCAATTGTCACCTGAGGGCATGGTGTGGTTTCTCTGTGGGCCTGAGAACAGCGTGCTGGCCCAGGACAAGCTGCTGCTTCACCATGACATGACACAGCCACTCAATCATTATTTCATCAACTCCTCACACAACACCTACCTGACAGGTGAGCCCTGGCCACCTCACTGTGGATTTTTCCTTTAAGGGGGGCTGCTCCTGTTTCCTAAATTCCTCACGGGGTTGCCCATGGGCTGCCAACAGGACAGACCATGCTGGAGCGGGGTATGGGAGAACAGAACAGCCCTTGAGTGAAGCCCCTGTCCCTCCCCGTCGCTCTGGCTCAGCTGGCCAGTTCTCAGGCCTTTCCTCGGCTGAGATGTACCGCCAGGTGCTGCTGGCTGGCTGCCGCTGTGTGGAGCTGGACTGCTGGAAGGGGAAGCCCCCTGATGAGGAGCCTATTATCACTCATGGCTTCACCATGACCACAGACATCTACTTCAAGGTAGGGCTCAGAGTGTGGAGGCTGGTGGTAATGGCACTAGGGAAGGGCCCTGGTTCCCAAGCTTTCTGGGGTTGGGGACGCGAAGCAGAGAAGAGAGACAGTTGGGAGGCCTTCAGAGCAGTGTGGGCACTGGAGGGGACCAGAGGAGACAGAAGGCTGACAGTATATTGAAAGTCGGGAGTGGGAAAAGTGCCATTGTGGGAGGGGAAGCCTAGAGCACTGACCTCCTCACCAGGAAGCAATTGAAGCGATTGCAGAAAGTGCTTTTAAGACCTCACCCTACCCTGTCATCCTGTCATTTGAAAATCATGTGGACTCGTGAGTATTCAGCCCCCAGCTCCTACCTGTGCCGCTCTACCCACAATTGTCTCCGGCCTCTGGCCATGCCCTCGGGCTCTCTCCCAGGTCTTTGCACAATTCCCTTGGGATCCCAGGCTCTCCTGCCTGTGTCCCTGCTTCCCTGACCTCCTGTGCTCCTGATGGCCCAGATCAGGGGCCCAGAAGGATGGCCAAGTCGGGGGTGGAGCTACTGGACCCCACCCCATTTCTGTTTTCTGCAGACCCCGCCAACAGGCCAAGATGGCTGAGTACTGCCGGATGATGTTTGGTGATACACTGCTCACAGAGCCCCTAGAAAAGTTCCCAGTGAGTGGACTTCATTGTGGGGCATCTGGTCCTGGGGGCTGGGGACCTAGGGCTTTGTGGGGGCCAGGTTAGGCATGCATCAGGCACTGTGCTGAGCTTTGGGGGCACGTTAGCAGCAAAAATGCAGTCTCAGCCCTCAGACTGATTACCCTCTAGCGAGGAAATAGGTAAGGAATCCATCATGACAACCAGTGGTTGCTATGGGAGTACCTGGGGAGTCCTGATCTGGTCTTGGGGATCAGGGAAAGCTTCTGGGAGGAAGAGATGGCTAAGGTGAAACCCGAGGGAGATACTGGATTTGTGTTGGTGAGATTGAGGAAAGGGAATTCTAGGCAGACGGGACAGGTGAGAGAGAACATTACTGAGGAACTGGGCGTAAGTTGGGTCAGGCAGGGGTTTAGCACTTGTGAGGGTGTGATGAGAGTCAAGGCTGGAGAAGTAGGTGGGGGCAGATGGAGCATAACTTGGTATGAAGGCACTTAGATTACACCTTGAATGTGAGAAGACGGTGCTGACTCTCCCTCCTTTCCCACAGCTGAAACCAGGCACACCCTTGCCCAGCCCTGAGGATCTCCGTGGGAAGATCCTCATCAAAAACAAGAAGAACCAGTTTTCCGGCAGCGCAGCATCCCCCAGCAGGGAGTCAGAGCCCGGTGGGGAGGCGGAGGGCAGCTGCCCACCCAGTGCCCCCGTAGGTGGGGACACAGGTGAGTTAGCTTGGGAGGAGTAGGGGTGGGGGCGAAGGAACATCTGGAATGGGAGAGAGGGGCTGGACCTGGAGGGGATGTGCTGGGGAGCCAGCCTGGTGTGGGGGTCCCTCCTGCCCCCCAGTGCTGATGGAGCTGTGTCTGGCAGTGTTGGCTGGTGAGGAAGGGGCTGAGTTGGAAGAGGAGGTGGAAGAGGATGAAGAGGAGGAGTCAGGAAGCCTGGATGAAGAAGAAATGAAGAAGATGCAGTCCGATGAGGTGTGTGGGAACAGCCCCGAGGCCCTTCTGCACTGCACTACAAAGCCCTTCAGCAGGGGCGTGGGGCCATGTCTCTGAGCTCTGGACTGTTCCCTCCTCCCTAGGGCACAGCGGGCCTGGAGGTGACAGCTTACGAGGAGATGTCCAGCCTAGTCAACTACATCCAGCCCACCAAGTTCATCTCCTTTGAGTTCTCTGCCCGTAAGTTAGCATGGGGAAGTGGTAAGCTGGAGGTTCAGCTAGATTCAGGAGAGGGCCCTTTGGAAGTGTGTCCTGATACCAGCCAGCTTGATGGGCGGGGCTAAGAGGAAGGCAGGTCTGCCCCCTGTCCTTGGCCTGGGGGCCCTGTCTATAAATACTCAGCAGAGGAGTCAGGCAGAGGGCTCATTTAAGTGGTGGTGGCTCCCTTTCCCGGCACAGGACTGAGGAACTTGGCACCCAGCAGAATGCTCTGGGGTGTGTTGGTGACAGGCAGGACGTTTATGACAGGCCACCTCGGCCAGGCTGGCTGGGGGCTCCTGCAGTCTCCTGCGGGTTCTGTGGCTCCCAAGCTCAGAAGCCCAGGCCACGTGGCATGAAAACTCCTGGGAGAGGGTGGAAGGCAGAGAAACCAGCTAGTGCACGTCTGCTCCTTGTACCCTTCCCCTTCTGTGCACACTATGCTGTTTATTTTCTCTGGACACATGCAGTGTCTCCCTCTCACTTTCTGGGTGTGTTCCCAATACGAACACCTCTTTCTGCACACACTTGTGCACAACATACGAAGGCTGTCTGAAAAGTATCCAGTCGTGTAATATGAAAAATAGAGGCATTTATGGCTGGGTTCTTTCCGGATGGCCCTCGTATACCTCCACAGCATTAACTTCTCGTCCCTGAGCCCACAGCCTGCACCCCTACTTGTGCTCACCCATAGTGTCTACCACCCTCTGTGTGTGCCTCTCACCCCTGCCCCCTTATTCAGCAGAGCTGGCAGTCTTTAAACCCTGCCCATCACAGTATGTTCCTGACCCCCTGGGCTTGTCCTAGCATATTCCTCATACCCTCTGCACCCACCCAAGGCAAGCACTCCCCCCTCCAGACTGATACACACTCCATTCCTGTGCATGTCCACGGCATGTGCCCTTCACCCCCAGCACACGCTGTTCCCCACACAGATCTGCACACTCCCCCCACCCACCGGGGCTGGCCCCGGAACCCTCAGGCTGCAGCGTAAACACTAGGTTGGGGCCCTTCTGTGCCCAAGGGAGCTGCACAGAAGGGAAGGGCAGGTCTGAGGAAGGACACAGGCTGATGTGGACTCCCGCTCCTCTTTCTCCCCTGCACAGAGAAGAACAGAAGTTATGTCATCTCCTCCTTCACAGAGCTCAAGGCTTATGACCTGCTCTCCAAGGCCGCAGTGCAGTTTGTGGAGTATCCTTGAGGCCTCAGTAGCCAGGGTCCACGGTTGGGTTGGAGGGGTGGGGACAGGGCTCACCAGGGTGGGGGCAGGGGGTGTTGGGTGTTCCTGGTGCAGGCAGCCTTGGCCTCCGATACTCTGGGGCAGCTACAACAAGCGCCAGATGAGCCGCATTTACCCCAAGGGCACCCGCATGGACTCCTCCAACTACATGCCCCAGATGTTCTGGAATGCTGGTTGCCAGATGGTCGCCCTCAACTTCCAGACAATGGGTGAGGGCACTCCTAGGCCCTTAAGAACCTTCCCATGCCCCTCCTACCTTTACCCCTTCCCTGGGTGGTGGTGGTGGGGTGTAGAACAGACCAAGGTGTCTGAATGTCTGTTTAGGCTCTGGGAGCATGTGCAGGTGTGCACGCGTTTAAAGGTAGAAATACATTAGCTCATGCCCCTATGACGATACGTACGTGAGTATGTATGTGAAGATGCCAGCGTGCGTGTGTGGGTTCTGGCTGCTCTCTGAGTGGGTCTGTGGGAACATCTGCTCCAGTGGCCTCAGCTCCCACTGTGAGCCTGAGGTCTGGTCGTGGCTTTGGTCCTGCTGACTCTAGCATGTGGGCCCTTCCTGAGAGACGAGACACCCTAAGACACCAGACTGGGACATGCGAAACCCTCATGCCCATGGTCTGTTCAACCTCCCTGTTCACAAGGACAAAGGCTGGGAAATGTGAAAATAGAGGCTGGGTGCAGAGGTAGGGCCGGGCTTTCCTCACTCAGTGCCCTTGTCCCCCCAGACCTGCCCATGCAACAGAACATGGCACTGTTTGAGTTCAATGGACAGAGCGGCTACCTTCTCAAGCATGAGTTCATGCGGCGACCAGATAAGCAGTTCAACCCGTTCTCAGTGGACCGCATCGATGTGGTGGTAGCCACTACCCTTTCCATTAAGGCAAGGCCCGGAGGCAGACAAGTGGCTGGGAGGGCTGGGGCCTGGAGGAGAAAGACACAGGAGCCCCACTCCTCCATTCCCAACCCCCTCCCCTGAGATCCTGAAAACTTCAGCCCCAGCCAGTTCTTGCAGTAACAAGTTGCCTTGGAAACTGCCTCCTCCTCAGCACTGGAGGCTGCCTCTTGGTCCCTATGGAAACCAAGGGGAAGGGCTGAGGCTAGGGTGGGGGAGGGGAGAAGAGTGGGCAGAGTGGGGCTGCAGGAGCCCCAGGCCCTGGGGGAGGGCCTGGTTCCTTCCTTGACTGGGGAGAGAGGTGGGAGGCCCACACCTCTTCCCTGAATGCTAGAAGCACCCTGGTTGCCAGAGTTTAGCTGTAACCCTGGAGCCACACGGCCTCTACTTGATGGCCAGGGCTGTGTGGGAATGGATGCTTCAGCTAGAGGAGCTGGAGGCTCCAGGTGCTGGGGAATGGCCTGGGTGGGGCAGCTGATACTGGGCTCCCCGGTCCCCTACCTCCAGGTAATCTCTGGGCAGTTCCTGTCAGAACGCAGTGTGCGCACCTACGTGGAAGTGGAGCTGTTTGGCCTTCCCGGGGACCCCAAGAGGCGCTATCGCACCAAGCTGTCACCCAGTACCAACTCCATCAATCCTGTCTGGAAGGAGGATCCCTTTGTCTTTGAGAAGGTAGGAGGCTAGGGCAGGGCAAGGGCTGAGGTCTGTCCCTAGTTCTTGGCCTCTACCTAAAGAAAAGGGGAAATACTTAAAGGAAGTTCCTCAATCCTCCTTTCTCCACCTCTCACTCTGTGCCCTCCTGAGTTTCAAGAGTCTGAAAAGCAAGTTTACAGAAATGGACTTGGTGAGCAGGTTGTGTGTGCGTGTGTGTGTGTGTGTGTGTGTGTGTGAGTGTGTATGCATGTGTGCAGGTAGGTGTGTGTGTCCATACATGTTCATGTTAGGATCAGAGGCAGAAACATGAACTCCCAGACCAGGGTGTAGGGTCCCATGGGATCACGCAAGTCTTTTGCTTCCACTGGATATTTGCTGGTGGAGGTGCCACAGGCTGTCTGTACCAGAACCTCCTGGGCTGCATCCAGTCCTTTTCCCCTGTGTGGACTGGCCATGGCATGAGCTGAGAAGAGGTCTATGTGTGTAACCTAGAGCGTGCCTTCTGTCCTCACCAAATCTGGTCATACCTGCCATGTTCTCACACTGACACTAGCCTTCTGGGACCAGGGAGAGGGGCAGCTAGGCCACCCTCTCCCCTCCCCAGCTTGTCCTACCCTGAACTCTCCCTAGATCTTGATGCCTGAGCTGGCCTCCCTCAGGGTGGCTGTGATGGAGGAAGGCAACAAATTTCTTGGACACCGCATTATCCCCATCAATACCCTGAATTCTGGTAAGGTTATGGGTCCCCTTTGCTGTTCTCAGCAGGTCTGAGACCAGAACCACCATCCAGAGCGTGTCTGGAGGGTGGGGCAGCTTCAGGGCGGAGGTCCTGAGACCTTACCTAACC
Source organism: Lyroderma lyra (assembly GCA_004026885.1). Lineage (NCBI taxonomy): Eukaryota > Metazoa > Chordata > Mammalia > Chiroptera > Megadermatidae > Lyroderma > Lyroderma lyra. The sequence goes on along the minus strand of PVJL010001203.1, from coordinate 197,938 downwards.
CTCTCATGTTTTCAGCCTTGAGGAGTGGGGCAGGCATAGTACCTCTCCAGGAAATGACAGAGGTGAGGACTCTGCCCACCTAACAGAATGCCTGTAATTTTCTGGAACTACTGGGGCAGTTTCCCAAGTAGCTGACACTTATTGGGCACTTAAAATGCTTATAATACATTCTCACTTAATCCTAACAATAACCACATGAAGTAGACACTACTAGCCCATTTCACAGATGAGGTAAGTCTCAGGCATTTAAAGTAAGCTGCCCAAGGTCACACCACCAGGAAGGTGCAGAACAAGACTTGGACCCTTGCCTCCCTGACTCTAAAGCCAAAAGCCTTGAGTACTGGGCTGCTCATGTGCAATGTTGGGTGGCAGTGGGTTCTGCTCATTGCCCACCCCCTCATACCCAACAGGATACCACCATATGTGCCTGCACAGTGAGAGCAACATGCCCCTCACCATGCCTTCGCTTTTTGTTCTCCTGGAGATGAAGGACTACGTACCTGACACCTGGGCAGGTAGGAATCCTATGGAATGCTGGGAGCCTGGACTGTCCATTTTCCCTCCCCCTCCTCCAGCCAGCCTCTAGAGTAGGGCAGGACAGGGTATCCTAGGGTAGGCGAGGATGGTGGAGGCTTCAGGTACATCTCCACGCCAGGCCCATGATGCCCCTGTTCACCCAGATCTCACTGTGGCCCTCGCCAATCCCATCAAGTTCTTCAATGCCCATGATAAGAAGTCTGTGAAGCTCAAGGAAGCCATGGGAGGTCTGCCTGAGGTCTGTGTTGCTGGGTGCACTGCCAGAGGGCCCCCCAGGAGCTTTGCCCTGTCTGTGGGAAGCTGAGGGAGGGGGCAGAGTGCCAGGCTCAGGGAGAGAGCCACTGGAGCCATCGTCCTAACCCGCTTTCCCTGCACAGAAGCCTTTCCTTCCTGAGAGTCCAGTCGCCAGCCAGGTCAATGGAGCAGTTGCCCCAACAAGCAACGGGTCAGCGGGTAGGTACTGCGGGGTCTTCCTACCTACTAGAAGGGCCCAGAGTAGACTTCTCTGACGGCTCCCACAGGCACATTCCACGTGGCAGATCTTTAAAAAACTAAGACTTTTTAACCTGGGGAGGGAACACTGTGTTGGAAGCCTCAGCACCAAGAAAGTACACTGCAGGGGACCAGTACTGCTCCCCCGCCCAGCGTGGGGGGAAGGGGAGAGCTGAGCCAGGGGACCCCAGGGCCTCTGTCAGCCCGACCTGTGGGCAGATGGGGCCAGGGCCAGGGAGAAGGCCACGAAAGAAGCTGCCGGTAAGGCCTGCTGAGTCCGGGTGGTCTTGGGGATGAGCCTGGGAATGGTTTGGGACTTGGTGGTGGTGGTGGTGGTGGGGGTGGGGCCCTGGGGTTCGGGGCGCCTCACCCGGGTCCCCGCAGAACCGCGGACTGCCAGCTTGGAGGAGCTGCGGGAGCTGAAGGGCGTCGTGAAGCTGCAGCGGCGGCAGGAGAAGGAGCTGCGGGAGCTGGAGCGGCGGGGCGCGCGGCGCTGGGAGGAGCTGCTGCAGCGGGGCGCGGCGCAGCTGGCCGGGCTTGGGCCGCCGGGCGCCGGGGGCGGCTGCGGGGGCCTCAGGCTCGGGCCGAGCAAGGGCTCCCGCAAGAAAAGGTAAGGGCGGCGGCCGCACCCTGGGCTCCGTGGGGCGCACGCGGGCGGCAGAAGGCTCAGGGCCTGTAACCACGTGGCCCCCGCAGGACGCTGCCCGGCGAGGAGACCGCAGGGGCCGCGCCAGGCGAGGGCCCCGAGGGCGCAGACACGCGAGTGCGCGAGCTGAGGGACAAGCTGGAGCTGGAGCTGCTGCAGCAGGCTGAGGAGCACTACGAGAGTCTCCTGAAGCGCAAGGAGCAGCACGTGGCTGAGGTGCCACGGTGGGGGCGGGGAGGGAGTGACAACCCAACCACGCCCACACCCTGCCCACAACAAAGGGCTTGACGCTAAGCTCCCCGGCTAAACCTGTTCTTCCTCTCCCCTCAGCAAATGGCCAAGATGTTGGAGCTGGCCAGAGAGAAACAGGCTGCAGAGCTGAAGACCCTCAGGGAGACCTCGGAGAGGTAGGACTGCTTCCCTCCCACATCTGACTTTCATCTCCCAAGTGGGCTCAGGAGCCACAAAACATCTCTCTGATGCTTGTCTCTCTGCAGTGACACTAAAGAGATGAAGAAAAAGCTGGAGGCCAAGAGGCTGGAGCGTATCCAGGCCATGATCAAGGTCACTGCGGACAAAATGGCCCAGGAGAGGTAAATCCTGGGGGAGAGGACCAGGACTCAAACTCCAGGCCTAGTGCTGAGCAGGAGCCACTCCAGATGATAAGGGGCCTACCTACAAGTGGATCCTGACTCCAGTTCCCGAGACGTGCTGATCTGTCCCCTGGCTCTTGAAAGTTAATCTAACTTCTGATACCTCGGAGCAGAGTGACTTCCTTAGGCAAAACAGAGATGCCACCAGTACTTGAGCAGAGAGGAGAATTTCAGGGAAAATCATGCAAAGAGGGAGGTGAGGAACCCTTGGGATAGCAGCTTCCCGGCGGTTCCCCAAGTGTGCCTTGAAGGGTAGTGTGAGTTAGGAAGGAAGCCCTTCGCAAGGCATCCCGAGGCTTCCAGTGGCCCCTCAAATTCTCCTTGGGTCCTCATGCTTGCCCCTGTGCCTGGTTCTTGTCCCTTCAGCTTATTTCTCATTTTGCCTGCACCCCAAGGAGTCTTTGTCTCACCCAATTCTTCTCAGGGGCCTCCCGCCCTCTGAAAACTCTGTTCACCCCTCAACAGGTTGAAGAGAGAGATTAACAACTCCCACATCCAGGAGGTGGTGCAGGTCATCAAACAGGTGTGTAAGGCTGTGTCCTTCCCAAGCACACACACATGCTCTCCCCAGAAGTGAAAGGGTGGTCTCAGGCCTTTATTTTGCCCTTAAAAGATGCACTGTCCAGAGCAGCCCATGCAGCTAGGGGTGAGGCAAGGCAGTGCAGGGGAGAGGGAGCCCCTAGGTCAGCCTGAGGTTCTGGCCTTTCTGTGGGGGTTAGGGTATCAGCCTAAAGGGGTCTGTCTCTGGCCAGTTGTCCAAGATGGACATGATATGGGTTAGCTGGCCAGGGGAGGATGGAATTGGGGTGGGTGGGTGACCGGGAGTGACAGGGGCTTCCTGAGGCTCCAAGGAGTTGGAAGAGGAAGGAAAGCCCTGCTGAGAATGGACCTAAAGCTCCCCTGGAGATGATTAACAACAGTCACAGAACTGCCAGCTACTGAGTCTGACTCTGTCCCAGACACTAAGCCAGGTGCTTCACGTGAACTATCTCTTACAATCCACAATCCAGTGAGAAAGGTATTATTAAACTCATTTTACAAATTAAAACAACAACAACAACAACAAAACCCCAACTGTTTCAAGGTTACGGAATTTGTCCCAAGTCTTACAGCTGGTTAACTGAGGTAGTAGCTGGATGCCAACCCAGACTGTCTGTGCCATCCTGATTCCCTGCCTCTCACTCCCACCCAGATGACAGAGAGCCTGGAGAGGCATCAGGAGAAGCTGGAGGAGAAGCAGGCAGCTTGCCTGGAACAGATCCGGGAGATGGAAAAGCAGGTGACAGGGACCACCACCCTGGCTCCCTTCAGAGCTAGCCTGGCTCCAGGGTGTAAAGGGGGCCCTGTTCCATGGAGCCACCTATCAGGAGCTCAGGGGAGGGGAGATTCACCCCTCCCCAGTGGGTCATAGGCTCTGGTTGCCGTGGGGGCCTGGGGCCCTTTCAAATGAGGCAGCTCTGCAGATCTCCTTGCTTGCTTGGCAGCCCCTCTCCTGAGAGGCTCCCTGATGGGCTCCACCACAGCCCACCTCCCACTCCCATCTCCTAGGAGTTCTGAAGAGACTGGGTATCTCCTTGTACCACTGTCCAGGGGAGGGAGAGTAGGCACGTGGCCCTCTCCTGAGCCAGGCGGTGGTCCTTGCTGTCCCCACAGTTCCAGCAGGAGGTGCTGGCAGAGTACGAGGCCAGGATGAAAGGCCTGGAGGCTGAGGTGAAGGAGTCAGTGAGGACCTGCCTTAGGGCCTGCCTCCCCTCTGAGGCAGAGGACAAGCCTGAGTGGCCCAGTGGGGCCTCTGGGGAGCTGTGTGATCCGGACCCACTTACAGCAAAGACAGGCATCCAGGACAGCCACCTCTGACACCCCCATCTGACTGAGACATTCTGCAAGGAGGTTTGCCTTTCTCTGGGACGAAGCTCCAGCCCCCCAAGAGGAAAGGCCCGGCAGCCCCAGTACTCTGAGGCTTTGGGAAGCTGGGGTTTCCTTGGGCCCCGGAGTCCTCCCCGGTGGAGGAGGCAAGGACCAGATACCATCAGGGCAAGGGCTCATGTGGGACCTAGAGGTTTTCTCCAAGTTGACTTCCTTATCCTTCTCCTCCACCTTGAATAAGTCATGTTTTTGTTGAAGGCAAAAGAATATGGACTGGGAGGCAGGAAATAGGGTCCTGGCCCCACTCTGCCTTTCTTAATGTGCAACTGGTGGTACCCTACTCTGGACTCCGTTTCCTCACCTGGAGAGTTAGGCTTGGCCACCTGGAACCTCCACTCTAGCACCTGTAGTTCAAGTAGGACCAAATTCCAAGCCCTTCTGCTATAAGGCGGGCAGCTTCCTGCGGCTTCTAGGCCCCATCTCAGGCCTGCCCTGAGTTGGCCTCATCATTGGTTTCCCCATACAGAGCCTGGCACTACCTCTAAGCACCTGGGATCGGGACAGCTGCCCCCAGGATCCCAGGCTGAGGTCTCTTCCTGGCTTCCTGCCTGTGGGGTATGGGAGGCTGACATGCAAAAGCTGCCTAAGCTGTCTGGCACTCAGGCCTCTGAGACAATGGGGCTGTCTGCGGCTGGTGGAGAGGGGAGAAGGACAGCCTTTTGGGTCCTCTCCTGCCCAGAGGCTGTCTCACCCCTTTTCCTAGCCTGAGGCGAGGTACCTTCCCACATGTATCCTGTAACCAGGCTGCCTGACAAGGTCAGCATCATTTTCTCTCCTGACTTTATGAGGTTTATTTATTTTTCTCCGTCTTACTCCTACTAAAGAACACTGTCCCAATATTTCCTGCCTAAGCCTGGCCTCTGTTCTATAGCCAAGGAATGGGGGTGGGGTGAGGGCAGGGGTATAGAATGCCCCAAAAGGAAGTGGGTTAGGGGAAAAATCCTTGGGAGCAGAACCCCCGGGTGAGGTGTCCTCCAGAGCCCAGCGGAATGGCTCTGCCTCTAGGCTTACATGAGATTCACTTCCCTTTCTGCCGGCCCTGATGCCACAACCACTGGAAAATTATGTCACCCCTCTTTTCTACCCACTCCCCAGATGTGGCCCTTTCTTGTTTCCACCCTCAGGGCTACAGCAGAGAGCCTAGTGCAAAGGAGTCCCCCATCCTCTTAAGGAGTTGCAAACCTTCAGGCCACCTGTGTCCCTTTAGGCAGACTTAGAGTGGTCAGATTCTCAGGCCTCTGTGACAGTTATGGTTGACCCCAATACCTGCCTTAGAGGGGTTGTGATTCACTGCACCCGTGGCATGGTCCCAAATCCCAAATGGGATAGGTACTGGCTTGGGAGAGGCAGGCTGGGGTTGATTCTGGGAAGAGGTTGTTTTCTTATCAGAGAGTCATAGCAAATGCTATTAGCGATGAGCACCTGTGCCTTTGGAAAATAAACAGGACACCACCCCCCACCCCAGCCCCCTGGGAGCCTTCCTCTGGGATCCTAGCAGACCCTGGCTGCAGAATGAGGCTAGGGGCCTGCTCATTCACAGCAGTAAGGCCTATCATATATCAGCTTGCATACATATTAGATACAGCCGAGGGCAGTGCCCTGTCTGCAACCCTCCAGCTGGGCACTCATCTGTCCCATCTGGCCCCTAGCCCAAGGGCAGAACCATGCAGGGATGGAGACCCAGGCCTAGAGGAAGTCACTGATCCAGGCACCAGGGCATAAGCCAGAGCCAATGCCAAATAGAGCTCACCAGGCAGCCCCCAGCTTTTGCTAATGACTGTTCTGGGAAGGAGAGGCTATCTCCCTCTCACCTCTCAGCCAGGCCAGACTTTGTCTCTGGTCTCCTAGTGTGGAGCTGGGAAGCCCAGGAACAGGGAAACAGATGCAATCCTGCCTCCTAGAGAAGCCTCTGAACAGCATGCTTGGGACTTCCCATGAGGCCAGGCCCAGGGACCCACCTCCCTGTTTCCTGTCCTCTGAGAAAAGGGCAAGGTGCCCCTGGGAAAATGCCATAGTCTCTGGGGCCTGGAGAGGAATTAATCCCTGGCTTCAGGGGATGTGCAGAGAAGAGGTGCCCTCCCTAAGGGCACTGGGCAGGTGAAGGGCACTGGCTTGGGAGTTGCATTCCTACCTTGTATCTGTGGGGTTGGGGCAAGGTTCCCTGTCCCCTGGCCATGCCTCAGTTTCACCTTTTGCATAGGTGTATTCAGCCCCTTCCCAATCCCACTGCTGATTCAGATGCCAGAGTCCCCTGCTGACTCACCCTACCCTCTGCACCTCCCTGCTGCACCCCCCCTCCCCAAGCTCTGTGGATCCCCCAGCCACGTGCCACCAGGCCCAACCCTGCTGAGCTGGTGCAACGTGACTGGGTGAGGGGGTTGGTGACACTTGAGGAGGAAAGAAGGGGGCCTGTAGGGTGAGGGGCAGCTGCAGACAGAGTGACAGACTGCAGACCTGAACTGCCTCTGGGAGGAAGCCCTTTTGCCAGCTTGAGGCCTGCAGGGGGAGAGGCTCAGCTGGTAGGAGGGGAGGGGAGAGGAGAGTGGAGTGCCTGCCTGCCCCCTGCTTGCCTCTATCTCCTGTCAGCCTTCAGCTCTCTAAGCGACAGCTTCTAATTCCGGCTCTTGGTGCCTCTGTGCTCTGCAGCAAAGTCTCAGCTTTTTTTATTTTTTTTTTCAGCTTTGCTATTTCTTTTCTGTTCAGAACATACCGAGCCCACAGCGCAAAGGCTCCAGGGCAGCGGTTCTCAACCTGTGGGTCGCGACCCCTTTGGGGGTCGAACGACCCTTTCACAGGGGTCACCTAAGACTATTGGAAAACACACATCAGATATTTACATTACGACTCATAACAGTAGCAAAATTACAGTTATGATGTAGCAACGAAAATAACTTTATGGGGGTCACCACAACATGAGGATCGTGGCATTAGGAAGGTTGAGAACCACTGCTCTAGGGTCTGAGACCTGGCACCCCTCCCTGCTTCCCACCACAGGCCTGGCTGGATTGGTGAGGCCAGCTGGGGCTAATGGAGCCAGCTACCCCTTCCAAAGAGCACCTAGCACGGGGCTCTCTGACAAGCCAGGGTGCGACCCTGAAGGGGACCTGCCTTGGTATTTCTTCTTCCCTGGAACTGTATCCAACCTCCACAGGGAACCGGGATATAAAGGAGGCAGAGTTGTCCTTGGGAAGCTCAGCTGGAAGGAAGCATGGCTCTTTGGGACCAATGAGGTGCCTAGTCCGTGTTCCTGCTGCTGCTCTCCTCCACATGGAGGGTGTCATTGCCTCACTGTATGATAGCCTGCCACACACAGATTCCAGGGATGCCCTCTTTCCTGACCCTGAAAACAGAGAAAGCGGGGGGGGGGAGGTGTGAAGCAATTTTTCTCATGCTGGAGCAAAGGGAAATTGAGTCAGGAAGGGAAGAAGAGCCTTTCTTTCACTATCTGGGTATAGGAGAGCATTTCTGCATCCTTACGGGGGTTGGAGTCTCTACCCACCCCTGGGCGACACCCAGGAGGGGCCCTCAGGTCTGGGGGGCTGAATAACTGCAGCTCTTTGCCTGAAACTCTCTAGACTAGAGTGATCTTAGGGTCTTAGGTGAAGCAGGGAGGGTAGTTTTATCAGTTTCATTTTGCAGCTGGGAATATGCAGGCCTGGAGCCACTGCTAGTAAATGCCTTCAAGCTAGGACTTAACTCTGATGTCAAATACTGTGCCCTTTCTATGACACCGTGAGACAAAACTGGCAGAGCAGGGGGATTTAAAAACCCAAAAAGAAAAAAAGAGGTGCTTTACAATGTGCACAGGTAGATGAGTGCTGTCCGGAAAGTATCCACGTGATATGAAAAATAGAGGCATTTATGGCTGGATTTGTTCTGGACAGCCCTCATACATCACACGCTCCTCTGGGACAGAGGGACGAGGGAGCACCTGCTCCATGCCAGGTAGACATCCCTGGAGCCTGGGAGCTGGAGAGAGGCAAGAAGTTCAGGGTGCAGGGCCACATGCCCCCTTTACCACACACCCATGGTCTTCCTCCTGGAGGTAAATCCTCTCTTTGCCTCATACCTTTCCCCAGGCAACTCCTGCTGCAATGCTTCTTGTCACTGAGGACACTTTTTATTATTCCTTTAATTTCCTGTATTTCATAGGAAGAAACCTCTTAAAGCAGCCCTTAACACTGTTCCTTAAAAGTGATTTTCCTGCCTCCGTGCACTTGGCTCAAGAGCCCCGTCTGAAATGTCTTCCTTCTCTCTTAGCAGCCAGACCCCATCCCACACGTCTTTGAAGACCACCTCGGAAACCCTATCATTAGAAGACCCCAGAGCCCTCCCTTCCCCACAACGCCACCTTTTCCTTTAAGGACTATACCCGTTTTGTATTTAACAGATGTATTCAGCCCTCAGGTGAGAGCTTCCACGTTTTATGTCCCGGCCTTGAATTCCCCCCTTGAGAGGGGAGGCCTTTTCCGTCCAGAATTGCACTTCTGCTTCTGTGTTTCCCACAGCTGGGGACACAACACCTGGCTCATGAAAAGTCTCAGTAAATTCTGTAGTTGATCCCTGATTCACTTCTTAATTTACAAATATCCATTCCAACCCTACACACCCTCCGACTCCCCTTCGGCTCCGAGGCGCCCTGACTCCCCTCACCCGGGGCCTGCTGCGCCAGGAATTTGCTAACGCGGCTGCTGCACTTCGGGATCCTAAGGCGCCCCGCTCTGGCCGCCGCTCAGTCTGCTTCTCAGTCTCCGGGAGCTGGCAGGCGGGCCCGTTGTCGGGGTTGGAGACGTCTGAGATTGGAGAGCGCACTCTCCCCCCACCCCCGCTCCGAGTGAGCCTGCGAGGGAGGAACAATTGTGTGTGAGTGCCTGCTTCGCTACACTTCGAGTGGCAGGTCCCAGCCAGATTCAGCGCCCCCGACCCCGCTCGCAGCGCAGGTACATCCGCCACCCCTAACTTGCTTGTGGTCCACTTCTGCTCTCATGCGGTCCCATTTCCTTCCTGCGGGACCGCTGGGGGCAGCCCTGGGTCTTGCCCGACGGGCGGGAGGTCCCGCCAGTTTCCAGGGAGCCTAGGGCACCGACTGCGATGGGGGCGGAGGGCGGGGAGAGAAGACTGTGACTTTGGGATTGGCCCGGTCGGGTGCATGTGGCCCACAGCAAGCAGCCCCCGCCCCCGCCCCGCAACCGTCGCCGCAGCCCCAGGGGAACGCGGAGGAGGAGCTGCTCTCCGACATCGAGGCCCACGGAGGAGTGTGGGTCCGGGGTGGTGTCCTCCTCCCCGGCCGTTCCTGCCTTGACAGCTCAGCCCGCTGCCAGGACAGCTATTGCCATGGAGACCCCCGAGGCTATAAAGTCAGGTATCCAGGCGCGCGGCTGCTCCCGCGCCGCTGAGCCCCCCAAGTAAGGAGCAAGCGCCCTGGTGTGGCCCGGCCCCCGCGAGAGGGTAGGAGGCGGAGGAGCGACGCCAGCAGCTTGAGGAGCAGCGCGCCCTGCCAGGGCTGGAGGCAGGCGTGCAAGGCGTGAGCCACCGTCTCGGCAGGGGAGCGGGGGCTACCCCGGGAGCCGGTGAGTGGCGCGGCTCCAGGCCACAGTGACTGAGGGGCGCCGGACACCGGGAAAACAGTGGGAGAGTCAAGAGTGGGCCAAGCTTCGGCTCCTGTCGTCTTGTGGCGGGCCAGGCGCAGAGCGTGGAGTAGCGAGCAACCTACACCTCCAGGCAGGCGGGAAGCCCAGGGAAGGAGCAGCGACACGCCAGGCGTGCGGCCCAGGTGCGGCGGGGCAGCGGGAGCCGCGGGGGGACAGAAGTGGGAAGCTCGGGACCCTCGGCCGCAGCCGCCCACGCGTGGAGGGAACCACGCCAGAGTACCCGCGAGGTCCAGAGCCCGGCGGGGCACGGGAACAGGGGCGCCCCCGTGCGGAGCTGCCGGGCCGCCTGAGCGAGGCAACCGGGGCCATGCTCAAGCCCAAGGACCTGTGCCCCCGAGCGGGTACGCGCACCTTCCTGGAGGCCATGCAGGCGGGCAAAGTGCACTTGGCCCGCTTCGTGCTGGATGCGCTGGACCGTAGCATCATCGACTGCCGCGCGGAGCAGGGCCGTACGCCGCTCATGGTGGCCGTGGGGCTGCCAGACCCCACGCTGCGCGCGCGCTTCGTGCGACTACTGCTGGAGCAGGGTGCGGCCGTGAACCTGCGGGACGAGCGCGGCCGCACAGCGCTCAGCCTGGCGTGCGAGCGCGGCCACCTGGACGCGGTGCAGCTGTTAGTGCAGTTCAGCGGCGACCCCGAAGCGGCCGACTCGGCAGGCAACAGTCCTGTGATGTGGGCAGCGGCGTGTGGCCATGGGGCGGTGCTCGAGTTCCTGGTGCGCTCTTTCCGCCGCCTCGGCTTGCGCCTCGACCGCACTAATCGTGCGGGCCTTACAGCTCTGCAGCTGGCTGCCTCCCGCGGCCACGGAACCTGTGTGCAGGCCCTCACCGGGCCCTGGGGCCGCGCAGCCGCTGCCGCCGCGGCCCGGGGCTCCAACTCCGACAGCCCCCCTGGCCGTCCGGCTCCTGCGCCCAGCCCCGAGCGCCGACGACCCAGCCCCCGCCGCCTACAGCGGCCTCTCCTGGCGCGTTTTGCGCGAGCGGCCGGCGGCCATGGTCACGGCGGCGAGGCTGGCTCCGGGGGCAAGAGCTCGGGCCGGCACCGGGCGCAGGGCAGCGAGCGGCCCGAATTGGGCCGGAGCATGAGTCTGGCTCTGGGTGCAGTGACCGAAGAGGAGGCGGCTCGACTACGGGCCGGAGCCCTGATGGCCAGACCACACTCGCCCCAGTCTTCAGCAACCGGGCGGTGGCGTTCGCATGAGGTGCTGGAGGGAGCGCCGCCAATCTTAGTCCAAGCCCCCGTTGGCCTTAGCCCCCACCCCGAGGGCGGCCCCGGCTCCAGCCGCTTGGGTTTGCGCCGACGCTCCACAGCTCCAGACATCCCTAGCCTGGTCGGAGAGGCACCAGGGTCGGAGAGCGGCCCGGAGTTAGAGGCCAATGCTCTGCCTCACTCGGTGCCTGGGCCCCAGGCTTGGCAGGCGGGTTCGGAGGCCGTGTTGCTGAATGCTCAGCGATAAATAGCGTCGAGAAGGAGCCCTCTTCCCTGCACCTTCCTGTCTCTGCTCCACTGGGATTTCTCTTTTCCAGGTCCCTCACTTCCCTGGTAGTTTCCCTTCCTCCTATGAGCCCAGAACCTGTCCCCACTGTCAAGGCGACCTGTTATTTCTTTTTTGTGCTTGTTGTTATTTTTGGTATTTCCTGCCTAAGTCTCTCGCCTTCCCTACAGCCTGTCTTTCCTGTCCTGGAAGGGGGAGGAGTCTAAGACCATGTGCTACAGCCTTCCAGTCAGGAAGATGGACTCCCTTCTGCCTAAGGCTCAGTCCTGAGTCTGGGTGGCTCCTGCCTGGTCCTGGCCCCATTTCGGGATTTCCCCACACGCTGGCAGCCAGCTGTACAGAAGAGTAGACTTGCAGAACAAGGGCCTATCCCCTCTTCCCTCCCAGTGATGCTTGACAGTAACGCTACACACGACCTAAGTCTCCATTCCCCTTAAGCGTTCAAGAAGGGGAGCGTTGAGACAGGCCTCAGAGCCTGTCTGGACAGGAGAGCTGATTAGGAAGAAATCTGAAAGTTTTGTTTTTCTGGGGAGAAATTCCTGCCTCAAGACACTGGAAGTATATTTTGGACATGGTAAAGCCCCAGGTGTTGAACACCCGTTATCCCTTGAACCAGCTTCTGGGTAATTACAGCTCCCTTGGCTCTGTCCCAGGTCCACCCACGATTCAACTTAATTGACAATGTGGGGTCATTCCCCCACACCAACCTCTACTCAGCCCATCCACGGACTCGGTTGCCTTTGAGTTCCATCTTTGAGGTCTCACCCTTCCTTGCTCAGCCTTACTTCCTCTGACTCTCAGAGGCCTGAAATGGAAAGGACTTAGCACTTCCCCACCCCCACCGCCTCCTGGCTCCCCCATCCCGCACGTGGGTGCTCCTGCAGGGTGGAACGGTTGCGAAGGCTTTGCTTAATTGTATTTTTTCCAATCCTCAAAGAATTCGGTCTTTTGAGTCTTTGTATATGAAGTAGAAAGCAGCAGGTCTGATCCGAGGCTTAAGAACCTGACAATGTCTCTTTAAATAGAAGCTCCGCGAGGGGGATAATTGACTGAAGTGTTTGCCACGTTAAACGGCGGCGCGCGGGAGTCGGGAGCCCACACGAGCCGCAGGTCCGGGTTTAAATTACATCAAACTCCAGCGAGAGCAGGGAGGGGGCTGTTAAACGGCTCCTGCTTCTTGCTGGGCCGTTAATGGAGGGCAGGGCGGATGATGGATGCTAGAGGTCGGGACCAAGGACCCCTGCCTCTGCTCCAACGCGTGGGACGCAGGCCCCGCCCAGCTTCATTGCTGGGCGGATTAGTGAATCAGAGGCAACCGCGGAGAAGTGGTTAAAGGCCCTTTCCCAGCCTGGTCCTTCGTCCCCTCCCTCCCCGCCCCCTTCTTTGTGCCTGCTTAGCGAGGGGGAACTAGCGGGTCTGGTGAATCGCGTGCCCTAGGACCCTTCGGAAGCGCTAGCACATGTATCTGTGCGCCCAGCCGGCGGCGTTGCGACGCGTGGGGACTGCTGCTGTGAATCCCGAACGTGGAGCGTGCAACCCCTCACCCATCTGCTTTGAGGTCTTTTCAAGACATCGATCTACGAGTATTTGTCTTTGCAGAACGGAAGGTTTCTCACCAGTAACTCTAAGGGAACAGATGAGGGAGAGAGTGACCTGTGCTGAGAAGCGGGGCCTGGGGGCGAGGGGCGCGTGATCGGGTGAGTGCCTTGTGTAAGTGTCACACACCTCCCGAATCCTTCCACCCTTCCAAGCCCTCGAGGGCCCCTACACAGGACGTGATCTCTGGTGCCCCCTGGTGGTAGCACTGAGCTCTCGCTGTGCCCTGGCTTAACGAATGCTTTTATTTGGCATCACCGCTGTGTACTTCTGCCTCCACGTACATTTACCCATGGGATCCTCTAACTCTTATAGCATATTAAATCCTAATACTTGAAGTCATTTCACAGCAGTGAAGTGAGGAACAGGGAACACAAAAAAATCGTATTTGGAGTAACAGGAGCCCAGACCCTCCACTAAGGACCCCAAGATCTTCCGAGTTAAGACTCTGTGTCCTGAGAAGTCCTGCTGTCCTCTGAAAAATTGGAGCTTCCAACCCCTCCCTTGTGGTTTCTGAACCTTGGGACCTACTGATTTTTGCACTGTTTTCTTTTGATGAACTTTGCTTTCGTTTCTGGGGTGTTTTGCTCTCTCCCCACTCCTTTCTCCTCAAACATCTGCCTGCCCTTTAGTCCTACTGTCTGAGTGGTAGGTGAACAATATAGAAAGGCCTGAAAAGCCAGAGGGAGAGGATCTGGGGTGATATGGGGGACAATTAGACACTCCAAGTGCAAAATCCTTTTTTCTGATCCTTGCTTGCTCACTATTCCCTTTCCAACTGTGTTTAATTTTCATGAAGTTTTTAGTGGTCTAAGAATATAAGTAGTTTGGCTTCTTCAGAACACTGTGAGGTCTGGGTTGCACATTGTGTGAAAGGTGCTGTCATCTTTCAAGTGTTGTTGGCATGGGGCTTTCTGGTTGAATGTCACATTGGGCCCTCTTTATTGGGTAAACCACCACCACGAAGACTCCTCTCCATGGAGTTGCCAAGGCCTGGGTGCTTGAAAGTGATGTTTCTAAAAAACCACAGATCTTTCCTGTCTGAACTGAATTGCGTGTTTGACTGACTTGCTGTTCTTGCAGACTTCTTACCAGGCACAGCTCTGTGCAGAACTTAAACACTATACCACGCTTCGCTCTTCTGAACTTCCTCTCATTGTCAACCCCAGGGCGTTGGGGCTGGGGTCATCTGTAGCTCTCTCCACTTTAGAAGAGACTTTTCTAAACATTTTGCTTTTCCAACTCCAGTTGCTTTCGTCGTTGTGAAGAGTCACCTGCTGCTGGAGCTCGGTACTCTTAAGATCAAACCCAGAACTGGTCTGTGTGAGGCTGAATAACATACCCATATGCTTTTGGAATGACACTGTGTGGTGGAAGGACTATTAGAACTCAAAAGAATAGTTAATAAATCCAGTATTGTTCAGTTGCAAGAACTGGCCTCTCTTTGCCTTACCAACCACTCCTGATTCTGGGCTCCCTTTGGAGAGGTGGAAGTGTGCATTTGCTTCCTGGGAAGGTCCACCTTCCTTCAGCCTCCATCTCTGCCCGTCCAGAAGGTAAGACTCAGATGCTGTTTCTGACTGAGCTGCTGGGACTGGGGCTGTCAGACCAGGGCAGCTGGCTAGGCGTGAATGCTTTGGGGAGCAGGAGAATGTCTGTATGATGCCTTGCTCCTTGCTAAGAGGTTTCCATGAGCCCTGGGTTATGGGTTAAGATGAGCTCTCAGGAAGTAAGTACTGGAATCAGTGTCAGAGCTAGAAGTTTAAAAATAATTTCTTCTACCTCCTCCACCCCCAGGACTAGAACCCAGGTTTCCTGATTTCCAGCCACTACACTGCTCTTTCACAACTCCTCACTGTCTCCTTCGGTTCTGAGAACCGAAACAGAAACTGTTTCCTTAGTAGAAGCAGTTCCAGGCCCCTTCCTAGGGATAACTTGAGGAGAGTTGCCTTTGACTTTCCAGGAAGTGAGAAGCAAACAGGAGAAGGAAGAAGTGGTTGTCAGCCCAGGTAGCTGTCCCCAGAAGCCCTGTGGTGCCAGCAAGCGTGAAGCACAGCCCTAGCTTTCCTGACTGAGCTCTTCTCCCCTGGGAAGGAGCCCTGTCCATTTCTCAGCTCTTTCAGTCCCAAGGACCTTTCACTTCCTGTTTCCCGCCTTCACTGCCCTCATTCTGGGCCCACACACCACCAGGGAGTTGGGTTTTCTGTGAACTAGAGTGATTGCTGGAGAGCTCCTAGTGGGGAGGAGGGAGGGCCACACCAGACACCCACTCCAGGGTGTCCAGCTCAAAGACTGGACTCCACTCCCAGAGACAATAGGAAGTCCAGAGGTTTTGAACACTCAGTTTAATTTAAAACAGGCACAAGTGCAAACAATTCACAAAAGTTTCTAGGGAAGATGCTTTTGTTTTTAAAATTCTGACCCTTTAAAAAAAAGTCCTTGCAGGTTTTGTTTGTTTGTTTGTTTGTTTGTTTGTTTTGTCCCAGAGCAGGCCACTAGGGAGTCAAGGAATCTAAAATATGATCTAGATAGGGTCCAGACACCTGGAGTTCTTCCCTGGGCTTCCCTGTCTCACAACAGCCCTAAAGGTGGAGAGAGAAGGAGGACAAGGAGACAGGTATCTGGGGAGGCAGCTAGGGGCAGATGGTTTGCACAAATAAGGGTGCTCATTCTCTTGACATGATGGAACCCCAAGAGCTGGTTCACCTCCCCCAGGTCAGGATTTTGAAAAGAAAGGGTCTCCGATGACCTAGTTATTGAGATGAAGTTCGCAAGTAAAACGGTTTGTTTTCTCATCCTTCCGGTCTTGGGCTCTCAGACTTCACAGTACAGGAGAAACTCAGAAACTTGCCCAGTCCGCAGGATGCGTTAGGCTCAATACCACCTCTTCACTAGTCAGGTAGAGACAAAGGACTTAAGAGGTGGGAAGCCAGGCCAAGGAGGCAGGTCCCTTTAGAGCAGAACTTAATGGGGGAGAGGACTGGGAAAGCTTACAGAAGGGGCCAGGCTGTCAGGGTGATCCTCCTCTGCTTACACACACACCACACAGGTACTATGCATGAGCACATGCATCCTGTAAAGTGACACCACCTTTTCCACCAACCCCATTCTTTCTCAGCTTTCCCAGAAAACACCCCTCCCCTTCCCGTGGCCTCCCATGGCCTACTAGCATTCTGTTCACAGTTCAGAGTAGATTGTGCACAAGAGTGTTGCGTGCTGTCAGTGCAGGTGGGTTGGGAAACAGGTACAGGTGGGGCTGTGCCTTCAGAAAGTCAGACACAAGGGAAGAAGATGAATTCAGGCAATAAAAACCTTCCCTGTGGCCCTCTCGAGGCCCCAGGGTTTGGAATTGGAGCTAAGAACAGTATCCTGGTGAAGACAGGCATTCTGCCCTCTTGGGATGGTGGTGTACCATTGCCTTTAAAAAACCCGCAGCAGCTTTTTCTGCTGTGTTGGCCACAGTGGCCAGAAGTGCTGGTCTCGGTGTTTCTTAGAAATATCCCTGTGCAAATAACAAAGGGTCATCCTGAAGAAGGGGTCTCCATCATCCCAAAGGCAACTGGGGACTCTCTTGGAGGGGAGAGAGACTGAGGGGCAGGTCCGGCCTGGCCCAGTGGGCTGAGGGGCAGGAGGGTGGGGGTGGGGCTTCACATTCAATCTTTGGAGAGAATACTGAGAAAACGAGGCAGGCAGGTCCTGCTGGCAAGCTGGTTGCCCAGTGTCCCCTGCCTGTGGGCACAGGTGGCAGGTGCACTCTGGGGGTGGGTTCAGCAGGTGGAGGTCTGCTTGCGGTAGAGATGGATCAGGGGCACCAGGCACTCAGGTAGCCCTGTCTGCAGCAGGAAGGGATGGTCCAGGAGCTCCTGGGCTGTGGCT
This sequence comes from Lyroderma lyra, assembly GCA_004026885.1. Lineage (NCBI taxonomy): Eukaryota > Metazoa > Chordata > Mammalia > Chiroptera > Megadermatidae > Lyroderma > Lyroderma lyra. The sequence goes on along the minus strand of PVJL010001203.1, from coordinate 181,066 downwards.
CTCTCCTGGGGGTCCCGCACCAGCATCCGGTCCAGGAAGTCTCTCAGCACAGGGGAGACCTGAGGAGACAGGGCAGTGAGAGGAAGCCACAGTTTGCAGTCACTGTGGGATGATCCATCTGCCTGGCCCCACCATCATTTGAAAGTCTTCAATTCTCTTTTCTTATGTCTTGGTTCCTCCAAGGCTCAGCACATTTTGGATTATCAGGTAGGTAAAGAAAGTTAGCATCAATCCAGGAAACGTGGGCAGCTCGCCTTTAAGGGGTGCTCCTGAACAACAGAATTAGGACGCCTGGAGCATTGGGAAGCTGGGCTCCAAACAGCCCATTCTACACCCTTGTTTCTCTGAGTTCTCAGCATTCAGGCTCTGCAGCTCTGTGGAAAGGGGTGTCAGACTAGTATCAGTGATCCAGTCCTGAGTTTACTCTTGATTTCAGGAAAGTTGCAATTTTCTCTAGACCTCAGTTTTCTCATCTGAAAAATGGGCTAATAGTAAAATGTGTTTGCCCTCTCTGCCACGTAGGGTTTTAGTGAAGGTAAAAAAAAGAGGTAAGGGATGAAGAAGTGTTTTTAAAAATAGAAAAGAACAAAGTGAGACCTGAAAAGGAAGATTTCTGTATTTCTCTAAGCCTCAGAGTCTAAGTCAAGGGCTTATCTTGGTTCATTTTGAGCCAACATCTTGGGATGAGGCTGATTCCTCAGGTGTTACAGAAGGCTACATCCTCTTAGTCAATTGGAATCTCCCCCATTTGCTAATCTTGGGGTCAGCAGTGGTCTCTAAGCAGAAGTTGTCTCAGAAGGTGTCTCCTGTCTGTCCTCTCATCCAGCTGTGCTGAGGACACAACTGTTTTGCCATTTGGGGATGGCCTCAACCCTCTGGGACATTTCTCAGTCTGGCCACCAGATGGCAGTGTCGTTTAGCCCAGTAAGGGGTAGCCACAGGTTGGGCCTGATGGTTTGTTTGGGTGGATGCAGCAAAGAAAGGTTAAAACATGCACACACACACACACACACACACAGAGGGTGTAAGGGAAAACTGTGGCTCAGATGTGGTCAGGATGTGCACTGATGGAGGACAAGCCAAGGCACTGCGATAAACTGGGAGCTGTGGCATGGTTCCCCTGACAGATGGGGTGCAGGGATTCCTGCTCAGGTAACTTCTCTAGATTCCTCCCCAGGACATCAGAGATTCCTGGCAGTCTTGCTTTCCCTTCTCTTGGGCTCCTGCCAATTGCTTGCAGGTGGAAACTCGGAGTGACCGTGGGAGTTTGTACATTGATGTGCCCCATACATAGGTCTAGGTTTTGGGTGGAGAAAGAGGAGTCTTTTCCAGGAGCCCAGACCCTCTGGCTTTGGTGGAAGGGAGAGGCTGGGCCTGGGAGCCCAGGCTCTGGTCCTCAAAGTCTCAAAAAGATTGGGGTCTGCAGAGTCACACCTTGTGCACCGACTGACCTTGTGAGAGTTTTTCAGTTTGGGTGGGGCACTGTCCCGGAGCCTCTTCATGGCTTGCACTGGGGAGTCGCTGAAGTAGGGTGGCTCCCCGTCCACCATCTCTATCACCATGATACCCAGAGACCAGATATCCACCTGCAGGAGGAGAATGTCTCTGACTGCACTGGCCAGAGTCTGGCCCCTTGGCAGCAGCATGGTCCCAGTTTTCCTTGGTGAGTTGGCCTCCTTCCTGGCCACCTACCCTGTGGTCCGTTACTTCCTGCATAAGTGACCGTTGACTAGGGACAAGCTGTCAGCCACTCTCTGAGAAAGGCCATCACACATGGGGAATCCTGGCCATAACCCACCCTGCTCTTGAGATGGTGGGAAGGAGCATTTTTGGGACCAGATTGCGGCAGCAAAATCAAGGCAAGTGTAAACCTATCCAAGAGGGGACAGTGGGCAGTTGGGTGGGGTAGTAACTAAGTGGGAACCTGAGAACCAGGGCGATTTGGGGTAGGAGAGAGCCAAAAGTGAAAGTCCCGTGTTTCCAGCTCTCTTCTGGGAGGACTGGGAGATGGAGGGAAGTTACCTCAGTCGCATACAGAGACCTGGAGATCACTTCAGGAGCCATCCAGTAGGGAGTTCCCACCAGGGACTTCCTCTTAGGGATGTCTTTGCTGATCTGAGCACAGAATCCAAAGTCCGAGAGTTTCACCTGGGATTGGGGTAAGAGGGAGAAAGAGGAGTGAGTGGTGAATGAGGGGGAGTCATGCTGGGAGCAGGGAAGTGGGGGCATGTGTGCACCAGGGTGAGGAGGGCCCTACCCTGCCATCGAGGGTCAGCAGGATGGAGTCACTCTTGATGTCCCGGTGGATGACACCCTGGGCATGCAGGTAAGCCAGGGCCTGCAGCACGGCCTCACACACAGTGGCAATCTGCTCTTCATTCAGCCTGGACAGGGAAAGCAGGGTCACCAGAGGAAGAGAATGTTAGCTTTGGCTGGGCTACAGAGCAGATGGGCTGGGACAGTAAGTGCCCCTAGTACGGGGCTCCACAGATCCTGGGCAATATGTGCAGGAGTCCAGTCAGGACAGAGCCCTGGTTGAAATGGGCCTGGGTCTAAGGTGAAGATCACCGTGTCCTCCCACTCCCTTAAGACCCCTGGGTCTATTCACCCAGACAGACAGGAGTCACTCAGGACATCTGATAGCCACCCCCCAAGTCTGCTGGGCCTGAGTCTGCTGATACCCCAGCCAGGGCAGTGGTGGGGGCAGCCAGCACTCAGGGCCCAGCCCCCCAGCTGCCCACCTGACTTGGGAGATGATGTCCGTGAGGGCCCCGCCCTGCAGGAACTCCATAAGCACCCACAGCTCCTCACCCACCAGGTAGCTCTTGTACATCTCTACCACGTTGAGGTGCTGGTAGTCCCGCATTATCACCACCTGAGGATGGGCAGGCATGCCTGAGTGCTGCTGGGCAGGCGCTACTGCCCCTGTTCACACCTGCCCAGCCCAGCTCCATACTCACTGCCCATCCCAAATGCCCGCCCACATCTGCCCTCTCCTCCCACCTCATTAAAGAGCAGCTCCCTGCGCTGCTGCTTCCTGAGGTCCATCATCTTGACGGCCACCTGGCGGCCTGAGTGCTTCTCCCGTGCCAGGCAGACAATGCCTGTGGAGCCCTCACCAATCTTCACATAGCTATCCAGTAGCAGCCGGGGGTCCCCCTGGTCCACCACCATCCTGAGTGCAGCCTTGAACTGCTCGTGTGTCACAACACCCATGTCCTCGCCAGCTAGGGCTCCCTTGGCCACTGCAGGGTCCTGGGGCAGGTACAGGTTGCTGGTGCTGATCTGGGCATGCCGGGTGCGGGGGGAGCCCGCTGGGGAAGACCGGCCTGGAGGAGGCCCAGAGGCTGGGGCTGTGCGGAGGGATTTCTGGGGGCTGCTGGTATTCGAGGTGGTCAGAGGGCTGAAGGTCCCCTTGGGCTGGTCGGAGGGCAAGGACTGGGCCTTGGTCACCAGGCTCGTGGGGGAGTCTCTTTGTGGCGGGCGGAAGGAGGAGTTGGGCTGCAGGAAGAAAGAAACAGAAAAGCGTTTGGCTGTGGGAGTGTTTGGAACAACCTTCCCAGAGGTAGGAGGTGGCTGCCATGACTGCTGGACATGGACAGGGCCAGGGAATCAGAACAAATTGAGAAGGACTGAGTGAAGATTTTCAAACAGAATTGAAGCCAAACCATAGTCTTGCTTGGGAAACCAGCCCCCACTGTTCCCAGGAGAACAGACCAAACAAGAGCTCTCACAGCCATTCTGCCTGCTCCTGGGAAGACAGAGAAAGCGGAATCCCTGGGGTGTCCTTCTGCTGGGTATTTTTTCCTAGGTAAGTGACAGCCAGACCCCTGGGGGGCCACTGGGAGGCAGTCCACCTTCTGCTGCATGGGGAATCTGGGTCAGAGGCGGTGGCTCCCCTACCCAAGGGCCCACACAGGTGGAAGAAGCCCTCTTGTGTCCCCCACAGAGGACCACAGAGCCATGTTTCTATCTGGGGGTTCTCAGGCTCCCCCTGAGCTGGGGATCTGGTGCCAGAGAGATCTGGGATCAAAAGGGTAGGCAATCCAGCCAAACCCAAGTCTTGGGACCAGGAATCCTGGGGAGGTTTTCTAAGGGCTCCCCAGAGGAGCCTCTCCCAAGCATAAAGCTCTGGATTGATCCCCTCACAAGGAAGGAAGGCAGGGCCGATGCTTATGAGGCGGAAGAGAAGGTGGAGCTAAGCGGCAGACTGGGCTCCCAGTGAGCCCTGCGCAGGACCAGCCCTGGAAGCCTTCTAGGCTCCTTGCCTTTCCTGGCCCAAGCCCTCCTGCCAGCCTTGCCTGGAAATGATCCCATCCTTGGGGTGCTTCCCTGGCAGCTGGCGGTGTGCAACACGATGCCTCCCAGGATTATGTGTTTTTAAAAGGGACACCTGGGGAGGGCCCTATATAGCCAAATGAGACACTGTAGGGGCTGCAGAGAGGCCTTCTCAGAATCCATCACAAAGTGGTCATCTCAGAGCCCAGTGGCTCCTGGACTTTATTCCCAGAGGAGAATCAACTTCTAAGAAATCTCTTCAAACAGTCAGTGTGGGCTGGGCTGCTTGCTCAGGGACCCCGAGTCTGGGCCTCAGGCCCACCAGGCTCAGCAGGAGCTTTTTCAACTTAGCACCCCCACCACCACCCAGACTTCAGGGCTCCCACCCCCACCACAGTCCCTGGCCTAGTCTAGGGTCATCTGTGCACAGGTGCAGCTGCTGGCACAGAGCCCAGTACTGGCGTGGCCTAGGACATGGGACATGGGACATGGGGTTGGGGGGGTCACATGTGTCCCTTCTCCACAAGGAGGGAGATTTTACTTAATGTAACCACAGGAAAGGACCAGATGAAACTTAATTCTGGAATTACTTAATGTAACTGAGACGTCTTCTTGGGCAGAAAGCCACTAGAAGAGTCACGCATGGAGTTACAATGATCCCTCATTTTCCTTCCTGGGCCACCATGGTGACAGGGCCAGGCTCTCCAGCTGTGGGCTTGGGGTGCTGCACCCTAAATGTCCCAAAGGCACAGGCCATGTCATAATATTAAAAAAGAATAATAAAGGGCCTACACTTTCACAAGGGCCTTAAATGCATTATCTCAGTAACTCTCATAACCTTGTGGGTTATTATCCCATGGGTACTATTATTATCGCATTTGTAGAAGAGGAAACAGGACTAGAGAGGTTAAGTAAGTTTTTCAGAGTCACTAAGTAGGAAAGGGCAAGGCCAGACTTTAGTCCTGATCAGTCTGAACCCTGACCCCTATGCTATGGCAGGCTGACCAGACATACCATTTTAAATGGGACAAAATACAACAGTACTGTCCCATTTAAAACAATACATATGGTCAGCCTTGTCTCACTGGGCTAAATTCCAGGTGTCAGTAGGCTGACCACACGTACCATTTCAAATGGGGCAGTACCATGCTTTTGGACATCTGGTCAGCCTAGACCATATAGTCCTATTGGTGTTGTACATCCTTGGCATATAATGGAGTGCATGGTCCACAGTAGAGACTTAACCCATGGGCATTTGGCTTTTCTGCCTCTAAGTGGAACCACCTCTAAATTCCCCAAATGTGTCTTACCTCTTTGGCCTCCCTGCCCCACTTCTTTTGCTCTTTAGCCAAAATGAGTGACCACGGGCTAAGCTGCCTGGGCTGAGTACGAGCGCCGTAGGGCCACAGACCCTCCCGTAGCCACATTTGGCACACCAGGGCCACAGGTAGCCTGCCCTCCCAGGGCACCAGTGCACAACTGCTGTTATGGGAGCTGCTGTGAGTGTCCAGAGCCAGCCCCTGGGGTGTGCTGAGGTGCAGAGAGCTGGCTGATGGCTTGGTCTGGGGGCTCCTGGGCAATGAGGGAGGAGGAGCAAGCTGGATGCTTTCCACCTGTGTTATAACTTGCCTAAAGCAGTGGTTCTCAACTGAGGATGACTTGTCCCCTTAGAGACATTGCAATGCCTGGAGGGATTTTTGGTTGTTCCACCAGTGGGTGTGCTACTAGCATCCACTGGGTAGAGGCCAGATCTGTTACTAAATATCCTATCATGCACAGGACAGCCCCCAAGACAAAGGATTATCTGATCCAAATGTCAACAGAGCAGGGTTGAGAAGCCCTGGCCCAGAGTAGCCCAGAGGAAGTCAGCCTTGACTTCAGAGGCCTGGCTTAAGGGTATTTATCTACAAACATAGGCCCAAAGAGCTGAGAAGGAAAGCGCTCCCCTGGATTTGGAACTATGGTGTCTCCAAGCCCATGACCACCACCATCTGCTCTATAGGTGCAGGGCCCACGGTGGGTACCAGTGAGGTGTGCAGGAATGGGCAGGCCGACAGAAGCTGGGTGGATAGCCTGTGCTCTGTTGTAGGGTGCTGGCAGGAGCCCAGAAACATGCATGCCCATGCCCAGCCCAGTGCTGACACATTCTTTCTCCAAATCTTTGAAGCCTCCCACCAGACTCCCAAGAGGCCAGAGAGTGATCACGTCCCCATTCTCACCTCCCTGGCAGTGAGCACTGTGCTGCTCCCACCTTGTTTTGCTTATGGGATGTCTCCCAGGGGCACAGTCTCCCAGAGACCCCTCAGCTCACAGACACGTTCCTTACGTGGACGGACACATCAAACCACATCTCATCTGTTAGTCTCCTAGACCCCAACCCCATGGGGGATCCCGGCCCACTCTCCTTGTCCCGGGGCGGGGGCTGGAGAGTACAGAGCACAGAGCCTTCCCTGGGTACCTTGGGGTGGCAGTGACTTAGAAAGATTGAGGGTCCAGGCCACTTCCCATCCATGTTTAGGCTGGACCGGACTCCCACCATCACTGGCAGGGGAGGACCTGGGCTTGTCCTCTGGGGAAGGGAGGCTCCATCACCCTAGTCATTGTCAGTAGTTGTTTCTTTGGTCTGACTTACAACCCTAGTGCTGCTGCAAGCTCATTTCCTGATTCTCAGGAAGGAGCTAGAGGAAAGTGGATGCCAAGATAGCAAAACCTTCCTGAGCAAGGGGCGAGAGTCGACAGGCCCTCTCATGCCTTCCTTCCCTGACTCATTCGAGATACCTAGGGGCTGCCTCATCCTTTCTGAATCAGTCTTCTCGTTTGCCAAATGGGAAAGGATGTTATTGTCACCACGGACAGGATGTCACAGGACATGGTAAGAAGCAAAATCATTCTCCGCCGCCTGCCAAGAAATGTCACCATTAGGACTCCCTTCACTGTTTCCTTTTTGTAAGAAAAATATGTGCACACAGGCTGAAAGTCAGCGCTCCTGCTGCTTCCAGACCCAGGCAAATTCAATCCTTTAGATTGTCATATGGCACACCAACTTGAGAATAAATCATTACAGAAATGTTAAACAAAACAACCATTCCTAAAAGAAAGGCAGGCAGGCAGGCAGGCATCCTCAGCTCACTAGAGGAGGGAACGTCGCTGAATGCCTCGGGGAGAGGCGGTCCAAGGAACCTCTGCGCAACCTCAGGAGAGCACTGGGGATAGCAAGGGGTGGGGCAGGAAGTCGCTCTGAGAAGAGGGAGGCAGGGAGAGCCCCTGCCCTCCCCAGTGCTGGAGCACCTGTCTCCCTAGCAGCCTGGGTGGCCACCAGGGGCAGAGGAAGATCTGGGTTTGTGGTTCAGGATGCTGCTTTTTCAGAGGACTGTCTGCCGACCACTGTGATTCACCCTACACACACCCCAGAGGGCAGGAGTGTAAGGAGGGTGCACAGTAAGCCTCTCTGAGGCCCCCCAGAAAATGACCTAGCCTGCAACCTCTGACACACACATGCTAAGCCGTTGGAGGACCGGGGTGAGCTGGGGTGCTCAGTTGATTCAAGATAGAATCCTCAGATGAGGCTGAGCTGGTTTATTGATTATTTTGTTACTTCATGCTGCCCCCAACCCAACTCTGCAAGTGGGGAAGGCTGGGCAGCTGACACGCATTCCTCAGTGAGGCCAGCTGTCACTCCTGCTGAGGGTGACCCCAGAAGGCAGCCCCCCGACTTACCTTGCTCTGCAGTGAAGGGCCTGGCTTGCTGCTGCTTGAAGGGGCTGTAGCAGGAGTCGACAGGAACATGCTTCGGAACAGCCTGCGCTTAAGGCTGCTCTCCTGGGTCTTAGGGCTGGGGCTGCCCTCCCCGCCTGGCCTGCCTGCAGCTGAGCCCACCAGGCAAGACTGTGGCCGGGCCTCTTCAGAGCCATGCCTGGCAGCCTTGGTCCCATGCTGCCCGGTGGCTGCAGCGGGTGAGGTGCTGGGTGGGGAGCTCTGCAGGCAGGCCCCTAGCTGCAGGCAGCGCTGTGTGGCACCCTGGAACTCAGTGGGGCCCAGGGACTGTGCCTTGGAGGCCAGCCCATTGGGCAGGGCCCCTGGGCTCTGAGGCTCTGGCCAGGGCGTCTGCCTGCGGCCTGCTGGTGCTCCCCCGTCACAGCTGAGGTAGAGGCCATGGGGATCCGTGTGCTCAGACTGGGGGCTCTGCAGGTACATGTCAGGGTCGGCGGCCCAGTGCTCCTCCCCTAGCAGCCCCAGGGACTGCGCCCGCCGCCGGCTGGTGGGGCTGCGGCCACGCAGGGTGTTGGAGCTGATGACTGACAACTTCTGGATGTCGTTGAGCAGCCCGGAGATGTAGCCATCTGTGGGCACGGAGCTGCCCCGCACCACTGTCTGCAGGGGAGGGGAGAAGAGCACAGGGGAGTGGTCTGTTCCTGGCAGGGAGGGGTGGCCTGGGACCAGGTCAGAGAGTCTCCCCAGAGGCCTTGGGGAGGAACACCTAAGGACCTTGCCTGCTGTGTCATCCATCCATTCCTTAAATTTTCAGTCAAGTACTAGGTCAGGCCTGTGCTGGTGCAGGAATACAAGCAGAAGGCCCAATCTGATGGTGCTCACAGCCCAGTAGGGCACAGGGAATAACCATGGGGTTACAATCCAGCACGCCAAATGGTGTGGGCAGCTAAGCTTGGGGAGATGAGGGGTTATTGTGGGAGTGTCCAGACCCCACCTAGGGCCCACTGCCATTCTCCAGCTCTGTCTGTAGCCTTCTGGGAGACATGCAGAGCTCTCTGAGCAGGCAGGGACCAGTCCATGGCTCTCCTTCACATACACCCTGACCACCAAATCCTGAGAGGATGCAGACCCCACCCCTACCAGGCTCTTGGATCTACCCTTCTTGACTCACACAACTAAATCCCCCAGCCCCACGAGGGCTGCAGGTCTGAATGTTGCATGGGCACATTTAACTAAAAGATTATTTGTTGCTATCTGAAATTAAAAAGTTATGGGCATCCTGTATTTTTATTATCCAAATCTGGCAACCCTACCACCCCACAGGAGGGACTCCCCAGGCTCCTCCGCCCTGGGTCACCCAGGGAGAGAATGAGAGGCTGATTAGCAGGGAAGGAAAACACCAGCTAATTGACAGCTGGTAATTAGGTGGTTCCTCCAGGTGCCTCTGTGGTTTGGCCAAGGCTGGGCATCTGTGGATCGGGAGAGGCTGAACTTGGCCCCACCACTCCTGCCACCCACCTTACCTTCATGGGCTGGAGCTGCACCCGCGTGATGCGTGAAGGGTCCACCACAGGCTTGGGGCGCCGAAGTGTGTCCAGGATGTTCTGCCATTGTGGGGGGAGGCCCACGAACTTGCCTTCTTTAGGGTCGAAAGAGGTGTGGACACGGTGCTGGAAGTTCTGTGGGGCGGAGATCTCGGGGCGTTTCTTCTTCTTCTTGCGGAACATGGTGTCTGCATGGGGAGGGGCAGGCTAAGCTCCAGGTGGGGCAGCACAGGAGCGCGGGCCAGGCAGCACAGGGGGCTGTGGTGGGCGCTGGGGCAGCAGGCCCTGGACTCCCTCCCTCCAGCACTATTCCCCGTCCTGTGCCCAGGGCTTCCCCTCACCTCTATCCCTACTTCCTCAGGGAAATGGCTAGCTCCCAGCAGAGCGGTCTCAGAAACAACAAAAACACCACAGAAAAGCCAACATACGCTGTATAAACAAGGAAAAGAGGTGTCTGTCTGTCTTCTTGTCTGTGCCAAGTCCCCTGGTGAGCAGGCAGACTCTGGGGGAGGTGTGCTTATAAGATCCAAAGCCCATTACAAATACCATCCCACTGTCAAAGAATTAAAAATGGCGGGGGGGGGGGGGGGTGGAGCCAGCAGACGTGTTTTATGAAGCGAGTATGACCTTGATTCCTCAACCAGATAAGAAGCGTACAAGGGAAATTTGAACTAATCTTACTTAGGAACATAAATGTGAAAAATCCTAGACAACATTAACAAGTTGAATCCAACAGTAAGTTTTTCATTTGTTTTTGTTTTATCACAACCAACTCAGGTTTGTCCCAGGATAGTTCAACAACAGGAAACCTGTTAGTGATAGAAAACATTCGTAAAAAGCCAACCCTTCGCGTCACTGACATGTTGCCCAGTCTGGGACCATTTATCATAGGACCAGGAACCCCAAAAGGGCCCTCATGGTCACCAGGAGCTCAGCCCTAATTCTGGAAAGCCCTGAAGGGTGGCTATCTCAGGGGTGAAGTTCTCCAGGGAAGAGAGAGCCCACCTCATCTTGGGCCCCTTTAGCCTAGGTCTCAGAATTCTGTACAAAACATCACTTGCAGTCAAACCTCCCTCCCTCACCTTGCTGTTTTGGGGTTTGCCTAAGGCCCTGGTGAGCTCCTTCAGTGTCTCAGCGGGATGCAGATTTAGCAGGAAGACTGGAAACCCAGGAGGTAAAGTGACTCCTCCCAGGTGTTGCTTCCATCACATGTGGTCCCAACCAGGGTCTCCCCGGAGACCACGTTGGGGCCACATGTGATGAAAGTCAGGGTCGCAGGTGCCCAGTTGAACACGCTGTGTCTCAAAACAGTTCAATGGGGTTTGTTTTTATTTTAATTTTTCTTTATTGTGGTAAAATACACTCAATGGGTTTTTATTCACCTAGAAAGGTCACTTCTAGGTTTCAAGAAACAAATTTCAAGAAATAAACATATTTGTTTCTGGACTGCTGGGGTCATTCATCTAGCCACAGATCTGGGGAATCTTTGGATACTGGGGCATTCTCTTTTGACTCCTGCTCTGGAAACAGCATTTTCCTGGTCACTTTAGCAGGTTCTAGAGTGGGTCACAGATGTGGGAGGCAGCCGATGCTCACTCCGAAAGGCCGCAGGCTCGAATAGCCAGCTTCCCCGCTAAAATTGACCAGGCATAAATCAATCTGAATTCATGTTATACCTCTTGGATTGTCAGCTACTTTTTGGGACTTTGAGGTTCAGGAGTCCATCAAACACCCTCTGTGGGCAAATCCCCCTGTGCAGGACCCTCAAGGACCAAGTACTTTGGAATGACATATACCTGCTTGAGGTGCAGGTGAGCTGTAGGGAGTCTCCCACTAATTTGGGGAGACTTTGAGCAAGTTGCTTAAACTATTTGAGCCTTGGTGTTCTTAATCTAGAAACTGGGGTTAATAAAAGGTATCTCACGGGGTTGAGAGAATATTAAGTAAGGAGATCCCCAGTAAATGGGGGCTGTTTCTCTTGCTGTGTTATCTCTCTGTATCCCTGTCTGAGCTCAGGGCCCTACAGATGTGGCAACGTGAGCAGATCCTAGTCTGGGAGCGATGCTGAACTCTGACCTCTCAGATTCACCTGTCAAGGGGCCAGGCCAGACCTCAAGCCCTTGACACCTCTCCACTATGTCAACTCTTAATGGTTTGGGAAAACTTGATCTCCTCCCTCTCAGCCTTTGGCTACAGGGGAGTCTTCATCCTGCAGTCTGTCCTTACAGCCTCTGAGACAGACCCTTTATCCTGGGTTTAGTTTGTCTGATGGTTTCACCTGGCTCCACTCTGTGAAGTGCAGGGGCACACCCTAGAGTGAAAGAACTGGCTAATACTTCTCCCCCCTGCCCCCAGAACACCTCTTCCCCGAATTCCCCTGTGCCACCCAAGGGCCCAGCTTTTGCTGCAAGAATGCATGAGGACAGCATCTTTAGCAAATGGTCTAAATCAGGGGTGTCCAATCTTTTGGCTCCCCTGGGCCACACTGGAAGAAGGATTGTCTTGGGCCACGCATAAAATATACTAATGCTAATGATAGCTGATGAGCTAAATAAAAGAAAAAATAAAAGGTCTGTGCATAATTTTTGTATGTTTTAAGAAACTTTACGAATCTGTGTTGGGCCGTATTCAAAGCCGTCCTGGGCTGCATGCAGCCTGCAGGCCACGGGTTGGACAAGCTTGCTCTAAAAGACTCTAGGATCCTCCTCCTGAGCCTACCCCAACAGCAGTTCCAGGACAGGTTCTTCCCAAAGGCAGTGGGGAAGGCCTGAAGGGAGAGAAGGGTGGATAATGCAGAGAGCTAGGGTCTGGGTTGCGGTGGTGAGGGCGGGAGCTGGCCGGAGCAATGAATGAGCTGGGGCTTTGGGGATGGGATGAGCAGAGATTTGGAAGTTCAGGCCAGTCACTTAGCTAGTGGGAAATCCACCCCTACAGGGAGGCTGCCATGTGGTGAAGCCAGCACCGCCTGGGACACATAATTGTGGACATGGCCCAGAAAAATCTACATACAAACTGTTGGGGTTATATAAGTGAACTTAGAAGTTCTTCAATTCAAGGTCAATAAAAAAAACAAAACAAAACCAAACCCTAATTGTATTTCTACACACCAGCAACAAATACAAAGTGAAATTTTAAAAATGATTGTGTGGTACAATCAGAAGGAGCAGTTTAGTCTCTGTCTTCTGCTCCCGGCACACAGCTCCCCAAACCCTTGGAATCCCCCGAGTGACCAGAACATTGGAACTTGGAGCACCTCCCTGCCCCACTGCTGGAAGGGACAGAAGGGCTGGAGACCGAGTCAGTCACCAATGGCTAACGATTTAATCGTGCCTGTGTAATGAGCCTCCCTACAACCCCTAAGTGACAGTATTTAGGGAGATTCTGAGTTGGTGAACGCATCAAGGTGCTGGGAGGTGAGGTGTCTGGGGGGGGTGTGGGCGCTTCTTGCTCCTGACCACATGCCTTGCGTGGCCTGTGCACCCCTTCCATCTGGCTGTTCCTGAGTCCTAGCTTTTATAAGGAGCCAGTAATAGTAAGTAAAGTGCTGTCCTGAGTTCCATTATCAAACCTGAGGAGGGGGTTGTGGGAACCCCTGATTTTAGCCAGTTGGTCAGAAATACAGGTGGCCCAGGACTTGCAGCTGGAATCTGAAGTGGGGGCAGCTTGTGGGCCTGGGCCTGTGGGGTCTGTGCTACCCCCATGTGGCCAGCGTCAGAACGGAATTGCATTGCTGAACACCCAGCTGATGTCTGAGTTGGAGAAATGGTCTCAGGAAGAAAAAAAAAATGCAAAGATTGATGAATAGACCAATAGGACAGAAGAGAGAATCCAGAAATAGACCCAGTCACGTAAGGTCACTTAATTAATGACAAAGGTGACACTATAATATGGTGGGGAATAGATGACCTTTTTCTATAAATGTAGCTGAAGCAATTAGATATCCATGTGAAAAAAGGAAGAATCCTGAAAAATGAATTCGTATCATCCATCCAAATTAATTGGATCTAAATGAGAAAGATAAAATAAAGCTGGCGGGAGTGGTGGTGAGGGGCAGGGGAAGGGAAAACCCCATGTCTGGCCGTCCCCTGCCCCGGGTCCGGGGTGGGTGAGTACAGGGGGTCCAAGTTTGGTGGGCAGTCCTGGAGCCCCTGACCTGCTGGGGTCAAAGCTTGTCCACACACAGGGGTCCCAGAGACAAATTAAACTACCAGGTTTTCTTTGTCCAAAACAGAACTTTTTTTTTTTTTTTTTAATTTTTCTAAGCGTTTGAGCCAAACTCACAACATATGCCGGGAAGCAAGATTTCAAACGCTCCCAAGAATAACAGTTTTGCAGTTTCTTCTATGCATTTGAAATTAAGGAAGATGACAGGAGGGTGGGAGAAAGCAAGGCCAGGGTTGAATTACAGGCTCTCACATTTTAGAAGGTGGGGTCTGAAAGGAGGCGTTTCAAAGGTATGTAACCTAGATGCACAGAAACAAAGGACAGGGCTTGCTTAAGGCAAAGACAAACCTTTTATTAAAGAAGTTATTGTGTCTGAGATGTGACTGCCCACTCTGACCTGCCTGGTTAGGAATTTATAGTCACATCTCCCTGTGAGGTTATTTTCCACAGGACCCCTTTTTCTTCCACACCGAAGCAGAGTTACTGATGGCACAGGTTAGGATTAGGGTTTCTTTCTAAAGATTTCGCCTAGGTTAACTTGTAAATGCAGCATGAATGCAAGGCATAGTTGAAGGAAATATGACAAAATATTCATTGCTGTTATGTTTGACTGGTGGGGCTACAGGAGATTATCTCCTTCCGCATCTTTCTACTCTTCTAAATTTTCCTTAAAGACGATGGACTGCTTTTCTAAAGAAAGCACAATATTTTTAAAGAAAGAAAAGAGTGATCCATGAAGGCTGAGTTCCTAAGAGACTTTCACCCACTCAAGGATTTAATGTTGCTAAGTCATTGGGTGTGCAACACTTGAGACATCCTGCACCTCTTCAGCAATGAAACCAGTGCCCTGGGAGCACACCTACCTGCCCAGACAGAGGCACTCAATCTGCTATTCCTAGGTCTCCGTCTTCCACCCCAGTTTCCTACCTTCAGACCCAAGCCCAAGGCCCCTGGGGCTGAGGTGGGTGGTTGCTGCATGGGCAGTGAAGCCGTAGTGTGAAAGCAAATCAGGCCAGGCCAGCCCTTACAGTCGCTGCCCCTGGTATTTCACCTTTTAGTATCCACACTCAATTTATCTAGTGGAGAAGCTTTCCTCAAAGAAGATACCCCTGAGGAGGAAGGAGGAAGGAAGATGATTTTCAATCAGGGAGCCAGTCCCTGCCTCTCCTTCTACCTAGCCTGATGGAAGTGATGTGGGCCTGAGACTGCAGTATAAACAGGCAGAATCAGGCTCAGGCTCAGGCTCAGGGTGACCTGCCAGCCATCTGACACCTCGCCCCAACACCGGGCAGAGAGGTGCTGAGGATTCTTTCCCAGGCTGGGATGCACTGTTGTAACTGAGGAATGCTTTGAACTTTCCTCTTCTGAATATCTGCAGACATTACTGTCTGGCTGGCTGGCCCATGACTGGACCAGAAGGTGATGCCAGATGCCAGTGTCAGGAGGAAATTGTCTAGCCCAAACCAGTTTGAGAAAGAAGCTCCCTGGGAACAGTTCCTACTAAGGCTGCTTCTTCCAACCTGAGCCTGGCAGATGAGGAGTGGGTCAGTTTCTGGCCAAGGTTTTCTGGAGAAAATGCTGCCACAGCCACTAAACCCAAGGGCAGAGCTGGTGGGAGAGTTCAAGGAGCCACAGGCTGGGGTCACTGAGTGATGGGACTGTCATATCAGAGGAGATTAGGGACAGAAAGAGAAGTTACTGTTCTTGAGTACCTACTATGTGCCAGGCCTTTTTTGAGGATTGACGTTTAGTCGTCACAACTCTGGGAGGTAGGAATTGTTATTATCGACAGATCCAGACATACATCTTCTAGCGCCTGGAGTGCCAGAGGTTAAATAACTTGCTCAAGGTCACAGAACCAGGAAATGACTGCGTTGGGGCTGGACACCAGATCTGGTTCCAAAGTCCCTGCTCCCTCCACCATGTCCACTCTGAGGGTGCTGGGCTATTGTTAACCTTCCCAGGGGGATCTCTCTGAACAGGAGCAGGGCTGAGCAGGCTGAGTAAAACCATGGCAGTGTGTACAAGGGGGCGGGCCAGGGCCAGCTCCCTCAACCACGATTACTAGGTTCTTTCCTGGGCTGATCTGTGAGTCAGAGGCCAAAGGAGTTGAGGCTGCTCTGACTTGCAGGTGGACCCTTACTTTGTTTGAAACTGCATTTCCTTTTGCCCTGTAAGGGGTCGGTAAAAATGTTCCAAAGAGCTCATGCTGGCGGCTGTGACGTCAGGACCTGATGTATATGAAAAAAGCTGCGGAAGCAGCAGGAGTTTATTATCTCTAGAATAGGTCAGGTCCCCTCCACAGGGTCTCAGCTGCAAGCCGGGCAACCCATGGGCTTGGCTCAAGGAGTGGTGGGCATAGCTTTGTGACTGATGCTGCTATTCCACAGCAACACAGGGTGGTGGCCCTCAGAGTGGGGCACTGTGGCTTGGCTGGTCTAGAGTCCACAACGAGGGTAAGCAGAGCAGCCACAGTGGGTGGGCTGCCCTCTCAAATTGTCTCTCCTCTGCCAGGGCCACCAAACTACTGGGCCTCACAAACCCAAGGCAGAGTTATACAGAAATAAGTCTGCAATTAAAACTCAGACTAGAGTTCAGACATTCAAATGAGTGCTGTCATTTGAGGCAGACACTTGGGAGTGACTCTGCCTGCTCTAACCATGCTCCAGTACTTACAGAAGTCTTCTTTGGAAATCACCTTTGGGGCCTAATTTGAGCCAACATCAACTGTCCTAACCTGTCGCCTCTGGTTTTCCCAGGACGTGGTGGTCCATTTTACCCTCCAGGCTGGTTTTGAGGGGGTTTTGGCTACTTCCACCCATCGAATCCCTTCCAAGGAAAGGATACTCAGTCCACTGAAGGGGTTGACAAGAATGCCCCACAGGCTGGGAAGGTGGCTTCCAGGATGCAAGTCTAAGGGAGTTTGCAGCTACTCTGAAAGGGGTGGGGCTTGGTTGGTGAAGTTCTGGGATGTTGGTTAACTCACTGTTAGGAAAGCAGCTGGTGTGATTCCCCTCCATTTCTGGGTGACTGGACCCTGCTCTGAGTGCCAGTGAGTGAATGAGAGTGGGGGGCACACCCAGGCTTCCCCTGCGGGAGGCTCAGGGCCTGCTAAGCTCTGGCTCCATGTGCCCCCAGGGTGTGAGGTTCCTAAATTCCGGCTGGTGAGCTTGGCTTACTCTCTTCTTTCCTAGGCCTCAGCATTTCAGGTGACAAGGGAATGGGCTCCTTCACCTCTGCCAGCTTCTCCAGGTGCAGTGAGGAGAGAAAGAGCATCTATTCTAGCTCAAGGAGCAATTTTGGTGCTTTTAGTACTCGTCACTGAGACAGTGCCTAATGTAAGCACCAGGCTGTGGGCTAAGCATTTCACAGACAAGATTCCTCGCCACAAGCCTGTGAGGGAAGATTGTCATTGTCCCATTATGCAGATGAAGAAACCAAGTCCAGTAGCAAAGAAGGGGCAGAGCCATGTCTATCTGACCCTGCCCCTGACATGAATGTGGCTGTAGTCAGCTGTCACCTCCCACCACCCGTGTTTCATTGTTCTCAGGCCCACCCAAGGCACTTTGGGGAAGGAACTATCCTAGAATCATGACCCTGAGGCAGAGTACACACCTGAGTTCCACAGCATTTAGATAGGCACCCTTACTACGACCACCATCATTCACAGAGTGGCCCACAGAGGAACCTGATACCCCGCTAGAGCTGGGCCCTCCTACCCACACATCTGCAGCAGGGCTGCCTGACCTCTTTACACCCTTTTGGGAACTGGTGTTCCACACATCCTTCCTGAAGAGCCACATGCCTCTCGGCCCCTGGTTAAGGAGAGAGTAGACAGGAGCCAGCCTCCCATCAGAGCATTCTTACTAGCCAGAAAGATTTTTCTCAAACTTAACTTTCTGGAATTTGTTTAAATATAAAATTATAGTAGACTCTCAGCTAAGCAACACCCCTGGGGAATGGCAGATGCTGGATAAATGTAGGTAGATTCTCCATTACCTGAAACTTAAGCAACTGGCACTCTCAAGCAACTGGCCAGTGTCTTGAGAGCACCAAGTTGTTTGAATTCTGTTTAATGGAGTTTACTGTATATTATTCAGTCATTTATTCAAAAATACTTATTGTCAACTACTGTGCTCCAGGCTCTGTGGGCCATGGTGAGCAAAACAAAATCCTTGCTCTCACGTTTAGCTCACTTTTTCCAAATGATGTTTGCTAGACGCCCCCTTGACCTCACCACCCACCATGAGAGATGGTGATGCACACCCTGAGGGTCTCGCTCATGGGTTCTGGACTCCCCTCTGTCCCTGCCCAAACTGTTAGTCCCTGAGTGACATTCCCAGCAGAAGCCTGTCCCCTGTTCATGCCCTGTTCAAATGAGTTCAGTTACAGGGAGCTCCTACCTCTTCCCAAGGCCGTGCCTCCTGTCCCCTTATTATTCATCCTTTGTGTAGAGCTGAGCTCTGTCCTCCCTCAGCCTCCACCTGGGGTCCAGGCCTGCTATCTGCCCCTCTTCACATCACAGGAGTCAGGAGCAGTGGTACCCGCAGCACACCCTTTTCTGGCTTCCCAAAATACACTGGGGAAGGACCTGAAGAGAATTTGCTTTTCTGCCCAGTTGTCACCTGCAGGGTGGGTGGGTCCCACACCCAGGCTATGGCCCTCACCGCCATGCCTGAGGGCTCTGTAAGGTCTGCCTGGGGCCACTGTCCTGAAGTGGGGAGCGTCCCCAGGATGCTGAGCAGTACTCTGAGGTTCTGCTGTCCTACTGATTGGCCTAGAGAGAAGCTAAGTGTGCAGGGCAGAGGGCAGTGTGCACACAATAAGCCAACATGTCTGAGCTCCCTGCCCTTGTCATCACTCCCACACTACAGGTCCCAGTGAATCCCCGAGGGAGATAATGGGACTGTTGTTGAAAAGAATATGATAACAAAGCTCATTCAATCACTTGTGTCAACACCCCAGTTGAATGAGAGGCCAAAGAGCCAGACTGGTCAGCCAGAGAAGGTCAATATTGACTCAGGCCCACCTCTTGGCCCAGCTCCAAACTGTACACTCAACGCCATGGTCCAGCAGTGGCTCAAGCCAGACAAGCCATCTGACCTCTGTTCACTGTATTTAGAATCCTAAGCCCCTCTCTGGTTGGTCCATAGCACTGGGCCTTCCCAGGCCTGGGGTTATCACCAAGGGAAGAGAAAAGAATGGCCTTCCTGGGAGAGCTGCAGGCCAGGTACCTCTTTAGCAGCCTAGATTTTCAACAGCCTCTGAATGCAGAGACCTGAGTCCTTATCACAGAGTCTTCAATGCCCAGTCAGAAAGAACCTCTAGAGTCCCCTGCTCATGAGATTAGGTCTCCAATCTCTCTCTCTCACTCCCCCTCCCCGCCCCCCCCCCACCACTCTCTCTCTCTCTCTCTTTTGTATGTATTTTGTTAACCTCCTCACTTTATGCTTATAATACCACTGTGATTTGAGCCAAGCTTGCTTTACTGGGTGGATTTTAAAGATGGCAGGCAGCTGAGGAGAGGAAGGAGGAGACGAGAAAGGGAATACACACATATACATGTATAAAGTACCCAGCACATGTCAGGCATTATGCTAGATGCTTTATATTGATACATTTATTGGACAGAACTCTTCAAGGTAGATATTATGAGTTCTGTTTTACAGGTGAAGAAACCGAGGTTCAGAGAGAATTGTCTGGGAGGGGGTGGGAGAGGGTGGGGGGGGAAGCTAAATATAAGGTGATGGAAAGAGAAGTCACATTAGGTGGTGAACTTATTATACATCGAGTTGACAATGCACTGTAGAACTGTATGCCTGAAACCTATGTAATCCTTGCTAACAGATGTCACCCCCATAAGTCTAACAATAAAAATGAATTAAAAAAAAAAAAGAGAATTGTCTGAGATATAAGTGTAGAGCTGGGACTGAAACCCAGATCTGACTCCAAGCTCCAAGCCCCTCTATCATGCCCAGAGAAGTTAAATGACCTGGCCCAGATCACACAGTTACTTAGAGATAGGACTGGAAACTTCAAGCCAGAGGCTCCCTCTACCCCAGGCAATGCCTATGTCCAGTGTCACCCATGAACATGTGATCACGTATGACATGCTGCAGTTTCTGCCTCAGAAGCTGGATCCCCTTCCAGAAATGGCCCCTTCCTGGGGCCACCTCACTACCAGCATCCAATGGTCCCTCTGCCTTTACGGTATTCCCACTGTTTTGCTCTAGCAACTTCCACAATCTCCTGACACATAGCCAGACCAAAGAGAGGAGGGCTCAGGTAGCTTCACCTTTTCCAATACTAACAAGTGGAGGTGGGAGGCAGAGGGGAGGGTGCTGGCCCACACTGCTGGGCTGTCTTCATTTCTCATTTCTCACTGTGACTCCTCACAACTA
Organism: Lyroderma lyra; assembly: GCA_004026885.1. NCBI lineage: Eukaryota > Metazoa > Chordata > Mammalia > Chiroptera > Megadermatidae > Lyroderma > Lyroderma lyra. Next base: position 160,968 of record PVJL010001203.1, on the reverse strand, counting down.
TCTTATGAGGAAGGCACGCTCCTCCTTTCCATTTATAGATGAGGACATTAAAGTTTGGTGAGAAGTAAAGCAGCTTGCCTAAGGAATCACAGGCAAAGTCAGGATTCAAACCCAGCTCCTTCTGGTTCCATATATTGTATTCTCAGCCACTGTCCTATACACGGCTTGAGGAGAACTCACAGCATTGCAATATATGATGCAGCAGCCACAAAAGACCTGACCACAGACAGACCTGAGTGCTCCCTGCCCCAGAAAAACAAGTCAGAGGAGCAGACAAGAACACTAGAATGGGGCAAGATACAGAAAACACAGCCTACACACTGGGAACTCTTCACGTCTTAGTCTTTAGTGTTCCTGCTGCACACTGGGTACTGGAAAAGCTGGAGGGATTTTAGTAGGGTGAAGATCTGGGAAATGAGTCGACAGGCTGGGATGTGCTGAGCACATCTGCCTGGGGCTGCTTCCTGGCCTGCTCAGCACATGGGCTGGGCCTGCTACTGTCCTTCCTGTTTGGAAGCCTCTTTCCCAAGCAAGAAGGAATTTAGTGCATGGCTTTGGTGACACTGCCTTGCCCCAGACAGGCATCAGATCTGATGACAAGCGAGGCTGGGCCAGGGGGCAGGGCAGGGCATTTGAAGCTCTGCTGCCTGCTATGGGCAGAGATTGTGGAACTATAACAATGGATATCCACTAAGGATTGAGAAATGGCACCTAGAAGGGACCACACCACTGCCTAACAGTACCAAGAATGGGCTAGCCCAGGAGGGCCACCTGCCTGCCCACTGTCATTTCCAGTCTGTTCTTCAAGCTAGTCTCCAGATGGCTCCTGGACACCCTACCAGGGCTGGAGGTCCCTCACTCACCTCTGGCCTGCCTTTCTGTCCTCTGGCCTGCCTTCCTCGCTTCCTCTTCCTCCCAACTCCTCACCAGTCAATGGGCAGAGCTCTCAGGCACCAGAAGAGGGAAGACCAAAGACCTTCCCGGCCAGTCCTCGGAGGCCTGGGTGAAAACAGATCAGAAATTCATTGTGACAAATGTGGGAAATGTCCCCACAGATTTTACGAAGGGACCGAATCCAGAGAATGTGGAACCGCCCCAGGCCTGCTGCCGCTGTTAGTTACCTTCCCAGGTGCAAGGGGAGGCGGAGGGCTCCCCGCGGGGCGCACGGGGAGGAGCGGGCTGTGGGCGCAGCGCTTCCAGCCCTTCGGCCCGCCGCGCTCAGAGTTGCAGCGACCCCGAGGCCCCACCTCGCAGGCCCGAGTGGGGCGGGAACCCCCCAGTCCGCTGGGAGGCGAGCGCCGACACACGCAGACGTAGGTCCCGCTCAGAGCAGCCCAAGCTCTCAGTCCCGGCACTCAGGCCCCTCCGCCGGGAGCCTGCGGCCCCCAACCTCAGGGAGTGAAAACCCGCGTGGGGGGAGGCCTTTCCCCTCGTCCCGGCCCCAGTCCGGGGAGGTTAGCCAGCCTGCAGGGGTGGCCAGAGCACCCACCTGCGAGCAGGAAGACTCCGGAGTGAGGCCGCGGGAGCCGGATCCGCCCTCCTTGGGAGGGACCTGGGCGCCGGGAACCGCAGGGAGAAGCCGCGCTTACATGTTTGTGCAGCGCCGGCTTCACCTGGCCGCGAGTTTGATTTCAGGGTGTGGTCTCAGGTAGGACATGGCGCACGCAGAGCCGAAACAGCCTCCGAGGGGCGCAGGGGCCGCAGCCTGGAGCCTCTCTGTCCGAGAGGTGCCTCCCGGCTCAACCCTTTCCCTCTAACCGGTCGGCTCCAGCTTCCTCCGGCCCTTTGCCTTCGGGCCCTGATCCTGGTCCAGCCCGCTGTGACCTGCCGGCATCCACATGGTCTCCCCGGGCCGCCGCCGCGCAGAGGCCTGACCTGGATTATCCTCTGAGCACCTCTCAGTGTAATTAACTCATTAATTTGCATTGCAGATACTCGCTCTGGAGGCGATCCTAGAGGTGCTGCTCCAGGGCTGCAGACACCCCCCCCACACACACACACACACATACAGACACACACCCCGGAGAGCCCCAGCTGGGGTCCTGCCACCTGCGACCTTGGTTTGTGTGTCCCATCTTGGACAAGGCTCTGAGACTGTCTCGGGGTAGCCCTCTTGTGCAGGCAGGAAAACAGATTTAAAGACATTCACATTTCCTTGTCAGACCCTGCTCAGTTCTGAGGATCCTCTGGCTTCAGGACTCCATAGCAGGGGACCTCTAGGAAAAAGAAAGCTTCCAGGACCCTGCACCCTCAAACAGAGGATAGATGGGGCCCAGTTCCAGAGCCAGGATTCCTGGTTGTCCTCAGCAGTGCCCTGGCCTAGGGTACAATGGTTGTTCAGAGTGGCTCACTCCTGACTGCCCTTTGCCCTGCTTTTTCTGGATTGGAGGGTGGTTTGTCTTGTGTGTATATGTCCTGGCAGGAGAGGCAGGGGCCACCTGTCTGTCTCTTCCCCAAACAAGGAAGTGAGAAGACCCTTGTTGTCCTAGACTTGGGCCCCCAGAGAGTGCTAGTCCAACTGAGTGCTGAGGGGATTCTGGCTTGGAAATTCAGTACATCTGGACCCCAAATGGCTGCCCCCAAGCAGTGGCTAGGTGACTGCCAGTGTCACAAAGCAGGCACTTAGGGCAGCACAGGAATATTTGGCATTGTTGGACAACTCAAATTTAGTTATTAATTGAGGTCACTATTACCATGTATTGTTTTTGTTCACTGATTCTTTAGACATATCAGTGCAATTTGTAGATAAAGCCTTTGCATTTGGAGTCTATTGCTTGTGCACATTTTACTCGATGCTCCCAGCAAACAGAGCTAAGGTGATAAGTGGGAATTACCAGCCTCAAACAGACCTGAACCCATCTGACTGCACACAAGCCCGATGCCCTCAGCCTCCCTGGGGAAAGCATGGTGGTGCCCGGTGCTGGCCCTGGGAGCCCTCGGAGAGTTGAGTGGAAGCTGCGGCAGCTGCACACAGGTCTCTGCGACTCTCTTTCCTCTGTCTTCCCTCCTCTCTGTGTCTTTCCCAAGCTGATTCCTCTGACCAAGCAACTGTAGGCCTGACCCTGTTAGCCAATCTCTGACCTCCTAGGGTCCCCCAGGTGGCTGCCTCCTGAGCCTAGGATAAGGGGGCCATGTGGTGGGAAGGGCGCAGGTGATGTAAGTATGACTTTTCCCACAGATTACCCAGGGACAGGAGCACTGACTGAATGCTGGCTGTGGGCAATGGGTTGTGCTTGTGGGGGTTGAGGTGGGAGTAGGGGGCATTGGTTGCTAAGGATTTGAAATGAACCATGCACCAAAGCTAGAATAAAGTGCATAACATTGTTAAACCTAGAATCAACCCCCTAAATTAATTTTACTGATTCACAAATTCACACATTAATTCCTTTTTTTTTATACAAATACCTTATATGCCAAAACCACAGCTCCAGACAGTACTTTTGAACCATTGAAATATGATAAAGTGAGAACCTCAGAATATTATCAGAAGTGAACTGGCATATAATGTGGTTTGAATCCAGGCTTGAGTCTCTCACAAAGGCTGCTAGCCAAGTGCCATCCTCACCCTGCAGGGAGTGAGTTTAGGAAACCCTGAGGTCCTCCTACCTTTGGGAGCTGCGGTGGGGTTTGGGGAGAGGCAGAGACTCCCTAATAAGACTGACCAAGGAGGTCATGAGGTATGCAAGACCCCAGATAACTATCAGTCAGATAAGCTAGTGAAAAGGTTCCCATACTGGATACTAGGCTAGACCAGGGCATCTCTTTGGCCCATCACAACTCTAAGTTTCTGCACTTACGGTCACATCTACAGGTGAGTCAGCTGCACTGTGTTGGATGACACTGTGCAAATTGGGGTGCTCTGGGATGTGCAGAATGGGTCCTGAATGATTCACTGCTATGTTCCCCCTTCTCTATCCTCCTCTGATCCACGCCCGACTCAGCCCGCCCAGGAGGAGAGCACAGAACAACAGTGCATGAAGAGGATGGAACAGTCTGGGGGACAGAGTCTCCTCCAGCATCCATGTGCCTCCCTCTGGCCCTGGTCTCAGGTTGCTGTGCTGGGCACAGGGAGAGGGATCAGGCACACCCTCCTTCGAGGAGCGTTGGTGGTTGGCAGAGCTTTTCTAATTGAGGGAGTTGTCCAATCTACAAATCGAGCAGGAGCTCCTGACAGGGACACTGAGAAGCGACATTTCACCACGGGCAATGACTCTTGGCACTCTGCCAGCTCTAGACAACTGGAAATGTCTGAGAGGAGGACATCAGAACAGGTATGTTGGGTGGGGTGGGCACTTCCTGGTTCCTTCTCGGCCTGTGGCTACTGGGGTCTGCTGTTGCATCTGCACACCTACAGCCAGAGCTGGGAGCCCGGGGTAGGGCCAAAGAGGAAAGATAGGGATCAATTGTGGTTTAGAAACACAAACACATTATCCTTTCCCTGCACCTTTCTGCTGCATGACTTGAAAAACTGCTTGGGGATCAGGAACACTGCTGACAAGCTCCCTCACTCGTACTGGGTGCCTTTCTCTGGATGACTCTGTCCTCCTCTAATAATAGTAATAATAACGCCTGCCAATTACTGAATGCTTCCGATGGGCCAGGCCCCGTGCTAAGCTATTTATACATCCTTCCATTATCCCACTCAAGTCTTCACCACAGCCTTGGCACAGAGGAACAATACTCATTTTATTCTCATTGTACAGATGAGGAAACTGAGGCTCAGAATGATTAAGGAACTAACTCAAGGTCTTACAGTTACTGATGGGTAGAGCCAGAATTTCACCCTGTGTATCTGTCCGAGTCTGTTCTCTCAACTGCATTGCTCAGAAGTCCTTGGTTCTAAGGACTATGCGATGTGACTTGACCACATGGGATAAAGTCCCTGGGAGAGGCACTGATCTATTCCCTCCTTATGCCAACTCTGCCACCCTGGATGGATAAGTCATGTGACACAGAGAGGTGGTGGAATATCCCTCTGCCATTTCTGACAAGGCCATGAGACACCCCCCCACCCCACCCCACAGCACTGGGTGTGAGGGGCAGAGGGGGCCTCAGTTTCCCATATCCTGTCACTGAGTCCCCTACTAGGAACCAGGTACTAGATGTTCCCATTCATGAGCCAGCACCCTGCCCGAAGTCATCTGTCCTTCATAGACTGGGAAAGGGCCCAGCTCCGTGAGGCCCACATGCTGGAACCGCTGGAACCGCTGGGGGTGGTGGGTGGCCTGGCACGCCTGCTTGCTGCGTGGCCGGAGGAGTTACCCACTCACTCTGCAGCCCCCAGCCCTGTGAGAGAGGCACTCTTTGGAGAAGAAGATCCTTCTTCCTCCTCTCTTGTAAGCTGTCCAACATTTGTCCCTTCCTGCTCTTGGGTGGCCTGGAGCATTGTCCCTCATCCTAATGGGACCACCCATCTCTCTCTGCTGATGGAGCTGAGAGGCAGGTGCCCACCTCTGAGAATCTGGGAGCACGAGTTGAGGGAGTTGACACTGCCAAGCCCTTGGAGTCCTTAGGCAGGAGGGAGGAAGACAGAGTCTAGCTGCAGAGAGCATGGGTTTTTGGATTGGAGCCTTCTGCCTCTCCAGACTTCTAGCATGTCAAAGTTTCTTCTCTTAGGAAGGTGGTGAAATGATGAGATCTAGAGCATTGGGGTACAGGGCCCTGAGGATCAGCACCCTCAAAGAGAGTGAGTGGTCCTTGACCTGGCCACCTTCACATCTGCTTAAGGGACCAAGAAGGAAACTCCCCACCCCCAAGCCACGCATGCACATAGCTGCCACAGGGAGTTAAACAAGGCCCAGTTTGGTGGGCCCGGGGGGTAGAATCCCAGGGTTCTCCCAGGAGAACTTGCTATGAAGTCAACCCTACAGGTCTATGCCCTCCAGATCCTGGAGAGAGAACCCCAGCCCTGGGAGCAGCACTGTCTGGGCCAAGTTAGGTGTTTTGGAAAAGTCCATGGGGCTCCTCTGCCCGGCTACTGGACAGACAGATGTGCACTTCTGCCGTCCTGAATGTCAGCAAAGGGAAACCCCCACACCCAGAAGCCTCCAGCCCCTCTCTGCCTTTTTCTCAAGTTCTGCATCTATACTACGTTCCTTTGCCAACGGGAATATGCAGGCCACTCTTCCCCAAATGCAAAGGGAAACTGGGAGCTAAACTTGCCTGACAGTCCCAAAGGAGCTTGGTGACCTGGATAAGCCACTCAGATCAAGGGGCTGGAGCAGGGGCAAGGCAGGTTGCAGCACCCTTCCCAGGTACAGGGGCTATGAGCTACCCTGGGGAGGGCTGGGAACAGAAATAGTCACCTCCGAGTCGAGGACACTCATTTTAGAGACGTGATGAATTCATTTAATATCTTCTCACTATGATCACTTTGCAGCCCCTGCTCTTAATGGGCTCCAAAGTTCCATCCAAATGTCTGTGGCTGGCAGTTTCGCTCCCTGGCAGACGTTTTTGCTGGCAGCACTGACAGTTGGAAGCCTCCTTGAATGGAAAACCTTCATTGTCCTTTCCTCTCTCTTCTGAGCCTCCCGCGGCCGCCCCATTCTGAGGCTGGGGCAGAGCTGTGACTGGCACCCAGGCCTGACTTTAAGGAAGGATAGGTGAGTGGGGGGAGTAGAAGGCTTGTGACTGGGTGAAGGCTCAGGCCAGACCCCAGGGAAGGAAAGAGTCTGAGGAAACGTGATGTGGGCTGCCCAAGCCCCACACACAACCCTCTGGCTGGAACACCTTTGCTCTAAGTGCACGAAGTTCACAGGCTCTGGGCTGTGTGACCCCCTGGGAGCACTGGCCACCGGCTGTAGCACTCCAGGAACTCTGCCTTCTGGGTCTGCCCTGGTCAGTGTCAGAAGGCATGACCACTCGGCTGGGCTGTGCTATGCCTAGAGAGGCCCACGCAGCTGCTGCCATCCCTTCTCGGGGTCTCCTTCCTTAACCTCTCACCCACACCTTGACAGCCCCAAGGGTAGCAGCCTGCAGAATCCTCATGTGCATGCTGACATGGCAGAGGACTGATGTGCACTGCCACACCCTTGCCAGTGGCCGGCACAATGGCCTTTGCTGGGATGACGGACCCTTTGGAGGTGGTGCCTCCTTCTGTCTTGACCTCCCTTCCTCCACAGGAGTTCTGCATGCTGGCTCACTCCTGACCTTGCCTTCTTGCCCCTGGACATGGCTCCATCCCTCCCCGGGGCTGAAACCTTCACTTTTCTCTTCCTTTCCCAATCCTAGGCAAACTACCTTCCAGCAAGACCTGATATAGTGGAATACAGAAGTCTTCTTTCTTGCCCAGCTTGGGCCTGGTGGCAGGGTGACAGATGACAAGCCTCCTGCTTCTGAGATCTGATCTGTGAAGGTGGCCATTGGACATTTAATTTCCTGCCTGGAGTTATAGTATACACTGTGAAAAGACCACCTTGAGTAAAGGGTCTCCTTAACCTCTGCTTCCAGAATCTCTTTGATTCCTAGATACTCTCATCATTACTCCTTTCTTTGGCTTAAGACTTTGGCAGCCTTCTGCTTAAAATACAAAATGTTTCCTGCGACAAGGAGAACTTGAGTCAATTCATTTACAAATAGCCGGATCTGTTTACATTCAGAGAGTGGCCTGGGGGCGGGGCGGGCAGGGGGGCCTCTTCTGGGATCTGTTGAAGATGCAGGAGCTGAGCTGGGCCTCCCTGTGGGGCAAGGTGGCAGTGCCAGGCCCCTGTTAGAGTAGGAGGCACAGAGCAACACTGGGACCTGTCCAGCTTCCTACTCTGTCAGGCCAGGCCACCTCTCTCAAGCCATCAGATTACCCGGCAGCTGGCATGTGCCCGGGCTTGGGGTGCCTTTGATGCGGCTGCCGATGGGAAGGCAGCCTGGGTAGTGAGAGTACTGGAATGCGAGGCCTGAAACTGGCTCTGCTACCAGTTAGCTATGTGGTCTCAGGACCCACTTTCCTTCTCAGAGCCTCTTTTTCCCTCTACAACATTAGGGGGGCTGGATTAAACATTCTTAGGGACTCCCTTTGGCTTGAATGGGCTCCAGCCCACTCAGGCACCAGCTCCTTTCTGGGGCAGCCCCTTCCTCTATTGTGCTTCTCACTGACCCAGCACTGTGCTCTGGATGGTCCAAGGAAGCTTAGCATAGGGGTGCCCTGGCTCCCTCCACACTCTGTGCCTACTTGCACAATTCCACACCAAGCTTCATGCGAAGCTGAAAGAAAGAAAATGGAGGCTCCAGGCCAGAAAGTTGAACCAGAGAACCAGTCCTCCCGGTTTTAACCCTGCTGCTGCTGCAGCCTTCAGGAGCTGGGGCAGGCAGGTCAGCAGCAGGGGGCCTTGAGTACGGTGACTGCTTCCTCGCTATTTGCCCTGGGGTGAGGTGCTGTGCTGGGGTCAGAGACCAGAACAACACACCAGCTGACCTGAGGTTTTTGAACTTGCTTCTCGGAGCACCCAGAGGCCCGCCTCCCCATGTCCTAGGCAGCCTGAGTGTGCAGGCGGGCAGGGCACTGCCCCCACCCCCTTAGCTGGAGGCCCAGGGGCCCACGTGCTTTGAGGCTCGGGCAAACCAGGGGCAAGTGGAAAGATGCCGGCTTTTGCTGACCAAGGCAGCACTATGAGGGGGAAAAGTTGCCACAGAGAACCCACAGGTGTACAAAAAGTTATCATTGTCCCTCTAAACACTTGCACTGTCTGACGTGTCATAGTGAGGTTTTATGGTAGAGAAAATGCTGGCTAGGATGGGTGTCCCTTTGCTGGGGCTGACGTGGCTCTACGTAGTTAAGAGGGGACCTGTTTCACGTATGCTAATTGCCCCAGCATAGGAAAGTCTGTCATGTCTGGGTTTACCTTGTTCTTTTGGGTGAACAGAACCTGAGATTACCTTTGTACATTCTTAGAACAGATAACTCTTTGGTAGGAAGAGCAAAACGTCTCTGGGTCTGAGCCTTATGATTCAGGGCATTTCTAAGTCACCTGCCAGAGTGGTCACAGAGATCACTGTGGTCTCCAGTCTGCCCCTCTGCACGAAGCCCCTCCAAGTGTGTGCTTCCGCTGGGGCTCATTAGTACTCAGTTCTTCAAGGAATCAGGGCCCCCATGTGACAAGATTCCAGGCCCAAAGAGGAGTGGGATCAAGGCCAGACTGGGCCCCTTGATTCCTTCACTATGTACAGCCCACATCAAGTTCTCAAGACCTCAAACTCTAGACCCCAGAAAGAGAAGGAAACTCTAAATAAGCTCAAGTCATTCCTTTAAAAACCTCCGTAGACAAACAATTTGCTATCTGGGGGAAAAAATGGATCTGGTATTACGTTTGTTCCCAGAGTTATCAGGCATGGATCTATCAGCATTCCAAGAGCTTTAGCTGATGCTCAGGGCAGGGTTCTTCCAAAGCCACCTCCTCCATGAAGCCCTTTCTGATTCCCTGAAGACCCCAGTGAGGTCTGTCCCTCCTGGTTCTTTGTTTCTCTAACCCTAACAGTTATCACAATGATAACGTTACCTTTGCTGGTAAGAGTGCTCGCATATGGCTTTATTGAATCCTCTCAACAGCCCTGTCTCATAGGTACTGTAATTATGTCTGTTGGACAGGAGAGGAAATTGAGGCCTAGAGAGATGAGGTAACCCAGGCAGGAAGAGGCAGCCCTGGGCCTGACACTCACCTGGCTGACTCCTGCTGCTAACCATCCACCATCCTGCCTCTTCCTGTCCTTGTACGGCTCCCTGAGCACTCGTCTGCTGCCCAGAACTGCAGAGGCTGCTGCTCCCTTTGCTTTTCATTCTCGACTACTCTTTTTTTGGGGTCCATCTTTATAAAGCTCTATGTTAAGATCCACTCCCGGTAGTGGTCTAAATTTATAAATTATCTGGACTGAATGGGTCATGGCTGACAATTTCAGTGATGAATTGGAGGCCCCAGAGCAGGCCACAAGGCGACACCCCCTCTTGCAGATCATGGCTCTGCAGCTCATCTGACTTCTATTGGGGTTGGCCCCATGCTTAGCTTTCCTTTCTACTCTGTTGAAGGGCTATAAGCCCCCAGGGCAAAGTCTCTCTGTCTGGTCCATTTCTCGGCACTTCCCCCGACCCGTGGTTCCTGTGACCAGTGTTCTGTACTTAGCAAGGTGCCAGAGCAGGGTGCCAATGGCCATCTCCAAGTGCAGCCTGGAGCCCACATCTTGCTGAGAAAAAACAAGTCCCCCTTCATCTCAAACTTTACACATCTTACTTTAGCCCTGGTGGGCCCTCGGGCTGAGCTCAGAAGTGGGGTGGGGGGCCTCCCAATCAGCCTGCTAACACCACAGCAGGCCCAGCTCGGCCTCTGAACCTTCCTCTTTCGGCCTCTGAACCTCCATTTTCCATGCTCTGTTCCAGCCTGTTGGCTAGCCCACTTCTTTCCACCAAGGCAGGCTCACAGAAATGAACTGTCTTCCTGAGCCCTCCCGGGGCAGGCTGCAGAATGCTGTGTATGGGTTTGCCAGCACCCATCCTACTGCTCACGTCTTAGAAACTGCTCCTGAATCCTGAGCCTTCCCACTCCCAAAACTATGAGAAGGGCTCTGCTTCAGGCCACAGGACAGCTCCCCACGAGTCCTTCCCGCCTTGTGCACCTAGAACAGAGTGTGCCAGAGGCATCTCTGGGGCCATTTGGGTAAGGAATGCGGGCTCTGAGCATCTTCACCTCGTCCCTGCCCGGCCCTCCCCACAGAGGCGGGCAGGTACGAATAAACCAGCGTCCAGAGCCCTCCCTGAGCCCTCTCAAAACTCCAGGCAGCCTTTTCATCTCCTGCCCTCCATGTCCTGGCCTCTACCCTCTGCTCCCTCTGGCCCTGCCAGCTGCCATCCTGCTGGCCTCCTGTTTGTCTGGCACTCCATAGCCTCTGCCACTCTGAACCCAGCTGGACACCAGATGCCACTTAGCTCTGCACACACTGGGGACCCCCAGGCTCGGAGTCACCTTTTGTGAGGAGGCAGGAAATAACCCACAGCTGGGTCATTTTCCTCCTGCTGGAGTCAGGCATGGGGACTAACTGAGTGGGAGACACTTAGGGATTCATCCTGACTCTGGTTCCATGTGCCAGGATAGGGGGCATTCCTGGCATCCTTGGTGGCTGTGCACAGAATGGGAGACCCCAGACCTGCCAGCACCTCCCCTGTACCTGGCATGTCCCCGACAGCTCAGCTCACAAAGATGCAGTCTGCCCTTGGGGGACTGGAAGGTCCCTGCACTCCTACCTTGTGGCTGTTCCTGCGGCACAGAGCTTTGTACCCAAATCAGCTGGTGCCTAACCCCTCCTGACTAGGCACCTCATCACTAGGGATCCCAGACTGGCCACTCCTGAGCTGCAGAGGAGATCCCTTGCTTGGCTCAAAGGCCTTATTCCCAGCTAGATGAGCTTCTGCGGGGTCTGGGGGCCAGGTGGCCCAGAGCTCAACCTCAACTCTTAGAACCCGGTTCCCACCAGAGCCGGCTTAGGGAAAGGCCCCTGGCAGGAGCCTCTAGCTTTGGTGCGTCATGCCAGGGAAATGCCAAACTATGCTATATGAGCCTTGCTTCTTGGTGGGGCCCCAGCATTGTATAACCCCAAGCACACCGGGCCTGATGTCCCTGGAGCCAGACAGGCGTTAACCCTGCAGCACAAGTGGGGAGCCTGAGGCCTGTGGGGCGGGATCTCAGCAGGGCACCCCCTGAACCTGGCCTGCCACTGTTTCAGAGTTAGACTCTGTGTCAGGTTAAGCTCCATATAAGGGCATGACTCGGAGCCTGGGTCCCAGTGATGACCTGTAAATATCTGTGGGATGAATATGAGAGAGGAGTGTCCCAGAGGTGACAGGGGGTGAGAGGGGCATCCTAGTGGCACTGGCTCAGCCCAGCAGGAGGGGGAAGTACAGGCAGGAACAGCCGAAATAGCATTTCTCCCTCTGGCTGGGAACCCAGAGAGGCCAGCTTGGACTGGGCTGTTTCAAAAGCCACGTAGAAAAGGAGTGGCAGATCGGGTAGGCCATGGGGCACTGTAGCCCAGGAACCTACAGCTGCCGCCCTTGTCCCAGATGGCATGTGGCCTGGACACCTTGGCATCCCCACCCCCACCCGGGCAGCCTGAGCCCACGGCAGTAGCAGGGACCTTACCGTGGCCGCTCCTCCGGACAGCAGAGCCTCAAGCTCCCCACTGCAGGCCAGTGCTTGTCTCTAGACCAGGAAGCGTCACTCCCTTCAGGCAAAAAAAGAAGAAAAAGGAAAAGAAAAAGAAAACCTCAGTGCTTTTCTCGCCCAGCCGCTTCTCCCAAAGGCTCCTGGTTGGTGTCGTCCTGCCTCTGTGGGCACACAGCCTCCTCCCTCCCCAGCTTACTCACCGGTGTGCTGTGAGGCTGCCAGCTATGTGGGGGAGGTGGGGGCCCCTGCCCCTCTGCCTGACACACCGGAGCATGCCCTGGGGGGGCCAGGGGCCCGAGTGGCGGCCCCCGGCTGGGTCCTGGGTCTCTGGGTCTGGGGAAGCTGTGCTCTGTCCAGCACCCTTCTCAGGAAATGCACCCCTGTGAGCTTGGTGGAGAAGACACATAGCTGCTGACTGGTGCCACACGGGCGAGTGACAGATTCCTTGGTAGGACGCTGTCTTCTTAGTGCCCATGGCTGTCAGAAGATGGGGCAGCCACTGTGCTGTCCAGCACCCTGGAGGGCTGGTTGCTTCCGTCCTTGGCCTGCCCCTCTGGGCCACTCCTTACACTGGCATCCTGCTGGGTCTCTGTCCTGTTCACTCCAGAGGACCTGGGCTTGTCCGAGCTGGAGCTGCTCCTCACCCTGCTCAGGCCAGGTGCTTGGTGGCCCTATTCCACAGCACCCATCTCAGAGCCTGGGCTGGCCCAGCGTCAGGACGAACTGCTCCGAAATTCCCCATCCCCATCGCCCTGCCAGACACCCCTCTGCCCTCAGCAGACAGAGGACACACGCGCTCTCACACACGTGGGGCCACACCCAGCACAGAGCCACCTACCTGCCCGGGCCAGCCTACGCCAATCCAGCTTCACTTCCAAATGCCACCTGACCCTAGAAGCCACTCATTCACAGGAGCAGCTCGTGGGAGGTGAGTGCAAAGCCAGCCCAGGAGGCCTCCAGTCAGTGCGCACCAGACTCCCCTTCTCTCCCGACACCTCCAGAGGACACAGCAGCCTGACCACCATATCTGCTATTGCACTTTGTTGGCTGGCGCTTTCCCCTTGGCATCTCGGGCCCCCACAGCATCTTCCATTCCCTTAGTAGGTAGCAGCAGAGTCTCAGCATGTCCCATCTTCCTCGGAGCCCAAGGTAGGGAGGGGGAGAGCTAGAAGGGGCGGGACTCCGGTGCAGCTCCAAGTTTCCAGCTCCCAAAATAATCGGATGCAAAAGGGAAGGGAGAAACCCCCAGGCCAGGGGGTGACTCAGTGCCAGTGGGCCGGCTTAGTCACCTGGATGGCTGCTCCTGGCTTCTGGCACATCAGGCAGGGAGCGGTGCCCTCCCCCGCCTGCTGTCCCCAGCAGGGCTGTCAAAGGCAGGAAGGTGGCCGGGGGCCCTAGCCGGCCCAGGGCTGCCCGGAGGGAGGCGGCGGCAGGCTCCGGCCTCCTTCCCGGCCGCGGCACGCCCCTCCTCCGCAGCGCACCCCGGCTCACTTTGGGATTTCTCCATTAAATCCTCAGGCAGCGACCTGCTCCAACGTTGCTTGGCAATTTTGATATCGTCGAGGGTTGCCATGGGGAGGCGGGTGATGTCATTGACACAAAAAACCCACTGAATTTACAAATCAGCTGGGGCTGGAGCTATTTATAAAAACACGGTATTTTTTCCCCCTGCCTTCTTTTTCTGAGGGGGAGGGAGCGGAAGCGCTGCCTGCCTGGCTCGGTGGGAGCCTCCCCAGCCCCCCAGGAGCCAGACCTCCCCAGCTTCCCACCCCCGCAGAGCTCTGAGATTCAGACCTGGCTGCTGTGGCCACAGCTGGGCTGAGCCCCCCTTTCCGGGTCTCTGCGGGTTTCGCTGTGAGCAGCACACAGGGGGTGCTGGGCAGCATGAACGCTGGCTTCTTGGGTTGGCAGGGACTCACCTGGACCCCTTGGTTTCATGGCACCTGGTCGGCAACAGGGGCATGTGCAGGTAGGTAGCTAGAACTCCTCCACCACACGCCCACCTGCTAGCCCCGGGAGCCCCCAGGTGGAGCCTTGCCTTCCACAATGCCCTTCCTCTCTCGGAGCCTCCCTGCCTCCTCCACTGGCTCCTCTTCTTTTCCCCGGTGTCTGTGGGGTGCCCTAGCCCCAGTCTTGGTCCCCTGTTCCTCTCCCCACACTTATTTATACTCCTGTTGACACACTGTCCTCTCCATGGCTTTGACCATCAATCTGGAAATGCATGCCCTGGAGCCCACGTCTGGCTGCCCCAGTGCAGGTGCCATCCTGCTGGGCAGCTCCTGCTCTCAGTGCCCACTGCTGCCCACAGACAGGAACCTGCTCTTTGACTCTTCCCATCCCCAGCCCCTTAGAGGCTGCTCATGCTGTTTTTAAAAACTCTTTCATACACTTCCTTCCAGAGTGGAGCCATGTGGTGCTTGGTCAAAAGCCCGGGCCCTGAGTGCACGGTGCTGACTCCGACCGGCTGCCGGCGTCAGCCGCGTGAGCGTTGGCTGGTATTTAACCGACTCAGCCCAATTTCCTCATCCATAAAATGGGGACGATTTCACCTGCCTTCCAGACTTGGGGGCGTTAAATGAACAAATCTCCTGGCACAGGGGCTGCTCACCCTGAGAACTCAATAAACACGAATTTTCTTTCCACTGGCAGCTTTGTTGACTGTGTTGCGTGTTCTTTCTTAGCCACTCACCAACCGGAGACAAGTTCATCTTCCAAAACCATGACCCCAGTCCTCTCTTGTGCAAAGGTCTCAAGCTGCACACAGAGGTTCTTTCACTGAACTGCACGGTATTGAACCGCATGGCATTTATCATAAAAACTTCAATTCGTCAGGTCCTCCAACTCCCAGCCGTGGAACCCACCCGAACTCCATCTTGAGCAGGAAAGAAATGTTGTGATGGCCATCAGGTAAGTAACTCCTAGCACTTAGGAGAAGTCTGGAGCTTCAAATCCAGGACAGAAGTCCAGGCAGCCCCAAGGGTCTCCAGGCATCAGGATTGACTTTGCAGTCTTCACACTTCCCCGTACCTGGTTGGAAGGTGCTTTCTCCACACACACCTTCTCGCCTTCTCGTGCATCTTCACACCTAGTCCAAGAGCAGGGAGCATCTGATTGGCAGGCTCAAGTCACGTGCCCACCTCTCACTTTGGGGGAGGGGAGGGTAGCCTGGGCACAGTGCTTCTGACACCAGACACGATGTGCTAAAGAAGATCAGGGTCCTGTTACTAAAGGAAAGGGTGCTGGAGGCCCTAAGCCAGCCACTGGTCACCACAGCGTCTTTGCCACTTTTTCTAATTGTTTTAAATTCCTGAGAGTGGTACCCAGTAATTAATTCTTTTATCATTTTTGTCTTTGTGGACTTCTGAAAATAGATGGCCTACACAAACAGACTCATTCCTCTGCCCTTTCATATTGCATGACTTCTTGATGTGGTGAAATATCTGCAAACTTAGAATCATTTCTTTCACAGGTTATAAAAAGTGGGGATCTGCCAGCAATTGGAGGAAACCCTGCAAAGTTTGGCTGTCTGTTGCAAGGGGCCAGGCATGCTCTGTGCCCTTCTTTACCCCAGTGGAGTCGCCTCTCTGCTACCCCCAGGAGGCTGTGAGCTCTCCAGGGCAGGAATCCCAGCATGGTGCTTGGCACATAGTAGATGCTCATGCAAACTTTGTTGAAGGAATGAATGAACATCTGAAGAGGTTCTGTGCTCTGGCCACCCTTATTTGGAAGCTGAGAGGAATTCTAGGTGAGAAAACTGCAACCCCAAGAGACTAGGTGACTCAGAAAAGCCACAGAGGAAGCTGGAGGCAGAGTTGGGACTAGAATAAGGCTTTCCCTCATGCATAGGCCCCCGTTGTTCCCTTTACTGCCCATGCAGTCCCATGGCAGCTCAAGCCCTGAGTGCGAGGTATCTGTAATTTAGTCAAAGGCAGCAGCAGTGCTGTCACCACAGGCAATTTTGCCTTTGAAGCTTGGCTCCAGGGTTGCAGCTGTGTGAATCAGCCAAGTTGGTGTCCTTATAGTTTCTTAATAAAGTCTTTCCCTTGAAGCTCTTTTGTTTTTGAAAACTGAAAATAGCCTCAAAAGCAACTTGCCTCAGCTGCACCATTTCGGTGAGTTAGGTGCAGTTGGAATGACTGCTTACATCAACAATGTCCCACTGCGTGGTTTTAAAAGCATCATTTGGAGACATGTTTAGAAAGGCCCTGGGAAGATGAAGTCCTCAGATTTTCCTAAACTAATGCCTCCTAGACTTTCTCAAAAAATAAAAAGTTTCAGTAAAAACGTCTAGGGTTCCAGTGTGTGGGAAAAATTCCCTTTGACTGCCAAATTTTTCTAGGTCTTTGGATTCGTTCCCACACTCCCCGCCCCCTGTGCTGCATGTATCGAGGACGCGCCACACGGGCCTTTCTGATGGCCGAGTGGGCCCGTCCCCACTTACCTACATGCGTCACCCAGCCCACCACAGGCCCGGGAAGGGAGGAGCAGGCCCTGCCCGCCTTCTCCCGCCACCATCCCGAGCCAGGGCAGGCTCCAGCAAGGAAGGGCTTGGATTAATGAGCAGGTGTTGTCACCGGGGGCCTGTGTCCTGCAGTTCATAGCTCGTGTTACCTCAAAGGTGCCCCTTCATGCATGGCCGGCAGAGTGCCTGGGGAGCAGATGCTTCTGGGGCATTGGTAGCAGAACGGGGATGAGCAGGTCAAGTCCTGGGGGTCCTCAGTGGGAAGGAAGCTCAAGGGCCTTGTCAGATAGGGACGCGCTGGGTCCCTTCGGTGCCCTCCCCTCCAGCCCTGTGCCTCCTTCCTTACTGTGGGGGTGGGGCGGGGCAGAAGCCCAGGTAATGAGGTGTCCCCGTGGCAGGGCAAGATGTGTTGGGGACGCTCGCAGGGGGCTTCTCCTTACCATGCTCCATGGAACAGGAGTGCCTGCTGGGCTGCAGATCAGGGAATTTCTCCAGGAATTCTCTTCTTCACCTACAGCAAATTGGAAAAGCTTAGGAGTTACTACAGCTGCTGACCAACAGCCTTGCTGCCTGGCCACTGCCGCTCTGGCCTGGGGCAGAAGGCCCATCGCTGCCCTCTGCCGGAAAGCAGGACGGGACGACGAGGCCTTCAGGTGCTGCAGAACCTGCCTGAAAACCAAGGGGCAAGGAAGGGGGGCGGAGGTGAAGGGACCCCAAGAAGCTGGTTCAGCATCTCCCATGCCTCGGGGGCAACCGGGGGAAGCAAGGAGAGAGAGTGACAAGGGCATGGTCAGTGAGGGGACAGATGGAGCAGAGGGCAGTGTCGGCAGCTGGCCTGAGAGGGCAGAAGGTGGGGACCCTTTTGTGTGGTCTTCCTTTGCTGCCCAACCCATCACAGTGTTATAGGGGGCCGAGGGAGGGGAGCACGACCAGAACGTCATTAGGATCAGGGTGACCCTGGCTGGGAGCTCTGGTGTTGCCCTCCAGCAGTTTCCACTCAGGTGAAACAGTGAACAGGGAACAGAAAGCCTTTGCCAGGACCAGGTGTGGGACTGTTGGTTTGGTGAGACGGAGGTAGCGGCATCTCAAAACGTGTTTATAAAGCCTTTGGCACACGTCAGTGTAGTGTGTTAGACTCTTTCCACCTGTTAGTTCACTGAATCCGCAGAACACCAAGGGGTGGGTGTTCTTGTCCAAATTTGCACAGATGAGGAGTCTGAAGCTGAGTGTTGCCCTGGTTCTCACTGTGACCCCCGTGGCTGAGGCAGGGCCTCCCTGCAGGAGCTCTGGCTTCTGGTGACACTGCACGGAAGTCTGAAGGGAGCCACTCCATTGGGGTCTGGCCACACCTGCTTTGAGTGCTGCTGAAAGGGATGTGCCTCTGGCTGGCTGTCATCTCTGCAGGACACGAAGGACAGGACCTTTAGACTTCAGGAGGGTGTACGGCGCTCAATCCTTAGAACGGTGGTTCCCAAACTTTGTCCACTGGTGCACCTCTTTTAAACCCATTTCTATAAATTGTACCCCTTGTTTTTAAAACAGCTGTTTTTAATACAGACTTTTGTTCAGTGCCTATCTTAATGTAAAATGGTGGAAATGAGGTCATAAGTTTGAAAAGAAAAATTACTACACTAAAAGTACAAACCACAGATTTAATTTTACAATATTCATAAGTTAAATATTGATGATTATCAAGTATTTAACAGACTTTTAAATTTATGATTAATAATATTTATTTGTTATCTGTAATAATCACTAGCCAATTGAACATTGTTAGTGAGATTGTTGAGCTTGCTTTGATGCACTGAGTTTCTTGGAATCAGGCTCAAAAGATGCAAGATACAGTCTTAAATCTGGGCTTGCATTAAACTTGTTACGGGACTTACATTTTATGAAGGTGTAAGAAAAAGCTCTCTCCACTAGTTCAGTATTAGTAGATGGCAAGAGGTATACAAGTGCCTTCTCACTGAGCTGTTTGTATTTCTCACTGACATCTACCCAGAAGGTAATAAGATGCTTTCTTTTAAAATCAGAATTTAAAGAAGAATCAGTTCGAAGTTCAATTAACTGCTCATTTTCATTGACTGTTTAGTTTCTTGGAAGAATTCTTCATTGAAGGGATCTGCAATCCAGTTTTCTTTTCCACGTCGAGGGAAGTACTTATAAAAAGACACTTTAAGATCTTCCAAGGGACTTACAATATTCTCTTTCATGTTTTGGGATAGGTGCAAGTCATTCTCTGATAAGAAGTTGTGCAGAGTTTCAAAAACTTCAGGCTGGCCTCTTTCAATACACGCTTTCCAAAAGTCCAGTTTTTTAATCATTGACTCAATTTTGTCAGTTACTTTGAATATAGTGATTGAGCTCTTTTGAAATCCCAAGTTGAGTTTGTTTATTTCTAGAAAAGTAGCTGGTAATATGCAAGACTTTGGAGCCAATCACTGCCTTGAAACTTTGGAGCAAGAGGGAAATGATGGTCTTCAAGAAATACCTGGACTTCGTGTCTAAGTTCAAACCTTATCTGTATGCAAAAGGAATGTGCTGCAAATGCTGTTCATTTCTTCACACAGTGTTTTAAACAATCAGGAGTTTCTTAGCTGTGACTTAATAAAATTTATGTTTGCAGCCTCATCAAGAACATGTTTCAGTTCACTAGGAATAGGCTTGGATGCAAGACTTTTGTCTCTGACTCCGGGGTACATGGGGAGCTACTTGTTTAATTCGGCCTCCTAGACCTATAAAACAACCTGACATGGGCTTGCCTCCATAGGTGCATGTGCCACAACAATTCGACCAACTAAGGTCCTTTTCAATGAAATAACCATTGACTGCATTAAAAATATCTTTGCCTGCAGTACGCTCTATCAATGGGTAACAAAGCAACAGGTCTTCCTCTCCTACCAAGTGCTTCACGATGATGAGCAAAATACATAAATCAACAACATCTACACTTTCATCGACCTGGATAGAAAAAAATGAACTTTTTCGAATTCTATCTAATACTCCAGCTTCAACATTGTCAGACATTTCCTGAATTCGTCAAGACACTGTATTGTTAGAAAATGAGATAGTATTGATTTTGTGGACATGTTCTTCCCCACACACAAAAAACAGTATCCTTAATTCCAGGAGAAATTAAATCTTCAGCTATGGCATGGTTTTAACCACATTTAGCTATGTGATATGCAATATGGTATGAAACCTCAACTGCACTCTCATTGTCTCTCTTTTCTGACATCATGTATGAAGTAACAGTTGGATGCTTTTCTAAGCATCAAAAATAATGTATTTCTTTGTTTTTATATATAGGATGTTGAGTTTCTAAATGTCGTGTGAGTATTGGGTTTCATGCAACCGTTGGATAATATTCCCCACACACAGCACACAAAGGCTGAGGACAGTCATCATCCCCTACAAATGAAAACCCAAATTTAATACACTCTTCAGTGTATTTCCTTTCCTTCTATGTAGCATCTGAGGCACGCACCTCTTTACTATCTCCCAGTGTCGGTGTACTGCTAGCTGTGGACACATGCTGAGAAGTACTTGGCAATGGGTTATAATCCACATCAAGTTTTGGCTTTTTAACCATTTCTGTTTTCAACCACTGATCCATAACTGACATGTTTAAAAATCACTGACAATAATAACTATGTTAAGCATTAAATAACAAACTACTTGAAAAGAATCACGACTAAAGACGACACACTTATTTTTACTCAGTTAATAACTAAATTGATCAAACAGTCTGGCTATGGATGTATTTATATGTTTGGGGAAGTTCTAGAAATGTCACAAATGGATTGTTCTGAAACTACGTAAAGACTAGGTAGACAGGTGGTTTGGGGGAAGGGTATTAGCCACGCCCTCACCAATCATCATTTGCTAATGTGATCTAATTCTGAAGTGTCTCCATTAACTGTGATTCAGACTTAACATTTATTTTTCCATAACTAATGTTCAACATTTTTTTTACTTGTTTCTTCGCCATCACTATTTTTCATATACCCCTGAACGGCCCAGCACGTACGCACGGGGACACGTACCTGTGCTTGGGAACTGATGCCCTGGAAGTCCAGTGGTTGGCAGCAGGCCCAGCAGTCATTTCCTAGGGATAAGCCTTTCCTGGGAGCCGCTTCTCTGGGAGGTGTTGGCCAATCTCTGTCGGAGCAGGGAAAAGGAGGGACGAGCAGAAACCAGCTGGGCCTTCACTCAAGAGAGTGAATGAAAAAGAAAAGCCTTTTGTCAGAGTGAAATGGGCACCCCTCTCGGTTCTGGCAGCATGGCTTTGGAAGTGTTAGGCTGGTCCCAGGGGCATTTCAGGGGACTGACCCTGAGGAGTTAACAGCAATGTTTGGGCCGGCTCAGACACTGGTCAGGTACAAACTGTGGAGTCCCTACTACTGGATTCACAAGTGTGTCTTCTTTCCGGCAAAGGATGTGATGGGCCTTTGCCACCCAGCCCTAGTCTACCAGTAGCAGTCTTCTTGACACATCTCAGCTTCTGCAATGAGCAGGGACTAGCGATAAATCTGGCAGCACAGGTGATGCAGAGCAGCCAAAGGACACATGTGGAGGGTTCCCAAGGTCTCTAGGGTTCCCAATGACTGTGGCTAAAAGCTAATTTCCTTGAGTGCATATTATAGACTATGTACTGTGCTAAGCGCTTACCATACATTCTCATTAATTCCTCATACCAACCCAATTAGTGGATTCATTCAGTATCTAGTGAATACTTTGCTAGGTTCAAAGCTCAAGTCCCTGTCCTCATGAAATTTACAATCTAGGTAGGAACTATTATTAAAGGAATTAAGGCCTCTTAACTCACTTGCTCAGGTAGCTAGGTAACAGGGTAAAGGTTTGAACCCTGGCAAACTGTTTCGGAATCGAGGATGCTATTTTGCTACCAAATCCTTCCTTCTCAACACCATCTGTGCCGCAGACACTACCGCACCCCTCTCTAAAACCATCTCCTCTCCCTTCTGACTTGCTAGAAGAAACCCCATGTAGTTGAATGTACATTCTCCTTCCTGTGTGCTCAGGAAAGGGCCCCTCCCCAGCCCTAGCCCCAGCCCCAGGGGTGAATCTTGATTAGTTTGGACCAATTTTGGTCATTTTGGCCCTCTTTTTGCCAGGGATTGGTTTAGGTCCCAGGGCATGTGACAACCTGGCCAAGAGATAAGAGGGGAAGTTGCTGGGAGGGTTTCTGGGAAAAGTTTTCTTGTGCCTCTCAAAGTTGTTGAGCTTGAAACTGCAGTAGGCAACCGGGCTCCTAAGGGGACCAGCCTGAGGACAAAAGTCAATAGGCATGTTAAGGATGGCGGAGTAGAAAGGTAGAAACTTGGGTCCTCCATGAGTTGCTGAGCTTCAGGCTTGTTATGTCAGAGAGAAGATATTCTTACCCCTGACAGCATTTTGAATTGGTTTTTTAAATTTTTTTGCAGGGAAAAATTGTCTAACGTTTAAGTCAGCTCCATTTCCTTCCATGCCATGATGGCTTCCAGGACACCTCAACCCAAGTTGGTCCACTTCCGCTGAGTGTCCTAACACACCTGCTTCACTCCTTTGGCTCTTGGTCATCTTCCCTTGACAGATCCCTTGATTGACTTTTCTCTATAGCCTTGGCTTTTAACCTGTAATATCCTGTTTCTATAATTATAAGCTCTCTGAAAGGGAGCAAGCATGCCTCACATTTCTTTATATCCTTCCCGGTGCCTATCATTAATGTAGATCTCCAGTAGAGCTTAATATTAACAAATCTTCAACATATTTGATTATTTGCTGCCCTGGAGTGGGTAAAAACAGGAGTCAACAGGTTGTAGCTGGAGGCCTGAGTGAAGTGCAATCCATTTCACAATGGATTACACCGGCTTTGCCTGCCTCTCGTTAGCTCTGGGCTGGCTGCTGGGGAGACAGACAAGAATCCACTGCCTGCTGTAAGCCAAGAACGTTCACGTTCGGCAATCGTGTCGTCTTTAATTCTCGCAACAGCCCTTTAAGGTAGGAGCCATCAGCACTAGTTTATACATGGAGGATGGACCTGCCCTGATCAAGCCGCTGTTAAGGAGCATACCAGGTGTATGAGCCCAGGTTTTCCAGCTCCTCAGTCAAATGTATAGGGAGGGCTTCCTATACCCCTTTCCCTTTCCTTTTTCCTGCTAAGTAGTGGTCGGTCACCTTTTATCCACTGGCTCCGGAGAGGTAAGTAGCAGAGCATAAAACAGAAAGAGTTCCAAGTCTGAGCTCTAGCAAGAAGAGACTAAACGTCTTGGCCTTAAATGGGGTGAGTAGGCCCGGCTCCCTAAGCCAGAAAATCTTTCCCCTGGAATGGGAGTGGAAGAGAATGGAGAGGGGAGTGAGGTCATGTGTAGTGGCTACATCCCACTTCCCATCAATGTGGGCAGCAAGACCAGAGGCAGCCTTTTCAAGAGTCCTGTGCTCTGAACACGGCACGGGAGCAGCAGAGCTGTAAGCCTGAGGAGTCCCTTTGGATTGAAATGGCCTTGTAGACTGAAGACCCGATGGACTTTCCTGAAAGTTTGGTACTTGGCTGACCTTAAGACTGTCTTCTTTAAGTACAAATATTTGGTTCCCTGAAGGTCACTCCCAATAGAAACAACACATTGCCCCTCATCTTTAGATTACAGAATACCATGTTTCTTTCACCTACCTTTATCATCTTATAGATTTAGCTATAAGCTATACTTGTAAATTGATATGAGACAGTGAAGTTCCAATCAACTAGCTCAATCTACTTGAGAGGTTTCCAGAGAATTTTAGACCATTTAAAAACATTAGCACTAAATCAGTACAAATCATCTACAAGTATCTGTATTAAAAAACTTGAGTTTTCAATATTCCATAAAGTAGGCACTCAGGTTATCCTCATCTTATAGAGGAAGACACTGGCTCAGAGAAGGTAACTTGTTCAATGCCACAGGGCCAGGATTCAAGCCCAGGCATTGCTTTCTAGAGGCAGCATTTCTAACCACCATGCTAGTGTTTGGTTTGGCACCACAGGTAGGAAGCCAACTCAATACTGAGGACTTCTAGAATAATAGGTCCTGGGCCTATGAAATGGACACCCTATAGTGTGAGGGCTGCATGCAAGTTGTAACTAGGGTGTAAGGCACAGCTCTTGTCTCAGAGACTCATCTGAGTTAGCGAGGTAAGACATACATGTACCTGTCCTAGGCAAGTAATAATATAATGTAGCAGGGGAACGGTACAGGTAGGAGCTACGGGACTGCCCCCAGTGCTCTATGGAACCGGAACCTTGACCATTGGTCCACATGGCAGAATACTGGATGTGCCTGATTGGATGCATTCTGAGCAAATGGTTTCCTTATCTATTTAGTGATGGGGTACAGGCAATCTGGAAAGTCTCTCCTAGTAATGCTAGTTAACTTTTGTCTATTCTGCCTAGCTCATGTTTTTGCCCACCTGACCCCATGGATTCACTGGGACTCCCTGGCTCACCACACACATACTCATCATGAGCTAACTCATTTCCTTAAATGAGCCAGTCTCATTGAAGCTTTTTGTCACAGTTTCCAATATTTTTATCACTTTATTCTAGTGTTACCATTTTTTCCAACTTTGTTATTTAAAACTAAAAAAAAAAAAGCAAAACCAAACAAGTAAATGTATACTCATCTTTTTGTTCACAGATTTTAATGGGTATTTGTTTTTATGAAATGCTATCCTCACTTGGCTAATTACAGGACTGAAGCTATTAAATAAAACGCATCACATGACGAGGCCAGTAACTACTTTGAAATTGCAGCATACACTGATTTATACAACAGTTTCAAATGAATGTGAAGTTGAATTAAACACATGTGGGAAATAAAGCACACATTTTGATGAAATAAATACACCTGTGAAAATATTTAATTTTGAAAAGCGTAAACAGGACAATGAAGAGTATCACAATGTAAGGACAGCAGCAAATTACAACAGAAGGTTAAAGAAACATACATCAACTGACACAATAGAAATGAAAGTTGAGATTACAATTCCAAGCACATCTAGATTCTCGACAGATTTTTCTCCCCTCACCAAGGCTCTAATATAACTAGTTTTTTTAAAAACTCATGGCTGCTCTTTTCTAACATTTTCATTCACTATTTATTTTTGAGAACTATATGCTAATTTCTAGTATCACATCAAGTTAAGAGATACATAGCCCTTTGCTCACATGGGGTATGAAAACTAGCAGTTTGATTGGGCAACCATTATTTCACATGAAGAGGCCAATTTGAACTTTTGGGGCAATAATGCTCAGCAGCCAAAGGTATGCCATAGAAGCCTCTAAGAGAGCAAGATTACTGGAAGTTGTATGCTCTGATGGGAAGTATACAAAGGCCAGACAATTAATTCTGCAAATTCATCCTAGAAAAAGTGCTACATACACCATTGCTGTATATCACTACGGTCACCTTCAAAGTACTCCGCTGGCGAAGCTATGCACTGATGCCAGCACCTGGT
Organism: Lyroderma lyra; assembly: GCA_004026885.1. Classification (NCBI taxonomy): domain Eukaryota; kingdom Metazoa; phylum Chordata; class Mammalia; order Chiroptera; family Megadermatidae; genus Lyroderma; species Lyroderma lyra. The sequence goes on along the minus strand of PVJL010001203.1, from coordinate 135,876 downwards.
CCACGCTTCAAAGCAATTTTGGAACTCTTTTTCTGGAGTGGCCATCGGAGCTGTCATACCCAATATCTGACACTTAAGTTCACTAACTTGCCACTGTGCACTTATGTTGGCAGCACTGTACAAACAACTTGTCAAGATTGTAACACCTTACACCAAGGTGTTTGTACAGAGCTGCCAACATAAGCACATGGTGGCAAGTTCATGAAATTTAGCCTAAGTTCATTATTTGTTCCTTTCTTAATCATACAATGTCAGTTTGTGGAAACTCAAGTTTCTTACAAAAGCCATAAAATATATTTGTTTTGAAAAAAGTTGAGTTTTATATAGTTCAATCCATTTATAGATGTAGGAAGTTATAACAGTAGGAAGATAATTTTCAAAAGCATAACTTGAATAGAAACATTATAAAACATTTGAACACATATAAATTTCTAGCAAACTAAAATTGGTGAGATATATTACCTTCAAAAATTTAAAATTGTTTTTAGTCTCATTTTAATTCCAAATTACTCTTGCTTTTATATTTGATGATAGAGTCCCACATTTTCAAAACAACTAAGACTTATTAGGCTTTTTATTTTCTAAAATGTATAGAGAAGGAAAAAGATGACAAAACCATAGCCCATAATTTCTTAGCCTACATTATCCTACAGACATAAAAGAAGTAATACACGAACATGGTCAGAAAATTCAAAATGTTCAGAAATGTACAAATCGAAAAGTAAAAGCCTTCATTCTTTTCTCTCTCCACCCCATTACACTCTCCTCAAAAGCAAGCACTTTTCCCCTCAGTTTTTATTTTTAACAAGTTGAGAATGTCTGGGGTTCATCTTTCAAAGCCTAACTTAGGTATTGTCAGCTCTATGAGTTTATGACAAATTGGAAGACTGGCCTTCAGTAGCAACGCCAAGGTACCCCCTGCCCCCAGTCTACGGAAATGGTCTGACATCATCTCTGCATTATTTCCTGGACCATATTTTCCCAGAGTCTGTCATATTGATTATCCTTTTGGGACTAAGGAGTCTTGGAAGCAGGGAGGACAACTATTATAAACAGTGCTTTATCTTTGAGCACCTGTGCCAATTTCTTTTTAAGATAAATTTTAGAAAACTCTTGTCAACTGAAGGGAATATTTACATTTAATAAAAATTGTCAAATCACCTTCTAATAATGTATCGAATTTGCACTCCAACTAATAATATGAGTGTCTGCTTCTCCTTCACCCTCACAATTTCTAACCATTTACTATGTGAATGATGAAAATTATAGTTTCTACTGGTTTTCAATTTTTTGAGAGCTTTCTGTATAATACTTTAGGTAAAATAGCGCTTTGTCATACTTTATTCATTCAGGCACTGCTCTGGCTTTGGGATTAAAACAGCAAAGTAAATCCTTGACCTTAAGGAGCTTAAATTCTAGTAGTGAGATACAGAAGAAACAATTTACACACACACACACACACACGTGAGGTTGTGACTGTTGTGAACAGAAAAAATAAAGCAGGGTAAAGAGGGGAAGGAGTAGTAGCAGTGTGTCTGGGGATGCTATTTTGTACAGAATGGCCAGGAACATGTTCTCTGATAAAATGGGAGATTTGAGGAGACACCTGAAGAGAAGAGAGTAATCAAGACCCAGGAAAGAACATTCCAGGCAGGAGAAATGGCAAAGCAAAAAGGCTGTGAAGAGAAACTAGATGACATGTTGTTTGATGAGCAGCAAAGAGACGGACAGTCTAGAAGGAAGTGAACAGGATAAAAGGACTCAGGAAAGAGGTTAGGAAATAGTGGGGTCAGATCTGGTAAGGTCTCTATCAGTTGTGATAAGATATTTAGATTTTGTGCTGTGTAAGATGAAAAGCCATTGGAGGAGTCATATGACTGGAGGTGGGTGGGTGGGAGGAGTATACAGACCAGTGAATGAGACCTGGGGATAATGCAAGTGAAAGATGATGCAAATAATGTTTGCAAGTAATTTTTCCTAGTTGAGTTTATGGTGGTTTTGTTTTGCTTTGTTTTGTTTTGTTTTGAGGGGAGAGATAGGTGGCCATGTTAGATTTTATCTGCTATAATAAGAAACAGCAATCTTTTTGTTTGTATCTTGGTTTTATGTCACACAGACAAAAATTTATAAAGTCATCTAGTATTTTATATTTTCATTTTTTACATTAACATTTTGGTCAATTTAAAATTGTTTTTCAGATAAGCAGTAAAACAGGCAAAGACCACACACAGCACACAGCTATGCAATTTATTCACTGCACAAGGAAGGGGATCAGGCTGAGGAGGTAAGTGGAGGCAGAAACCCAGTCAAGCTAAGTGCCCTGAGAGGTACCAAATCCACTGGGGGAAGGGGCCTTTTTCTATTATGTACAAACCAGTGGTGGCACTGGTGATAGAATTCAAACTCTGATTCATTGTTTCAATACCAGTTATTGACTAATCCATCTTTTCTCGTACTGATTTGAAATGCCACATTTATCCTATTAAATATTCATGACTTCCTTTGGTGGAATCATGGACTTCATTCAAGTTGAAATTTGCCATATTAAAAAAAATTTTTTTAATGTATTTTCCTCACTAGGGAAAGTCTTAATTTTAGGAGCCAGACTGGAAGCAAACTTTGCCATATTAGAAAGAGTTGGTACAGTTGGATGAAGAATTTCTTTTTCTGATGCAACAAAGAAGGCATTTCTTTGCTATCTTTGCTTAAAGCCTTCAGCCTAAACACATCAACAAGTCATTTCAAAAAGTCTTGTGCTAACCCTCTGAAAGGCTTTCTTATCTACTTGGTAATAGCTCAACTAACAAGTCCTTCTGTTACAGGAAACCTTTGTATTTCCAGATTCAGGTTTGGCATCAGTTAGAGCACTCTGACTTGGGTGGAAAGCTTCTTATACAACCATCACAGGATGGTGAAGCTCTTACAGGGTAGATTAGAGGATGCACACTTTGTGAATGGGGAGACATTATGTATTCCATGGTCTCTTTTTAAACAAAAGTGAAAATCCTGTCTTTTCAGCTGTTTCTTTTTTCCAGGTCCATCACTATGCTATTTCTGCCTTAGTGAGACAAGAAATAAAAATCTTATGAAGCTTCTGCTAGAAAATAGAGGCTTCTTCCTCCCAAGACAAATACTGTATTTTGCTGTGTATAATGCATACATTTTTGCCAAAATCTGTGAGGGAAAAATAAGGATGTGCATTATACATGGGTAGTACTAATTCTGTATCTATATAAATACATTAAATTTTCTTGTATCTTTTCTTCTGTTTTGTAATTATTTGTTACATAAAATTTCTTGCACCATAATATTAAAAAATAAAGGCTAAAATTCCCTTATAATACAAAAAACAAGTAGCTAAATATAAACATATAAAAATTTGAAATAAAAAATTAAAATGAAAGATTTTTTTCCCCCTTAAAGTTTGGGCCAAAAATGTGGGTATGCATTATACTTGGGAGCATATTATACATGGCAAAGTAAGGTAAGTATAAAATATAAGGTTAATGGAAATGTGCCCGCTTTGTGGTTTTATGCTTAGGCAAAGAGAAAACTAAGGTATCACAGGTCCTAACTGGTCAGGTACTGTTTTCTCCCCTATATGGAGGACTGGGGCTGGAGGGGATGGGAAATGGAGGGACATGTGGAAAAACAGTTGCAAGGTCTCTAATAAAGTAGCTTCCTCAGATTTTCCTCCCTCTCCTCAGAGTGGACTTTCAGAAACAAAGCTTTATCCATAAAGCAGTTGTCAGCCTTGCTGTCAAGGTTGCTGAAGAAGTCACTAGATCAGCGGTTCTCAACCTGTGGGTTGCGACCCCTTTGGCGGTCGAACGACCCTTTCACAGGGGTCGCCTAAGACCATTGGAAAACACATATCAGATATTTACATGACGATTCATAACAGTAGCAAAGTTACAGTTATGAAATAGCAACAAAAATAACTTTATGGCGTCACCACAACATGAGGAACTGTATTAAAGGGTCGTGGCATTAGGAAGGTTGAGAACCACTGCACTAGATGGCAGCTAAGCCTATCCTAGGAAATAATCTAAATTTATCATCCAGACTCAGAGTAATAGCTTTATACGTCAAAGCGGTAGATTGGGAAATGAGGAAAACAGAGGGGTAGAAGGGCTCAGTTACATAAAGGATACAGATAAATGATTCTGTATCATCAGTTCTAAGAGAAGCAAACATGAAAATGTTTAAAGAGTTGTATTTTGGTTAAGAGCAAGCATTTCTAAGTTGATTATCTTTCAGATCCAAGTCATATTTTGGTGCTTCAACTATATATGCTTAATTATTTTTAGGTGAGATATACTTAGCATTTTCTGCTTTCTAGCAATCTTAGAGCAGTTATCGGTGACAGAGTTTTAAAAAAAAACACAAAAAAAGGCAGCAGCATGGAGACATATTTGATAATTTCGATATGAGAGAATACTCAGTGCTCTTTTATACCAACTTCCCTATCTCCAAGGTCAGGTGTAATTCATGCTTCCATCTGGAGGTCCAATACTTCATTTAGACCTATTATCTTACAGATTATTCCATACTTCAAAGTTACCTTTTTATTCTGACTCTGTGCCTCTTCAAACTTTCCAAAGAAGAGAACCAACCTCCTTCTATTTCTTCATAACCCTTGCTCCCATCAAGTCACTGTAACAGAAAGGTAACTATTCCATTTCAAAAGGTTGCTAAACCATATTCAAAACCTTTTCTTTTCCTTTCTTACAGCCACAGTCCCAATAGAGAGACCCAGTAGCAGCACCACCACTGGATTATTTAAATAGACCAAGGGGCTTGGTGGATAAAAAATAAAAACATTAAAATGTAATAAAAACATAAATAGTCTTGCCACTTGAAATTTAAGAAAATTTGGCCTTGTGTAAATCATTTTATCTACTTTTGAATCTATACCACTTAATGGAAGGTCAGGAACACCTAAAGGAATGGTTGGCTATTCTGTCTTATTACGATCCTATCCTAACAGTTCCAAATCTAGGATATATAAATTCCTATGGTAAAATAGCTCCTATCTGTAAAATCAAGCCATTTATTATCTTAGTTGGCAAAAAGTACATGAGATGTTAGAAGCACAAATTTAACAAATACTATTTTATTATTTACAAAATACATAGTGATCATAAGGGTACATGTCACAAATTACAAAAGGGAAAAAAAGTACAGACAAATGCGTTAAAAGACAAGGTACCTACTAACATGGGAGTCTGTTTAGAATAAAACAGTTCTTTGTCAAAGTTAGACAAGGCCTAGGTACATTGCTATGGAAAAAAGATGCCAATTATCCAGAAACATACCTCTACCAAAAAGTAGAAAAGTGTTGATAGTGTATCTAAATGTGTCCTAAATTAGAATAGCATATACAAAGTCCAGTGTTCCACAACAAAACCATTGGTTTTAGGCAGCAATCTGTGATAGACTTGACTGTCTATCTTGCTGACAGAGCAAAGCCTCAGGACCAATTAACTTCCCTACCTTCCAGAAAGCTTTGTTCAGGTGACTTTGGAATGTGGTGTCAAACACCGCATTCATTTCTGCTGCAAGTTCCCTCAGAACAGACACTGTGGACTCATCACTGGCATTCAGTATCCGCACAAAGAATTTATTCCACAATTCACCATCTTTTAGCCTAAAAATATATAAAACCATCTCTATCAAGATTAGGCATATAAAGTTAAAATTCTTTCTGTGTTTTAACTCAGTGGTACATTTATGTACCAAGATAATTTAAGACAATGCCTAGAACTCTAGGGTTAGAGATTATTCAAGTAGTCCTTTGGGGGGAAGAAAAAAAAAAGACTCCATGAATTTTCTCTCCCCTCTAACTTTCCTAAAGTCTAGGTCATTAGAAAAACTACAGCTCCCCTCCCCAGTGGTTTATTATCTTCACAATCCTTGGAGAGTCCTAAGCTTGATTGAAATAACTACTGCTTAAGTCTATAATGTTTGTACTTTTTTTTAAATCACAGAAGTTTCCATTATTATATAAGACAGAGAGCTATTAGGAAATCCCAACTGACCTCACCTGTTTCTGTTAGTGTTAGACTCACCTAGGACCATTACCAAATAAAGATATCTGAATCAATCCTATGTGTCTTACATTGTATTTCAAGCTTATCTTTAAAGTACATGTTAGAGACAAGATTGGCCAAATTCTGAATTAAATAAAGAAAATGTTACAATTCAATTGTGGGGTGGGGGTGGGGGGAGATGGAGAAGGGATGTTAAATCTCCAATGCTGTTTTTTTTAATCAAAGAACATACCAATAAGTGATAGACTGGCAAGCTTACTCTGGGAAGTTATGAGCTCTGATAAACTAGGGTGGAACACAGGGTATTTAATAAGTTCTACGAGCAGGCTTGAGGGAGTATGAAGGTGCTAAGACCAAGCAGCTCTTAAGAGAGCATTTCCTTTTTTATCAGGGATGCAATTCTCTGTTTTGGATCCACCCATTCATTAAATAAGTAATAGTCTAAAATTAGTATATAATTTAGATATTTAACTTTCTTCAAGAGATGCTTATTAACTTTTGATAACAAAGCTATTAAAAAGGGGTAAAGACTAACACCAATTGCTTAGAAAATTATTCTCATAAAATGTTTCTAGCACTTCTAAATTCAGAGGCTTCAATGCTTTAATGGCAGTCTTTACAATACTTTTAGGTCCGGAATGATATCCTGAAGTGTGAATAGTTTCATATTCTTAATTACTAATTTCTTTGTCCTACATTAGGTGTTACACTGATACTCTAATAAAAATAGGTTGAAATTAATGGAAACATGGCTTTTGGACCAAGGAAACTAAGGCTGCCAAAGCAGATAAGAGTACCTAAGCAAAAGAGAAAATTATCTGGACAGGCAAAGACCCTGAAATCACCAATACTTACTCAGAAATATTTTGGCTAAGTTTCCAGAGGGACCCATCCCAGAAGACCTGTAGGTGTTCCTTGAACAATAGTAAATGTGCTAAATCTGCTATACCAAACAGATCTACCTGAAATCACAAAAAGGACCATCAGCTAAAATAATTCTCTGCTACTAACAAGGCAATTTATTTATGTAGGAAGTTGAAAGATATTATAGTGATAAACTAAGTTTATTTTATGACATATATTTTTGTAGACTGTTCCTTACCCTTACAAAGGGAGATGCTCCCTAAAGTGATCAATAGAGCCAACTCCAGGAATTATCTTTAAGAACAAAAAATAACAAAAATATCTGGACTATCAAATTCAAATTTGTAGAACTATTGAATTTGCATGGACTCCAGCTGTGATCTAAATTTGGTTCATATGACTACTTCAGTTCATGCTATATATTGAATCAGCAAATACCATATGTCCAGAGCTGAGTCAGAAGCAATTTTTGCATATAATGCCACCATATAAAACTGTACATTTGTCCTAATAGTCTTTTCATTGGCATTATTTAATTTAATCCTCACAACAATTCTATATACACAGAGCAGACTATTTTTCTTATTTTACACAAATTATAGAAAATGACTTAAAAAGACTACACAGATAAGTGTTAGAAATGGCCCTGACACTTAGGTTACTGAGTTAGTCATGTGTCTGCATGTGCATGTTCTTTAGTGTTGTGACAGAAAAATGGCACATTTTGTTTGACTTGATGATATTTGAAAACTAGGTCATCTATTCCAAGAAAGACAATTACCAGTAAACACCAGCTTTTATAGCTTATCTAGACAAGAAAGAAATTAAGAAACCCTCTCCATATTTTCTCAGGCTTGTTTTACACCTACCTGGTAGGGAGAAGAGCAGTTAGCCAGGATCTTTTGTCCTTCCAGGATCTGTACAGTCCGAAAGCCGCTGAGGGTAAAAGCATCTAGCTGCACCCTAAGGTCGACACTGTAGGAAAAGTCCACTATGTTCAAAGCTTGATTGTTTGTATCACAATCATATGGATCGTGGATTCTAAACCCAGATTTAAGAGAAAGAGATAATAAAAACAAGCCATGAATGAAGCTGCAAAGCTGGGTCTTAAAAAAAGGAAAGAAACAAAAAAAAACAAACAAAAAAATCCCAACAAAAAAAGAGGTACTGCAGGTGTGTCTTAGCTGTGTCAACAGCTCCCTCCAGTGCTTAGTTTTGAAAACGCATCTGTAAGAGCAGTGGCAGTATCCAACCAAGTGGACAATGTCAAGATTATAGGTTAATGACATAAAGTAGTATGTATCTAAACCATAATGCAAGAACATTTATGAAGTTCCGTATTATATAAAGTAAGTATTGAAAGTAGAGTGCAGGCCTCTGCTTTGTACTGTACACATGAATACATACAAGGGCTCTCTGGAAAGTTATCAGCCACAAAACCATTCTTGTTACATTGAAAATGGCTGGATTTTACCCGGACAGCCCTTGTATAATAGCATGACTTATATACACTGACAAGAATTATGATGGAGGAAATTAAGCTTTTATAGGTCTCATAGCCTTTCTTGTTTACTACTATTGATTAGGCTTTTCAAGTGTCATTCAGATTTCTCTCTTCGAGTTAAAACAATATAAGGTTGGTTTTTGGTGACATGCTACCTATATTGTAAACTATCTTGGTTCTATTAAACTAATACCATTTTCTATCTTACTCTTATTCTAACCCTTACTTCCTTAAAAAACAAAATGAAAAAACTTTGTAACACTAATTCACTACTGATTATTTTATTTTCTTTGGGTTTATCCATTCCATGCAATAAAACTACTATCCAAAGGGACATAGGAACTATTTATGTGATAGAAAAGAATATATTATTTTTGTGTTCCTTTCGTCTTTCTGCTTTTCTCAGTTAGTTTCTTCAAATCCCTGACTGACATTAGTGGCAGGTCCTACATTCCTAAATACAGGCTTTGACTAATTCCAACACATACTTCCACAGCACAGAATGATCTATTACTTTAAAATTTGTATTTGCTCCAATTTTACCTTGGCAGAAGATGAAACTCTTTTTTGGCCATCACAAAACCATAATTCCCAAGTATTTTTAAAACTTGGGAAAGGAAGGAAAAATGTTTCCTAGGTTAATAAAAAAAAAAAAAAAAAAAAAAAAGCAGCAGGAAGGTCTCCTAGCTCTCTAGTTGGCCACTCACTGTTAGACCTGGGCAAGATATTCCACTTTTTTGGATCTCATTTTTCTCACAAAAAATATATATAAAAACTGAATTAAATGATTTCAAAAGGCTCTATTAATTCCTTATGAATATATGTGAAATTTCCTATCAAATTTCATAAGTTGTGACAAAGTAAAAGGCAATGTTCCTTTAACATTATGTGCTTTCCTGGAGTCCCCGGTGACTGAGAGAAGGGGTATCTGAATACACAGCACACAAATTCCCAATTCTTAAAAGGCTTAGAAAATCCCATTGATTACAATTTCTATAGCCCTGATAACTATATAGCACTATCCTCTGAACTTTCAGTGTTGTGAAATACAGTGAAAATAAGAACTATACCTGAGGTTCTCACATTTGGAAACACATTAGGGGGATTTTTGGTAGTCAAAAATAAAATTTGACTGGGGGAACATAATTTTGTATTTAATTGGATGGGGTGGGAGGAATTAAGGGGGAATGAAGATATAAAACATCCTAAAATGCTTAGACCTGCACAAAGAATTATCTCATCCCAAATATGCACAGGGCCCTGGATGAGAAATGCTGGGGAAGACCTTAGGATTCTGCCGTCTCAAGAAAGAAGGTGGGTGGCTCTAGTTCTTTTGGTTATAATTGAAGAAATACATTGAGGGTGCTTTTAATTTCTATGCCAACTGTAATTTAGTCTAATTCAGTCTCCTCTTATAGAGTAAGTAGTTCAGAAAAATGTAAAGAATGATAGCAGCATTTAGTGTACACCAATGACCTCAGAGAAAAAGTCAACTGCTTGCCCAAGATTGGGGGAGTCACAGAGTAGGGGCAGACAAAGCATCTTTAAATCAGACTGTCTCACTAAAATACCGTGAGATCAGTAATCATTAAAAGGGTGTGCTGGTCTTCAGTACTTTTCATAAAACAAAAATTGTGTGATGTTTTTGCCTTGCTCATGACTCAATGTGCTTTATATTTTCTCAGTTATTAAAATTTGGGCTTCATTTCTTATTTCCTGCTCTGCACTCACCCCCTGCACCTGATGGCTAAACTGGGTTTAATCTGAACACTAAGCCCCCTTTCTTGGCATAGTTTGCATTTGTATTCTGGTTTTACCCATTCCTCTTGGCAATTACTCAATTTGGCTTGACTTACGGGTTGGACTTCGAAACTGAGCAGTATCTTAGTTTCACTAGCATACTCGCTAGATCTACACTGGCCCCATTCAAAGAAAGACTACACAGTCTACTTCACATTCCCCCAAATATTCATATTTTGTATCTCTTCTTGACAGGAATCATCACAATACTCAGAATGGTTTATTCTTTTTTTCTGAATTAATATATTTCCTCAGTGTGTTTTTGTTTTCTTTGAATTTTCTTTAAACTATTCCCAATGATTATTGACTTTTAGAACAAATATTCTCTTACAAGACTGTGTTCACCAATATGGTATTTATCAAAAGGCAAAAGAATATGGCATCTACCCCTGTTTTAAGAGAAACCTGACTTTCGTGAGAGTGAAAAGGACTAACCTGTTTCTAAGAATCAGACTCCTTGGACTCAAGTCACCATGGACTATTTCTGCTTTGTGTAGTTTCTCCACTATTGTCAAAAGGTTATAAACAATCAACACTGTTATTTCATGGGTAATAAATTCACTGTGCTGAAAAAGATCCTGGAAAGAAAGGACAAAAAAACTCATTATTTTTAAGTTAGGGTGACTGTATTTAAAGTCAACACCTTGCTAACTGCTGCTTCATACTCCTCCCTGTTGTTCTCTACAAGAATGTGGGCTCCTCTGCAGGATGGGTCTTTGCCTCAGTTGTAGCAACAAGGTTCCTGTAAGATTATTTGTTGGATTTAATGAAATAATGAACAAAGAGCATCAGGGATGAACCTGGCCCGTAACAGGTGATCTATAAATGGTAGTTTTAAAATACCCTTGTTCTAACCATTTTAAAGAATTCATATTACCATCAAAATATGCAACAAAACCTTAAGAACGTCCCAAGGAATAAAATGATATATTGTGGTTGGGTTCCAAAAGTAATCCAGTGTGTGAAGGAGTAGGTAAAATAAGAGTGGCAAAAACAAACCTCGCCACCTCTGGTTCCCATTCCTATGTAAGGAGCTTGGAAGTCACCATTCTGTCCCAACAAGTAAAAAGCTAAACAAACTGAAAAATCAATAACTCTTCTAAGATCTGTAAGCATGGGGGGACTCCATACTTTTGTGAGTTTTACCTTTAGGAGGTAGACCAAGTTCTCACAGTAAATATCAGAGGAAAATTCCCCTCGTGCCCTGGCAGGGGAAGGGGAAAAGGAACCATTCTGAAACAGTCCAGAACACTTTGTTCTTAACAAGGCCTGCCCTCAGTAAGGGAAATACCCAATTTCAGCCCAATCTAGCCATCCTGCCCCACGTAAAGTGGGGAGAAAAAAACTGAGAAACACTTGTTAAGTTCACAGTGCAGAGGGATAGACTCATTATAAATGAGTAAGAATCATAGGACTATACAGTGCTTCCCCACATCCCCTCACACCTTATCACATCAGCACGTTACTAAAGGCCTATTTACAGCAGCTCCTTTTACTCAATACAGCACGTCTGGCTATCAAGAAAAAATTAAAAAGCATACTAAAAGGGAAACAGAGAGACAGAGCAAGCATCAAAACCAAACATGGCAGGGATGCTGGAATTATTAGATCAGGAATTTAAAACAAGACTAACTATGAACTGATGATCATAGTTAGATGATGGGGTTATAGTACAATGCTTTTTACTTTTGTATGTGTTTGAAAATTGACATAATAAAAAGTTAAAAGAGGTTCTTGGTCAAAATAACTTAGGAAAAGAAAATGGAGGTTCCCTGGTGGTATAGCAGCTAGGCTTCAGTGCTCTCACCACCGTGGCCTGGGTTCGATTCCCAGCCAGGGAACCAACCAACCAACCAACCAAATAAATAAATAAAATAAAAATTAAAAAAAAAAATGATTAATGCTTTTAATTTATAGTGAACCGGTTTTATGTCTAGAGGATTAACAGGAATTTTGTACTAAATTCTTTTGCTAAATGGAACACAAATCTCTCTACTTGAGGACTTGAAATTATGTTTTATATTATTGCAAACCTGAAGGGTGAAGCAGTTTATATATTGGTGCCAAACAATACAGCCATCTTGGTATTGATAATAGCTGCACAAATGATCACACTCCTCATTTAAACGTTCCTTTAACTTGAGGTTGATATAAAAGTCCCATGGGACAGTTTGAGAAGATACCTGTAAGAGATTATATTTTAAAAACAAGAGCAATTTGAATCTATGGTTATCATTAGCAGATTGAAAGCATTCCCTACAGCCTTTCCAATACCTCAGCAGAAATAACAGTAAAGGGATGTTTTAAAAGGGATCTATACAACATGGATAGGCCTTGAGATTGGCATGCTAAGCGAAATAAGCCAGACAGAAAAAAAAAACCAAGAACCATAACTTCACTTGTCTGTGGAACATAAAACTGAAAGCAACAAAGAAACAAAAACTTATGAACACTGTCAATAGTTTAGTAGTTACCTGAGGGTAAAGTGGGTGGGGAGAAGGTAAGGGGACTCCAATATATGGTGATGAAAAGAGAATTGACTCTGGGTGGTGACCACATAATGCAACACACACACAATGTATTGTAGAATTATATACCTGGGATCTATGTCATTTGTACTAGCCAACGTCACCCCAATAAATTTAACAATAACAAAAAGGCATCTATAAGAAAGGACACAGCAGCAAATTCTGGAAGGTGGAAAGAACAGGGAGTAACAATTCACTCAGCAGACATAAGGAAAGCTGATTCTAGCAATGGAGAAAGCTGAGAGCAACCAAATTTATACTGTAAGACCACCTCTGTATATTACAAAACTGGTGGTACCAATTATCTCCAGAAATAAGGGTGAAGGTAGAGCTAAAACAAGAGTGGTTGAACTCTGTTAAAGAAGGAAGTTACACCCCAGATTCTGCCTCCTCCTCTTGCAACCCAGCCAAAAACTGCCTTTCCCCCATTCCAGAAAACCAGAAGTTTATTTCTAGGGAGTATAAAACAGAAGGGCTCTAGATTAAAGGACACCAGGCACTGTTGAGGGTGGGAGTACCATATGGGGAAGAGGAAAAAGTTTGTATGTCAAATGTTAAGATGCACCTTCCTGCCCTTCCACTGTCCAAGACTAATTTCCCCACTCAGCTTTCAGGAAGCTAGCAGCTATGATTATATGCTCCAGGCAGGAAATTAGAAGTTTTCTCTGCGGGATCTGATCAGCTCAAGAGAAAAGTTCTAAAAATGGAGATTTTCTATAATAATAAAATGGCCAAATGAGATCATCCTACAGTGAGCCCCACAGCTGTCAAGGTCTCTCCATACAGAGCTTTTAATTAGTTTTCAGAATCCCACACTTAAATATGAATAGAAAGCCAAAGACTTGAAGAAAGTCTCCAATATGAAAAACAAATCAAAACAGAAAACAGATGATAGAAGGAGAAAAAAAATTAAAGCATCATTAATAAATTCAGAGAGACAAGGCACGTTCCATCTTTGAAATGAATAAAAGGGCTCTTGCAAACTAAATACATGACAAAAGAAATAAAAAATCCCCAGTAAAAAGATTGAATATAAAGTTGATAAAACATTCCAGAAAGTAAAGCAAAAAGACAGATAGAAAATAGGTAAGATTTTTAAAGATCTGTCTAGGAGATCCCATATCCTAATAAAAGGAACTCTGAAATGAGAAAACAGAAAAGACTGAAAAGAAAAATGTATTCTTTGAAGAAAATTTCTTAGAAATGAAATAGCCATTGAGTACCTAGCATACAGGCAACAAAAGACTTTTACCAAAGGATATAACTGAAATTTCAAAATACTAGGGACAAAAATAAGATCCTAAAAGGACCCAGAGAGCAGGAAAAATAGTTTCACACAAAGAATGGCAAAAGACTTTAAAAGCTTCATTCCTCACACAAGGCACCACCCACCCCCCAAAAAAAGACTTTAAAAGCATGGTTAGAAGGCAAGATAATAGGGTTCATCTTCAAAATTCTAAGGAAAATAGTTTTAAACCAAGAATTCTAATACCCAGCCAAACTACCAATCAAGTGAAGACATGGAACAAGGAATTTTATGACATGTAAGGTTTCAAAAAACTTACACCCCCTGCATCTTTTCCTAGGAAGCTACTAAAACATGAGGGCTTAAACCAAGAAAAACAAAATGAGACCCAATATAACTGGGCATCCAATGTAAGAAATAGGTAATGTGAACTCCTGGGATGGTGGTGAATGAAAATTTCAAAATAATACTGTATGTGAAGGTGGGGCTAGAATGTAACTACTTCAGATTAAAGAAGGCCAGAAAAGATTTCCTCAAAAAAATAAAACTGATTGAGTACTTAATACACTTGGACATATTAAGAGACTTAAACAATAGCTTTTCATTTGTGATACTCGATCCTGTCATATAATGGTAAATGATTTCTTGATGCATCACTGATTTCCCTATAAGGAGCTTATAGACTACCGAAAGGATTTGGTGGTACCATGGGGGCCAGTTATTGCTTCAACCCACATTATTTACAAGGTAAATGAAATGGCAAAGAATCAGTCCCACCTTTATTATGGTTAATTCTGTAGAGTTTCTTGGTGTCACCCAGAATAATTTGTAATCTTCACATATTAGGTATTCTTGTTTAATACAAAAATCTTCATTACCTGTTGAGAAGGTTTGATTTCATTTAAAAATCACTGCAGTATGTATTGCTCCCTAGCTTTTAAGTCCTATTTTAAGGCCAAAAGTCACTTTAGATATTAGCCAGTTAGTACCAGCTAAAATAGTTTTCAAAACTATTTGTTAAAAACTGAAAAAGGGGAAAACAGAATTCCTATTGTTACTGGGACATGAACTAATCAATGTGTCAACTTCTATGATACTGTTTCTTACAATTTAGACATATTTATTGTGCATAAGCATCTAGTTCAAGTATAAATAATCACTTACTTGTACACTGTAATACCGAAAAGGATATGCATTCAACAGTACTTACCTAATTCAATTTCCTTCTCTATTTCCAGCTTAGGCATTGGTCTATCTTCTACAAAAAACTCTGCAGAGGCACTCAGCTCTGGTAGGGATTTTAGCAGTTGTCTGCGATACTGTGAACACCAGGGTGACTGAGCAGTGTTTTCTGGAGTGGGGTGATGAGGAGAATGTTGAAAAAAAAAAAAAAAACAACAAAAACAAAAACAACAACCCCAAAAACCTAACATGAGTATTATAACATGGAAGGGGAAAAAACAAACAAACCAAGGTTGTATAATCAATACAATTCACAACCTAACGACACTCATGTATCTCAGGTCTTTATATATATATAGTTAGTTCTTGTTTACTCTAGAAATTTCACAATTTATGGGAACTTTTCTAGAGAAGAAAAACAGCTCAGTTTGATAAGTATCACTAGACGTAGAAGCAGATGTTCACTTCCAAGTAAGTGGTATATGTGAATTTACCTGCGGTCTCATTAGTAAGCTCCAGTTTCTCAGGAATGTGAAGACATTTGATGGAGGAGGTACTTATAACAGAGGCAGAAGATCCAGAGAAGCCAGAGGAGTGTGTGGCCTCGCCACTGTCTTCAATAATTGGGCTGAAAGAACCACAAATGAGTTAATACTCATAGGGAAAACATATTATCAACTTATCTGTTATAATTTATTTGATATTTAATGGTCTCATTTGTAAAGTCCATTATTTGCCTAAAATAGAAATAGATTCATAGTCAGAATCTAGGTAAACTTACCCTGGTTCATAAGCTATAATACCTAGCATTTACCTAACCTATAGTAAACGTCTACTTACATCTACTCTAAACTACTGAGAAAAACTTACTAAGATACTAACTTTCTTCCTGCTTATTACTTCTCTGGGTATTTTACTCTGCAATAAGAAAAGGTCAAGAAAGAAAACAAACATCAACATTATTACTAAGGTGAATATATGCTAGCAAATGTGATAAATTTGTTGGAGAAAAAGTTTGAAAATGTAGTTTTAAAACCACAAATTAGAAAATTAAAGACTATTTCTAAAACTAGAATTAGTTTAAATTAGATGTCTTATAAATATGGATAGATTATAAGACTTAGTCCGTGGATCTCTGTCATTCCTTCATACCTCTTCTTTATTCATTTCCACAACTCTATCAAATAATTCTTAAAAATAAACAAAAAAACAAAAACCAAAAACCATTTCTAGTTGCCTATTTGAAATCAGTGTCAAACCATTCTATCATTATTTTAAACTTAGCTATTCTACCATTATTTTACACTTAGTATCAAAGGAAAAAAAAAATGCATCCTCTTTTCCAATGAGGTACACTTTGCCAAATTTCCTTAAAGATATTATAATCCTCCTGGGCCTCTCATAACCATCAAAATTGACTTCTTCTAACCTTCATATTCAAATAAATTGCTAAGTCCCACTGACATTTTATTTAGGGGAACACTACTGTCATGTAAAGCACTCAGCACAGTACCTGGCATGTAGTAAGAGTTGGTTAATTAACTGCTGTAATTGAAGATTATCAACACAAAATAAAAGAGTATTCAACAATCTGGTTTGGGCAATCAATAATCACCAATCACCTCAGTTTCTTGATGCTGAGAGGTGGATTGTAGATAGTGTCACAAGCAGTCTGTCCGTCCTCAGAGGTCTTCGTATCTACATCCTCTTCCTGCAACAGTTTCTCAGGATCAGATGGGAGATCCTTCAAGGATATTATCTCATGAAAAGGAGTGGATACAAAACGAGCTGCTCTAGCAAAGTCACAAGTGTCTTCTGGGTTAGGACAAATAGTTACATTCCTGAAACCTGTGATAATAGCATCCTCACTCAAGGGCTCAATTCCTGTAAATTCATCCTGAAATAAAAATCACATAAAGTTCAGTTGAAATATTTCAATAAGCATATCAATGCTCTACCTTTTTTACTTAGACATGTATTATTAGATAAGTGATTTTCAACACAGGGTACAGAGTAGCATATCAGAATCCCTAAGAAAAGACAATTTTTAAAAAAGCACATTATAACATTTGAGGAAAAAGGTTTTGTATCATGAAAACAGTAAACTATATTCCATCAAAAATATACTGTGAGGATTCTGCACACAAAGGAAAAACATATCGGACAATAGTTTTTTTCCTAACCAATTTTACTTAAGAAGTAGAGGATTAATACTTTTTCTTTTGGCTCTGGCCTAGAATATATTCTGATAATCTGCTATCCTCCTTGCTTTGAAGTGGTCATCTTCTATGACAAATACTTCACTATTAATTTATTTCTTAAAGTAATTCACAATCATGGTAGAAAATATGGAAAACGAAGTATGAAGTATAAAAAAAATTTAAACTATGCCTTTGTCTTTAAAAGTATTACATGTATACGATTTTAATGGGCAACTAGTTTAAAAGGATATATAGTGAAAAACTGTCCCTCTTGCAGGTGATCCTTTCATCTCCACTTCAATTACTACTCCCAGAAGCAACTGCTATTACCATATATATTTGGTAGAATACATGAACAAGGACAGTCTATGCATTTAAAGGTTTTAAAAGAAATGAAATTATAGCAGATATGCTAGTACAGTTGACGCTTGAACAAATTATGGGTAGGGGTGCTGACCTCTGCCCAGTTGAAAATCCTTGTATAACTTCTGACTCCCCAAAAACTCAACTTCCAAGTTGTCCCTTGGTGTCTGTGGGAAATTGGTTCCAAGCTCTCCCACCCTCTGGATACAAAAATTTGAGGATGCTCAAGTCCCTTATATAAAATGGTATAGAACAATGTATACTGTTGGCCCTCCACATCTGTAGATTCCCAGTCACAGATCAAAAATAATGCTTGCGATCCACAGTGATCCTTGGTTGATTGAATCTGTGCCTATAAAACCCAGGGATATGTAGGCCAACTGGATATTTATTGAAAAAAAAAAAAAATCCATGTATAAGTGGACCCATGAAGTTCAAACCTGTGTTGTTCAAGGGTCAATCGTGTATTTTACTCTTTCTCATTCTATTTTTAGCATATTTTCTGTGCTATTAAAAATTCTTTAAAAACATGATGGCCATGCTGTGGGGTTTATCAGAAGTCAATTAACTCTTTCAGTTTATTCCCTGGTTTTTTACTATTATAAAATTATTTCGACTATCCTTTTACATTTAAATCTTTAGGAATATCTTAATTTTCTTAGGAATAATTCCTAAGAATAGAATTATCAGGTCAAAAGCTTATGACCACTAAGGTCTTTCTATCTATTACTTAGCTCCCCTCAGAGAGATTGTACCACTTTATATATTTACCTGCAGTATACAAAAGTGCCTATTTCATTTAACCCTTGTGGATACTAGATAATGATTTCCTAGATTATGACTCTGACATATACTTTAAATTCCTGAGTCAACATTAGTACAGAAGACTCTTCGTTAACTGGAACTCAAAGCAACTGGCACTCTCAAGCAACAAGCAAAAAAAAAAAAAACAAAACAAAAATAATACTTTAAATAAAAATAAAATTGCAGCATGTTATTCAGCTGCACATCATGTAAAACCAAACTCTGTGTGAAGCATAGGGCCTCAAAGCAAGCTGATACTTGTTCAGTTTTCAAGAAAGTTGCTCACAAGTTTGCCAGGACAGCATCATCTACTGATGCAGATCCAAAACTGCCCACATCCACTTCCCCAATCCTGTCCCATTAGATTCTCATGGTCCTGATGCGATGTCCACCAGCAAAGTTTCTACCCCTATTACAACAGTTTTTAGTGTGTATATGTTTGTTTGTTTTTTTCTAAGTTACTTGAAGTGAAAAGAGTTATGTTAGTGAAGTTCATTAAGGTGGAAATTTTATTGACTGCCATTTAACTAAAACTGCACACTGCATTCACAAAGCTGTTTTAATAAAACTGTGTTACATTAAGTTTCTCTTTGTCTTAATTTGCTTTTAATTACTGTATTTCAATATTAATACCAAGGTAATACAGAGTTTATGGTATAGTATTAGTTAGACCTATTTTTAATAGTAACTCTCAAGCAACCAGAAATTGCATTTATCCAGCATCCACCAATCCCCATGGGTGCCAGTTAACTGAGAGTCTACTGTAAATAGAGTGAGAGGCACATTTAGAAGAAATAGTAAATGTGGCTAAAAATGGTGAGATTAAAGTAAAATAGGTATCTATGGTCTAAGAACACATTTTATGTAAATATTACTTACAGCCCTATTACTTTACACATTTTAAACATGACTTTTTAGGAGAAAAAACTGATAGGTAGCTATTAACAAAATCCAAGTGAAAGGTTTAAAACCAAAGAACTAGATTAAGATTGACTCCTTTAGGAATTCAGCTCATCCCTAGAATGACTATCTTCAAATCCAGCCTATCTATTCATCATGTACTGTGGTGCTATTCTTAAGAATACAGTATGCAATTAATTGCTCTTCTACGTTATCTGTTCATAGTAGTTAGTGGACTATCAGAATTACCTGGCAAAGTATTTGAACCCTAAACTTTTGTGAGAACTAAAACAATCCACTAGTCCATTTATATTAAGAATACTGCTCCTTACACAAATATCTGGAGACACATCTTCATTTGAGGTGATGCTTTCTGAAGTTTTGAGAACTGCAAGGGGTCTTCGTTGGACTAAAACTCGTGGGGGATCTGCAGCAGGACTGGAAAAAGACATACTCCATTTAATAATTTTCTCCTGTTGACATAGATAACAGTAACTCCTTATTTATAATAGAAAACTTTTAAATGCCAAAACAAAACAAAACACCTCAAACCTGATAGTCTTTTTTTCTGAAAGAAGAGACTCGTCAAAAATGGAGAAAGGTATATTGGGACCTATAAAAAAGAGACGAGATTTATAATTCTTAAAAGAGTAAATGCTCTATTCTTTAAGACAGCTAGATCAAGTATTATTTTGCATTGTTTGAAAGGAGAAAGGCAATCTGTTTTTTATAATGAACAATTTCAAATATAAAAGATTTCATAATAATGATCTAAATATGAATGATCTTGTTTTACCTTTATTCCCTACCACTATTCCCCAAATCCAACCCAACTCCAGATTATTTTTAAACAAATCCGAGACATCTTACCCTTTCATCTGTACATATTACACTATGTATTTCTAAAAGAGAGGCTCTTTCTAAAAAAGCGTAATCTCAAAACATGATCATATCCATAGAATTAATTTCTGAACGTCAAATACCTACTCAGAAATTTCACATTTTAACAAATTTCTTGGGAAGTTTGAATTGGGAATGCACAGAGATTCATGTACTGTGATTGTCAGAAATGTCTCTTATAAATTGCTTTTATTCTATAGAATTTTTAAAGTAATTTTTTTTGTTTAATATACTAGACTATTTGTCCCATAATGCTGATTTTTTTTTTTTGCCAATTATATCCTCCTGTATTGTTTAACCTGTTCTTCCATGCTTTCATTTCCTATAATTTGGTGGTTAGAATTAAGAGGTTTAATCAGATTCTAATGTTTTTGCTTTTTAAAAAAACTACTTGTAGGTGCATATTCGTATTTTTACCACTTTAACATGTTTCTGAGTGGAAAAGAGAACAAGTTTGAATATAAAATAACCTTAGTTTTAAGCTTATTTTCTTGTTGTTCCAAATTTCACTTTCCAGTGTTGGCTGCTGTATACTACAGATATACTTAGCTTAGTGTACACCAGCTAAAGTGGAAGATTATTTGGTAGTTAGCATAAATTTAAATTTACATTTAAACCAAATATTTCAAAACACTGAGGAATCATACAAAAATACTCTTTCAAAATGTCTATCTTATCTCTATCATATGCTTCTAACTGAATTCCATGATTCAAAGATATAATACCTTAGTCCCCTTCTCTGCTTTCTTTCAACTCCTTTTACTGTAATTAAGAAAATTATTTACCACTTGCTACATAACGCATGGGTTATCAGCAAGTTCTTCATGATACTGTCAACTACAACTCACCTTTAGAATGAGATTGTTCCTGCCAAATGTTTTCTGTTAGTGAAGTTTCTCTGTAAAGAAATCAGCTTTAAAACATTATTTAATTCTGACAACTCCATGAGGCTTTTAAATATAATCTTACTTACTCTAAGATAAAATATTCTAGTATTGTCAATCCAGATTCTTTAAAAAGATGGAACTTTCAGTCATTAAAATTGAAGTATATTTGAGAAAAGATATTAAGTGCATGAACAATGTAAGCAAATTACAAAATGGTACACTCTCATTTTGGTGGTAGAAATGGGTTGTTTTATCTTTTAAAAAATTATTTGTATTTGCTTCTATAAGAAACATGCATTTTTTTTTAATGGAAAAAAGTCAATACCCTGTTCTCCCTTACCAGCATTCAAGTTTATGTTGTGACAGAGACCTGCAAAAATCATGTCTTGATACTATAAAAGTCAAGGAGAATTCAAGTCACGAGAATTAAAAGTTGGTTCCAAATGCCCGCCCATAAAGCATTGTCCTTTCCACCAACGTGGTCCTACCTGGTACAAGAGTTTACCGGATAAACAGCATTGGACAGAGTCATTTCTGGTATTTCCTGAGACTCTGAAGCAATTCGCAGTTCAGCAGTCTCCTTTGTAGGCATCTTCTCTTCTTGCTATTTGCATTAAATAAACAAAATCAACTTGCCCCTCCTATCTAGAAAATGCCACCTACTTTCAATTTTTAGTTCCAAAATTAGCTTCATCATACATTCCCCCTAGATATCTACTAACCATTTAAAATAAAATGTCGGTTCCACAAAAGTACTTCCCAATAATTTATGCTGCTAGTACAAACTGGTACTTTGTACTTGACTGAGCAGTACCAAGCATATACTAAATTTCTTTAGTTAACCTCATTTTTAATGGAACATGACTAAAATGAAGAGCT
Organism: Lyroderma lyra; assembly: GCA_004026885.1. Lineage (NCBI taxonomy): Eukaryota > Metazoa > Chordata > Mammalia > Chiroptera > Megadermatidae > Lyroderma > Lyroderma lyra. The sequence continues at coordinate 113,765 of PVJL010001203.1, read as the reverse complement.
AAAGTTATTAGAGGTAACAAAACAATGGTTTGGAGTATAAATAAGAAATCAATACATTGTATCATTTATATCACAGGCTACAAATTCTGTTGAAGTTACCTATTAAATTAACACTTTCCTGCTCAACTTTGCTATTAATTAATAGCTAAGAAATGGCAGAAAACTCTAAAGAGGGGTTGGGAGGACTTTTACCTTTTAACTTTTTATATTGCTTAAATGTATTCCAATAAACTTTAGTTTCATATATTAAAAAAAGAGAAATAACCTGATCACCGGCTCTTTCTTGCAGAGTGGTTTGAATTTCTTTTAGCTTCTTCTCCATCTCTTCAATCTGTTTCTGCATTTCTGCTCTCTTCTCTGCACTGGTCAGTAGCTCAGCTAGAAATGGTAACATTGGCTGAGGCATTTACTCCTCATCACAATTTATTCTGTCAAAAACTGTCTTTGGGGTTCATGTCCTTAATATATATGTTAATATCACAGATATGAAGGACATAAGTGGAGCAGAGTCCTCAACTTGAGGTCTCTATTCTTTTATTTATTCAGTCAAAAAAGAAACAAACAAACAAAAGAGTTATCTACTACATTCTAAGCACAACTCTGAGTATTTAATTCGCAGTGGTATATAATAAAAAGTCCTTGGTCATGTGATGCTATATTCAATTTTGCACGCACACACACACATACAGCATTAAAAGTAAAGTAACATAAGTTATGTGAGAATGTGTGACTGTGTAAGGTGATGGAGGTCAGGGACTAAAGACCAGTGACCAGGGAAGAACATTCTAAGATAGAGATATTATAAAGCTGTAACCTGAATCATTAGAAGCCAGTAATATACAGGTCTGGAGAAAGATTCTAGGCCAAGCTTGCCCAATCAGTGGACTGTGGGCTACACGCGGCCCAGGATGGCTTTGAATGGGCTCAACACAAATTTGTAAGCTTTCTTAAAACATTCTGAAAATTATGCATGGGCCTTTTTTTTTTTTTTTTTAAGCTCATTAGCTATCATTAGTGTTGGTGTATTTTATGTGTGGCCCAAAACAATTCTTCTTCCAATGTGCCCTAGGGAAGCCGAAAGGTTGGACATCCCTGTTCTAGTCCAAAGAACTAACTATTAATAGCTGGCACAAAGGCCCTAATGCAGGAACAAGATCATTGTGCTGTTCAAGGATCCAAGGCCAGCAGGGTATGTGACAGAGTAAGAGGGAGAAAAGTAAAAGATGGGTTGGAAAGGGGCCAAGACATGTGGAGGTTTTACATTGTATTCTAAGACAATAAAAAAAAAGGAGAATTTTAAGTGAAGAAGTGACGTAACCTGATTTTTGCTATGAACAAAATGGACTGTGGTAAGGCCAGAATGAGTATAGAAAGTCTAGTTGCAGTGGTCTAGCTAATAGATTGTTGTTTGGATTAAGGTAAAAATGGAAATGGTGATAAATGAAAGATTTGAGAAATTTTTTGGTGGTAAAGTTGATGAGCTTATTCATTTGATGTGGGAGTGTGGTAAGAAAAGAGTGATCAAAGATGACTTCTGGATTTTTTTTGGCTTGAATCAACTGGGTGCCTGGTGATGCCTTTTATTGAGATGGGGAAGCATGGTGGTACATGTGTATGTTGGGGTGTGTTTTATGGCAGAAATCATTAATTCTGTTTTGGCTATGCTGAGTTTAAAATGTTTATTAGGATAGCCAATAGATGCAGGCAACAAAATATTAGTCTGGAGTTCAGGTGAAATGCCAGGGTGGGGATATAAATTTGGGAGTCTGCAGCTTGTAAACAGTATTTAATCCATTACCTAGAGATAGTTGTAGAAAGAAAAGATAACTGGAACATTCCAAGGTTCTATCCTGGGCCTCAGGAAGAAGCCCTAGATGAGAATAGCAGTAAAGTAAACTGAGGAGTAATACATATCAAGGAAGAATCCAAGTGAAGCATTTCATAAAGAAGTATTTCTTCACTGTGCCAAATGAAGCAAAGACGTCAGTAAAGGTCAGGACTAAGGAAGAGCCACTGGATTTGGCATAAGGGAGGTTTCTGGTGACTATGACCTGTTTCACTGCACTAGAGGGATACTTCAGGAAATATTAGGCAGTGAAGATTACAGTCCCCAAGAAATTTTGCTGTGAAAGCAGAAGAACATCGTATTTCTCCATGTATAATACACACTTTTTGGCTCAAATTTGTGAGAGAAAAATAAGGATGTGCATTACACATGTGTAGTAATAATTCTGTATCTGCATAAATGTTTGTAATTCTTTTATTTGGTTATGTTTATGAGTTAAAAGTGTGACTCTAGAAATCAATAATGATATCCATATGCAAAATAATACCCTGGAATATGATAATTGGTTTTTTTAATATAAAAAAATTTTATACATAAAAGTTCTTGTATCGTGTATCTGTTCTTGCATTTTGTAATTATTTGTTACATAAATTTCCTGTATCATAATATGTTAAATAATGCTAAAATCCTTTATAATGCAAAAAACAAGTACCTAAATATAAACAAATAAAAATTTGAATTAAAAAATTAACACGAAAAATTTTTTCCCTGAAAGTTTGAGCCAAAATCGTGGGTGTGCATTATACATGGGTGCGCATTATACCTGGCAAAAATACAGTAGTAACTGGAGAAGAATGAGGATAATAGAGGACTTTTTATTAAAATAATTGGAGACATTAAAAGTATATTTGTATGATGGTGAGAATGATTTAGTAAAAGGGAAAATGCTTGAGGGGGAAGAATAAAGGGTCACTTCTTTAATAGGAATAGAAAAGAGTTAATTTTAACATATTAGAGTGCATAGGTACAGATTACATACACGGTAGATGTGGTGGAACAAAATAGAATTACCATTGTATTCCTTCTACTTTCCCAATGAAGTATGAAGCAAGATTATAGCTAGGGAGGGGTATGGATATAGAAGATTTAAAAATATGAGAAAAAATTAAATTAGTTGTTTAGTAGAAGAAATTCACCTACCAAGAAACTGTATTAATAAGACTGCTAGGCAGTGGTGAATGCCCATTTGAGATCTGCTGTTGTGAATTTAAAGTGAGAACAGTATATACAGTTGCATTTTTATCCAGTTATATTTAAAGTGTGAGCAGATATAAAGTGTGAGCAGATAGCTGAATTTAACAAGGGTTCAGGTTTTGCCAGGTGAATACAATATAGATAGAGGACTTAAGGGTATTTGCTAGGAAGTGATTACAATAACAATCATTGAGCAGAAAAGAAAGGAAATCAGGACATAGGATGGTAATGAATAGCAAAAAAATAAAATGGGTAGGGATGGATTGGTGGTGATCTCAATCAAGGCTAAAAAATTCTAAGAATGGAGTCCTAAAGTAAGCAAGATAGAAGAGAAAGGTGATGGTCAAAAAAAAGGACCTTCAAAAGAGTTATTGGGTGATAGGTCAACCTGAGAGGTGGTGGAGAGTAGGGTTGAGGAAGAGATCACAGGAGGGATGGTGGTCACAGAATTGAGTAGTCATGGTACAGGATGGGATAGGGGTAGAAAAGAAAATACAGAGCCAGGTGCTTAGTCAATTAATGAATAATGGGGAGTGACTAAAAAGTCTGAGGTGAGAACAATAAGGAGGCTCAGGAGGTAGAAAAAAAATTGAAGAACATGGATCTGAAAGAAGCCAGAGTTTCTGAAGGAGGGAAAAAAAATGATTTGGAAATACCAATGGGAAGAAAGAATAACCTTGTCTCTAGGTCCTGCCTGTGGCTCCTCATTTTTTTTTTTTTTTTTTTTTTTTTTTGCTTTTTGGTATGTGGATAGCTCCCTGGCTGGGAATCGAACCCAGGCCGCAGTGCGGACAGCGCCAGCGCCGAAGCCTTAAGTGTGGCTCCTCATTTTTAGTACTCCTACCTGGTAGTAAGTAGCAACAGTCTTTGAACCCAGTTTTTAATAGTAACAAGAAACTACTTTATTATAGGTATGAGAATTTGTAAGAATACAAACTATACACAAAAAGGAAATTTCCCTGCTTAGAGTTCATGAACTAGATTCAGAGACTAGCTTAGAAAATGAACATTAAAAATTCCTCAGAGGTCTTTTTACCTTTCAAATACCATCTAACCTTAGCACAGGTCCTTCTTTAGCTAGCAATGAATAAAATGTACTTGCATCTTACTTTTTTATACTTGGTATAGGCTAGGTTTTTCCCTTAAGGAAACAGGTTTTGTTGTTGTTGTGGTTTGTTTATTTTTTAAAATTGTATTGAGGTACAATTGACATATAACATTAGTTTCAGGTATACAACGTATCTATTTAATATTTGCATATATTGCAAAATGATCAGCACAATAAGTCTAGGTAACATCTATCACCATATGTAGTTTTTCTTGTAATGAGAATTTTTAAGATTCACTCTTAGCAATTTTCAAATATGTAATATAGCATTATTAACTATAGTCGCCATGCTGTACGTTACATTTCCATGACTTATTTCATAACTGGAAGTTTGTACCTTGTGACTCCTTTCGCCCATTTTGAACACCCTCCATCCTCCACTTCTGGCAACCATCACGCTGTTCTCTGTATTTATGAGTTTGTTTAAGACTCCACATAAAAGTGAGATCATACAGTATTTTTCTTTCTCTGTCTGATTTATTTCACTTAGCATAATGCCCTCAAGGTCCATCTATGTTGTCACAAATAGCAAAATTTCACTCTCTTTTTGTGGCTGAAAATATTTCATTGCATGTATATAGATCACATTTTCTTTATCCATTCATCTATCAATGGACACTTATGTTGAAGGAAACACTAGTTCTTTATCGAAATATCTAGTTCCTTTCCCAGCTCATAGGCTACCCTCCTAGCCTACTTCTCTGTTAGGGTGATTCCCATTTTTTATAAGTCTTCCTCAATTAGCTCCTTGCTTTCTAACCATTCCCCTTCTCCTAACTACAGATACACAGGTTCCATTCATTTTTCAATATATTTGAGCCCAGAGCACTTTTGTCAGTCTTGGAAGAGACTAGTTGATATAACCTATGAAGGCCATTCCAAACTTACTAATAAGTCTGCTTTATAGAAGTTTGTTTCTAACTTGTCACCTGGAACTCAGAAATATGTCCTCAAATAAATGTGATGGTTAAGTCTCCTGGCTAGCCCTACAAATGCCATATCCTATTAAGTGAGTTGAGCTACAATAGGTTATTTTGTATATCTGTGTAAAAAGAAACATTTCTTTTTTCTTTCTTGGTATAGATCCTATGCAAAATATCTAAACGGGGAGGCATGGCACGTACATATATGCATGTCAGGAATCACAGCTGTCTGCATATTGCATTGGTGAATATGAATTGTTCCTGTAGGTCAAAGCTTCTTCTCCCTTTACTTTTGAACAGAGACTTAATTGCTCAGTTTCCACCCCCAAGGGGCCTCATGAAAAGCAACAACTGGAATTCAGCTTAAACATAGAAGAGAACCAGTAGAAACCATAGGAGCATCACATAAATGTACAAACAATGGGCAATTTTTCTCAGACTTAAATCTATCAGGCCAACATACTTATAACTAAATTAAGTTATTTTTACAAACTTGAGCTAGATAAATACACATACCTTCCCTCTGCTCTTTTAATTTCTTCCGGAAAACTTCAGCCCGGATCTCTTCAAAGGAGAACTCCCCGACTCCTGCATAAATCTTCTCCTTACAGTACATCATCTTCTCTTTCTTTTCCTCAGACTCTTGTTGATGGCTTTGAACTCTTTGCAGGAGATCACCTTCTTCTTTTCCAGGCTTTCTTGTGCTTAGAATGTGGCTTATACTGGGTTCAATTTTACATGGTGTCCTAAAAGAAGCAAAATAATTGTTATTAATCATACAGATCAAATGAATTATTTCTTGTCTGTTTTCACAAAAACACAGGGACAATGCCAGCGGCAAGAGTATATGTGATCGATTTCAAAAAACGAAAACAAATAAGGTTGAGCAAAGAGCCTAAATATAATTTACATGGGTCATCAACTATTATGTTCTGAGTACTACTGATGTGATGAGGAAGGAAATTAGCCATAAGTTAGTCATCAGATAGCTTATATTTCTTACATGTGAAATAAAAGTAGTATCATTTTTTAATCAAACGCTATAAAAAGAAATTAATCTAGGCAACCCATTTCCCATTGTTTAGCACCCAAAAGAATCAGAGTTAGACAACATTTAAGGAATTGATAGTGTGAAGTTCAAGGTTCTCAGCGGAGGGTAAAGAATGAGAGTGGTAAGAGAGGTTTGAAAAGAATGAAGCATGAAGTATTTCAATCAGGATAGGGCAAATTTTCTCAACCCTGATTATGGATCAGAATCACAATTATACCTTTTATTTTTTTAAGTACCTTTTACAACTAAAGATAACTGGTCCTTACCTTAGATCTACTGAATCAGAACCTGATAAAGAACATCCATGAAAAACACATACAAACATCATACTTAATGATGAAAAACTCAATGCTTCTCCCACTAAGAGCAGAAATAAGACAAGGATGTCCACTTTTGCCACTTTTATCCAACAATGTACTGAAAGTTCTAGCCAGGGCAGTTAGGCAAGAAAAATAAATAAAAAGCATCCAAATTGGAAAGGAAAAAGTAAAGCAAAGTGATCTCTATTTGCAGATGACATGATCTTATACATAAAAAATCATAAGAATTCACTTAAAAACAATTAGAACAATTGAGTTCATCAAAGTAGAATACAAGATCAATATATAAAAATCAACTGTATTTAATATACTTGCAATGAACAATCTGAACATAAAATTAAAGAAGCAATTCTATTTGTAACAACATCAAAAAGAATACTTAGAATAAAATTTTTAAAAGGTAATGAGAATAGAAACACACCTTACTGAAGATAAACAGATGGCAAATAAGCATATGAAAAGATGCTCATCACATGTCATTAAGGAACTGCAAATTAAAATGAGATACTACACATCAATTAGAAAGACTAAAATATAAAATATCAACAAAACCAAATGCTGACAAGGAGGTGAAACAAAAAGAACTCTCATTCACTGCTAGTAGGAATGCAAAATGGTACATTCACTTTGGAAGAGAGTTTAGCACTTTTTCAGAAAGGTAAACTTAGTCTTACAATGTAATCCAACTAAATGAATTGCAAAGTTATGTCCACACAAAAATGTGCACAAATGTTTATAGAGACCTCATACATAACTGCCAAAACCTGAAAGCAATCAAGATGTCCTACAACAAGTAAATGGGTAAATACCCATACAGTGGTATATCATTCAGCACTAAAAAGAAATGAGCTATTAAGCCACAAAAAGACATGGAGGAACTCTAATGGATATTGCTAAGTGAAAGAAGTCAGTCTAAAAAGGTTATTGTATATCCACATGCAGAGGCATGAAGTTGGACTCCTTCTCTATACCATATACAAGCGTTAGCTAAGATTGGATCACAGACATGTAAGAGTTAAAACTACATAACTCCTGGAAAAAAACTTAAGAGTAAATCTTCATGCCTTTGGATTAGGCAAAGCCTTCTTAAATATAACACCGAAAGCATAAGATACAAAAGAGGAAAAACAGATAAAATACACTTCATTGAAATGAAGAAAACTTTTTGAGTTTCAAAAGATATCAAGAAAGTGAAAAGACAACTCACAGAACTGGAGAAAATATTTGCAAATCATATATTGATAAAGGACATGTATCCCCAATAGATAAAACTCTTACAATGCAACAAGAACAAAAAAGGACATATAATCCAATCAAAAAATAGACAAAGGAGTACAACTGCTATGGAAGATGGTGTGGAGGTTCCTCAGACATTTGGAAATGGAGTTACCATATGACCCAGCAATCCCCCTTCTGCGTATCTACCCAAAAAACTTGACAACCTTAGTCTGCAAAGACTTATGTATCCCAATGTTCATCACAGCACTGTTCACAGTGGCCAAAACATGGAAACAACCAAAGTGCCCTGCGACAGATGACTGGATAAAGCAGCTGTGGTACATATACATAATGGAATATTACTCAGCTATAAGAAAAGATGAAATATTGCCATTTGCAACAAAATGGATGGACCTAGAGATCATCATATTTAGTGAAATAAGTCAGACAGAAAAAACCAAGAACCATATGACTTCACTCATATGCAGAATATAACATTGAAAGCAACAAAAAACAAACAAACCAACAAAATACTCATGGACACAATCAATAGTTTAAGGGTTATGTAGGGGCAAAGGGGCAGGAGGTGGGAGAAGATGGAGGGCCGGGGGACAAGGGAGCGGGAGCCAAATATATGGTGATGGAAAGAGAACTCACACTGGGTGGTGAGCATATAATGCAGCAGATAGACGACGTACTGTAGAATTGTACACTTGGAACCTCTGTAACTCTTGATACCAATGTTATCCTAATAAGTCTAACAATAAAAATATTTTAAAAAAAACTTACAGGAAAAAAGAAAAATAGAGAAAGGATTTGAATAGGCATTTCTTCAAATAAGATACACAAATGACCAATAAGGCCATGAAAATATGCTCAACATCACTATTCATTAGGGAAATGCAAATCAAAACTATGAGATACCACTTCACAATGGCAATAACCAAAAAAGCTGATGATAGGAAGTGTTGGTAAGGATATGGAAAAATTGGAACCTTCATTATGACATTGTGTGAACATAATATAGTACAGCCTTTTTGAAAAAGTTTGACAGTTCCTCAAAAAGTTAAACAGGAGTTAATACATGACTCTGCAACTCCCCTTCTAGGTATATACCCAAAAGAAATGAAAACATGTCTACACAAAAATGTATACACAAATGTTCACAGAAACATTATTTATAATAGGCCAAAAGTAGAAAGAAGCAGGGAGTTCCCTGATGGTGTAGTGGCTTAAGGCTTTGTCGCTGGCGCTGTCATCGCTGCGGCCTGGGTTCGATTCCCAGTCAGGGAGCTACCCACATACCAAAAAGCAAAAAAAGAAAAGAAAAGAAAGAAGCAACCCAAATGTCTAAAGGGTGGCTATTCTAGACAAGTTTAGGAACTTGCAAACAGTTCAGAGTAACTAAATATAGGAGGAGAAAACTAAAGATGTTAGCAGAGGCTAAATCTGTGGTTCTTGTAATTAATATTAAGGAGTTTGGGTTTCATCCCATAGGTCTAGGATCCCCAACCTCTGGGCCATGGATCGATCGGTACCAGTATGTGGCCTGTCAGGAACCCAGCCACACAGCAGGAGGTGAGTAGGCTAGCTAAGCTTTATCTGTATTTACAGCCACTCCCCATCACTCTGATTACCTTGAGCCCTGCCTCCTGTCAGATCAGGGCGGGCATTAGATTCTCATAGGAGTGTGAACCCTAATGTGAACTGTGCATGTGAGGGATCTAGGTTGTGCACTCCTTATGAGAATCTAATTCCTGATGATCTGAGTTGGAGCTGCGGTGGTGATGCTGGGAACTGAGGAGGGGCTGCAAATACAGACTAACATTAGTAGAGAGGTATGACTGCACAGAGACCGTAATAAATCATTTGTTTGCAGGCTCATATCAAAACCATGTAAGTTCAGTGGTAAGTGACAATTAAGCTGCATCTGGCACTTGAATCATCCTGAAACCACCTCCCACTCACCCCACCCCTATCTGTGGAAAAACTGTCTTCCACAAAACTGGTCCCTGGTGCCAAAAAGGTTGGGGACTGCTGACAAGGGATTCTGATCAAGAAAATGACATGATCAGAGTTGCACTGCAGGCCTGTGACAGAATAAAGACTGAATGGGATGAGTAAAAGTAAAGGTAGGGAGATTAGTTAGGTTGCAGTAATCCCAGCAAATGACAGACACAGAAACCATAAAGATTATAAAATTTGACTGGATAAGAATTAAAAATATATTTATAATGGTTATTGCTATGTAAGGTCAAAATATAAGTGACAAACTAGGGGAAAATATTTGCAACTCCTATTACAGATTTTAGCTGGTTTTCTTAATCTATGATGAGTCCACTGGAACACAGTAAGAGAAACACAAACTGAAAGAGAAGTCACATTAGGTGGTGAACTTATTATACAACAAGTTGACAATGCACTGTAGAACTGTATGCCTGAAACCTATGTAATCCTTGCTAACAGATGTCACTCCAATAAGTCTAACAATGAAAACAAATTAAAAAAAAAAAAAAAAAAGAAAAACACAAACTAAAGAAAAATGTTGCAGAGGGGTCAAATAAGACAGCCCTGAAAAAGAGTTTAAATCAAGTTCCACATTTTCTATACCATAGTTATTCTGACAGAATTGTTTCTACAAAGTTATTTGAAACATTAATAAAATTAAACATTCATAAATATGTGCTATCAATTTCTTCAGGTAATCTTTTGTAAAGGTTCATAAGATCTCAAGAATAGCTTCCCTTGTGTTGAGCTCTTATCAGACAGAATTATTGCTCTAAATCTTATCTATTTTGACATTCCTAAACTACCTAGCACATAGTGGAGGATTATGGATTAGTTATAAGAAACTCTTACACTGGGACACAGAATACTATCTAGCATTAGAACTCCACAATGCTAAGTATTAGACTAAATCTCAGAGTGCCTGATTATCTAATCATCACCTATCATACTTTTTCTTATAAACAGAAATGTTAAGGATTAGGAGGACATCTAGAAGAAAGTGCAAGATCAGAGGAAAAACTACTATAATTTCTAATTACTGTCAGTAACAAAGATAGAATATCACATGTAAATCACAGTGATTATCTTTGATCACATCAATAGAAACCTATAATACCACCAAATGGTCTTTTAGCCCTAATATACTCAAAGAATACAGGAAACACAAAATGTCAGTTATTTTCATTCCTACAAAGAAGAAAATGTCTTTGGGAACTAGGATAGATGCCCTGGCCCATTCTTAATTCCCACCTCAAAATATCTGGAAATCAAACTCACATAACTGGCTGCTGTGCAGTCTCTTCCACATATGGCGTAAAGCTGGGAAGCACAGAGGGTAGAGCTGTCACAGAAGCTAGACGGTCACGAGGCTAGTGATGAAGAAGAAAACTAAAATTACCATGGTTTTACATTCTCACACAACATATGCAGACTATGCCTAATTAATTATTCAAGAGGAATTAAAAGAGATGCTAAAAATACCTCTATACTCCACATCTAAATCTGAAGTTTTTGTTCTGTCGGGAAACAATACTGGATCTAGGAGTCATTACCCTGTATTCCAAAGGCCTGCCTGTGTTCCAAGGGCCTGCTTGCAGCTCATTTTCTTTGGCGCTGGACACAGGGGGTGCAATCCATGGCTGGACTGTGGGTTTAGACAGCTCTGCTATAGAAGACTCATCAGCATTTTCATCAAAAACACTAATTCTAGAATTACTCTGCATCGGTTGAGGAAATGGATTTTGGAGTCCTCTGTTTTGGTTTGCAGCTAGGAGAAAAATATTAAAACTTCATGTTAACATTTTAAATTATCAACTTAGATGCAGATAAGTTATATCCTAACTCATCCCCAAATTAAGGAGATTATTTCTTCTATCATAGAATCAAATCCATCCTGTGTTTGTTACTTATACCCTCCCTCCTTTCCCTATCTCCAAATTTTTATTCATAACTCAAATTCTACATCTTCCTTCAGTTATCATTCTAACACTGTCCAGTTTTATTAGAGACTAATCTAATCTAAATCTTCATTTTTCAGTTTAAAATTTTTTGTCAATGGAAATCATCTGAGATGTACTGAATCTAGAAAAGACAAATTAAAATTAGCCTATTTATTAGGGGTATTCTCTGTTGTGTGGCCATTTATTATAATCAAGCTTCATCACAGTTTGAATGAAATATTCTTTTTTTTTTTTTTTTTTTTTTTTTT